>OV277720.1:10818269-11249277 GCA_922987775.1 Agonopterix subpropinquella | reverse complement strand
GTCTTACATACATCCTGCTCTCCGCTCTCCCTGAGTAGTGCACGTCCCGGTTCAAGGCCAACACTCGCTCTAACACTATAATTATAAAATATATATTAATAAAATAAAATGAAATAAAATATGATTTAAAATTTTTCGTCTGTTTCTGGTTTATGGTCATCAAGGAATATAACTATTATATTCCTTGCTGTGGTCTTTGCCTTATACCAGTGACAGACGAAAAATATTAAATCTTATTTTATTTTATTTATTTTATGATTTTATATAGTGTTAGAGCGAGTGTTGGCTTTGAACCGGGACGTGCACTACTCAGGGAGAGCGGAGAGCAGGATGTATGTAAGACACCGAGCACTAGGTACTGCGGCAGGCGCGCTGACTGCGCTATGCGGTGCGCGGCGCTGCTGCTGCTCGCGCTGCTGCTGCCCGGTGAGCGCTGGAGTCCACCTCCTACTAGGCAGTAGGTACCAGTGATAGTGTAGTGGCGTGGACGGCCAGTGACGTGTGGTTCTGTCGCAGGGTGCTGCGGCGCGGCTCTGCCGACCGACGAGAAAGGACGAGCTGGGGACGTCGCGCCCGACACGACGACGACTTGATCGACGATGTCCCCTACCATCTCGACTCAAAGAAACTAGTTCTTTGTCAAAGTTTCAAGTGAGTATTTTCCATGAAAAGTTTTTGTACTTACTATAGACTACCCACGGACTTGAAAAAAAGACGGACGGTATCTTGTCTAATCAAAAGTGAAGCACCCATTTATACGAGTGTGCGTGCTGTCGCCCTGTCGCCCTGTCGCGCGGTACCACGGAATACATAAGAGTGTAGGTCCTTTGTAGAACAAACGAAATTGTAGGACCTTGCATGCTTCACCTCTTTTCAGTGTGACATTATTACGTCCGTCTTTTTTTCAGGTTCGTGAGACTACCTAAGCATTTTCCATAGTACAGACATACTCGCATCGTTCTGCGACACGGTGTCCCGCTGAGTGTAGCCACACTAATTTATTGGGGTCCGACTCGGCGGTTCGACCTCGACTCTCGTTAATCGTCCATCTTTACACAGCGGTGAGGCTCCCCGAACCGGCGGCGGCGGAGCGCGCCGGCGCCGGCGCCCCCGCACCGCCGCGTACCGCCGCGCCGGCGCCGGCGCCGGCCGTGCGCAACTGGCCGGTCTTCGAGTGGCTGAAGGTGGGCCCGGCGGCGCTGGCGCCCGACGACGACGCGACCTCGCGGCGCCGGCAGAAGCGCGGTTTCCTATCGGATGCGACCGATGCGGCGAGCAGTGCGGTGGCGGCCGGTAAGGCGGCGGCCGCTTCGGATGCACCTAAAGCCCTTCTAGGTGACGCATACGTCGCCCTGTTACCGCTTTCCTTTGTACTGTGCTTTTTGTTGAAATAAATTTATTTTGTGAACGAACTGTTTTTTTTTTGCTCAGGCTTGAAATGCCAGTTTTCCTAAAATGTCTGCTTTTCCATAATGTCTGCACGTTTTTTGCATAATGTCAGCTTGTGATGTCTGTCCTGTGGTTAACTGGTTATCCGTGGACCCGGTGCCGGTGGGTTGACCCATTACCGAGTCCACGGGTACCTTGATACGATATAATAAACTTACCAGACAAAAAGTTTAAGTCTCATGTTAAACAAGTCCTCTGTAAAAAAGGTTACTATAAACTCGATGATTATTTGAATGACCAAAATGTCTGGTCTTGACAATTTTACACTATGTAATGCAATATTGTATTTTAATTGTACTTTGTACATTTTGTTTTGTTTAAAAGATGTGTGTTGTAGAGTTTCTGGCCGCATCTTCTCTCAACGGAACACCTTCCGACGCGGTGGTAGAGTCAAAAAATGACGTCAAAAAGCTATCTATATGATATTATTTTGAATAAAAAATTTTGATACAGTGCCAACTGTACCATTGCTGGTACTTCAAGATTGTACTTCTGGTCCGGCGGGCTAATCTTAGTGTCAATTCACACGTACCACAACTACACCACATCCACAACCACACCACAACGACGACATGTGGTCTCCAACTTATTTGCATCCTACTTTCACTCAACCTTTCAGTATCCCACTTCCTTAACCCCCCACCCCCCAAAATGTGTCCCGACCCGCAGTTTTTTTAGTTTTATACAAAAATTATTAAAGATAAAAGAAAACAGTCAATGACAAAAATAATCTCCATTAAATTCTCTACAATATTTGTAAAACAATTTTCACTGCGGATTTGTTTTTATAAGGTTTGTAGTTATTATCTTCTAAACCGCCAAAAGTGGCCACTTTTGGCGGTTTTGGAAGGTACCCGTGGACCCGGTGCCGGTGGGTTGACCCATTACCGAGTCCACGGGTACCTTGATACGATACAGTGCCAACTGTACCATTGCTGGTACTTCAAGATTGCACTTCTGGTCCGGCGGGCTAAAAAATACACAAGATATTTGATGATGTCAGAAGTAAGTACCTATTCAACAGTGGCGATTATCCCGCCATTTTAGCCTCTCTTAACCAAATCTCTTGGACTGACTACTTGCGATCCAGTTCACTAGAAGATTCCGTTACACTTTTTTATAATAAATTGTATGAATTAAGAGATCTTCATATACCACAAAAAACTTTAAAATCAAGTAGTCACCCTCCTTGGTACAACCAGGCCTGTCTCACTCCTCAGCTCAGGTACGTTTGACAGCCGGACACCTCCGAGGTGTGCATCGTCGCTCATTGACATAAGGCACATTTTATTTCTCGTTCCTGAAGTGCGCGTTCGAAATTAGAAAAATCGGGTTGAGTGAACCATCTGTTACGGTAGTAGCTATTAAATAATCTGTGGTGATGTTACCCCAGAGTTGCAACACTACCAATGAGCGAATCACGGAAGTGCGACATAATCAAAGAGCGAATCACGGAGGTGCGACACACAAATCGCGAATCACGGAAGTGCGACATTTCAAAATTGCGAATCACGGGAGTGCGACATGTCGACAGTGCGAATTTAATAGACCAAAAGGAGCATGGTCAGAGGATAAAAAGCATGGCCAGAGTGATCCTTGTGCTTAGGTACACCGCTCGTTACACCAGTGTAACCACAAGGAAAACTCCGTGGTTACAAGACACTAAAGTTAGTTGACCTGTCACTTCTGACCTTGTCTGTCATTTTGGCACCGCCTGTCACTTTTGTCATTTTGGCAACGCCCTTCACTTTAGCGTTGGTTTAAAAAAAATAGAAAAAAAATATGGATGAAAATGAAATTTAAAAATTTAAAAAAAAGGAATGAAAAAATATTTAAAACAAAACGCGCAAGCACACGCACTCATTAAGTCACTCACATATTTTCACATACACATACACGCACGCACACATACTCACACAACACACGCGCATAATATTGTCATATACGCATACCTACACTACACGCAAAAATACTCGTGACTGAATGGATGTGTGTGTGTGAGTATGTGTGCGTGTGTATGTGAAAATATGTGAGTGACTAAATGTGTGCGTGTGTGAGTGAGCATGTTTTTTTTTTTAATTTCGTTCATTTTCTTCTCTTTGCATTCATTTTTTTTACGTAGGCTTAGTAATAGGGTCCCGTTTTCACCCTTTGGGTACGGAACCCTAAAAAGTTTCAATAAATAACACATAAATTAATGTGTGGGTTGGTCAAAAAGTGACAGGCGATGTCAAAAGTGACAGGGGTTGGTCAAAAAGTGACAGGCGATGTCAAAAGTGACAGGGATTGATACCTAAAGTGACAGGCGATGTCAAAAGTGACAGGGGTTGGTCAAAAAGTGACAGGCGATGTCAAAAGTGACAGGGGTTGGTCAAAAAGTGACAGGCGATGTCAAAAGTGGCAGGGGTGGTGCCAAATGTAATAGGCGATATCAAAAGTGACAACATATGTCAAAAATGACAGATGAAAAATAATGGCAAAAGTGACAGGCGATCACCCAAACCCCTTTTGTCGCTCTTCCATTCTGTCGCACTTCCGTGAGTCGAGCATGTGTCGCATTCCCGTGATTCGCACTGTCGACATGTCGCACTCCCGTGATTCGCAATTTTGAAATGTCGCACTTCCGTGATTCGCGATTTGTGTGTCGCACCTCCGTGATTCGCTCTTTGATTATGTCGCACTTCCGTGATTCGCTCATTGGTAGTGTCGCAACTCTGGGGTAACATCCATCTGTGGTACAACTCAGCCTTAATTAAAATGTTAAAAGAAAAACATAAATATCACCGGAAATACAAAACTTATGGTAACAAGTCCGACTATCAATCATTTTCAATTTTACGTAACAGAGCAATAGAAATTGAACAAAAGTGTTTCCGTACATATATAGACAAGATTGAGAATTCTATTGTGAAAGATCCTAAATCGTTTTGGTCATACGTAAAAAGACTAAAAAGTAAAAGAACGTCTAATACGTTTCCTAACGTTATGCATTACAAAGGGGATTCTGCGGATACTGGAACCGAAATCTCCAACTTATTTGCATCCTACTTTCACTCAACCTTTCAGAAGCCTAATGTAACCGATAGTTCTGGCTCCAGTTCTAATACTCCTCAATCTAAAATACTTTCTGAGACATCTAGTATTAGTTCAATTGATGTGTGTCCGGAGGCGGTATTAAAGCTATTGAAATCTCTTGATCTTACTAAATCAGGTGGTCCTGACCTCATACCTCCCTCATTCATAGTGAATTGTGCTGCTGGTCTTGTTATGCCAATCTGTATTTTATTACCCGACTGCGCGACGCAAAGGAAGGGTATCAGCCTATATATGTATGTATGTATGTATGTAACTTTGTTCCTTTGTGGCACACTAGAGACCAAACGCATGGGCCGATTTTGATGATTCTTACGTCAATCGATTCGTCTTAATCCTGCGAATGTCACTAAAGACATGACAGTAATCACAATTAGGTATGGCGACAACCAGACGTCATAATGTAAAAAAAAAATTTAAAAAAATTGACCCACTATGTTAAGTGGGGTATCATTGAATAGGTATTTAAAAATCATCTTTAGGTTTCTCTTAATATTTTTCATTTCGAATGACCATTTAGGATCTATAACGATTTAAAGTTGGTTAGCAATCAAATAATAGTAATAACGACTAAACTTATTTGAATGAAGTTTTCACAAATGCATAGAGCTAAGTTTGGATTAACATATAGATTTTATTTCATCGCAATCGGTTCATTAAGTCAAAAGATTGGTTAGTAGGTATTTCTTGTTCGTGTAGTTTTAAGCTGATTGTACGTAGTGATTTTATTTAGGGGTAATTATCTAAACTATTATAAAACTGTAACAGAAATGTGTTTGTACATTGAAGATATTTACAAAAAAAAAATTACGACATGGTTCTTACCTGTCCCTGATTCCAAATCACCAATTTTTGGATTTTTTGTCTGTCTGTTTGTTTGTTTGTTTGTATGTTTGTTTGTTTGGGTGTTTGTTTGTTCGAGTATCACACAAAAACTACTGAACCGATTTTGATGAAACTTTTTCTGTTTGATAGCTTATCATCTGACTTAAAATCTGGTGTATAATTTATGCGGACGAAGTCGCGGGTAAAAGCTCGTTATTAATAAATGTTACCCACAATATTTCATTTATACTGCCTGAACATCTCCGTCACCTCTCGTGTCCCTTTCCCTGTGTAATTTTTGCGAGGCCGAAGGCCGAGCTACGCGTAGGAGCGAAGCTCCGAAGCGTCCCCCCTGGAACCTGGTGGACTTGGTCTCCGGGTCGTTGGTCTCAATCTGCCCACCTATTATGTGTACCTTAAGGGGGAGGGGGGGTGGAACCTATTTTGTCTGTTTTCAAACCGGTTTTTGATGTGTCCTTCTTAATATACTGACACTTTTTTTTAAGGGGATAATCAGACCGTCAAAACTGAACAACTTTCTCTATGGGACAAATATCGAAATCGCGAAAAAAAAATTAGCTATCGTATACATTTGGAGTTTCGAGTAGTATTGCAGTTCTGTGTGGGACAGCTGATATTTTTTTCGCGATTTTGATGTTGGTGCCATAGAGAAAGTTGATCAGTTTGATGGTCTGATCATCCCCTTAAAAAAGTATCAGCATATTAAGAAGGACCCTATACAGGGTGAAATTGATATCATTGGCATCCTTTTAAACTAAGAGTCTACCCATCAAACTGAACAACTTTTACTATGGGAGCAAACCGATCGGAGCAAAAAAAAAATCAGCTGTTGCATACATTTGAGTCAAGTAGGCATTGCAGTTTAGTATAGGACAGCAGATTTTGTTTTTGCTCCGATCGGTTTGCTCCCATAGTAAAAGTTGTTCAGTTTGATGGGTAGACTCTTAGTTTAAAACGATGCCAATGATATCAATTTCACCCTGTATAATTACAGTTCAAATAACAGTGTAGATACTTTCTTTCTGCAGTGAATCTAACCGTTGAAAACATGATTCAATTAAATTTTCTGGATAGAAAAGAGGACCAAAGCACAGTACCTATAAGAAAGAGTATCTATTACTACATACAGTACTGACACTCCCTTCCTTCCACCAAGATTTTACCTCACCCCCCCCTATCACCCTCTTGTTACCCGGCAGTTACCTAAGAAGAAGATTTAAGGTTGAATTTCTTTGGTTTCGCATGTGCTCTGACGGCATCTCGTCAATTTCAATTTTTGCGTTGTCCAGGCTGTGACCAAAGTGAGTTCGATTTCAGATTTATAACCAGTTTTACAAGAATCACCATTCACCATTTCTTCTGAATATACCATCATTTGAAAGGTAATTAATTATAGCAGCGATTCTACCCGATGGTTTTTACCCCAAACACCCAAGAGAAAAGATATTGAAGGGATACCTGGCCTTGGCAGGTGAAGTCAACCTCTGGCATCTATTTGATTTCTGTGAATTACCACAAAATATGAGACAAGGACATAACACTACATTTGTGGATATATTAAAAATTCTTAGAGTAAGACAACTGATAATGCAGCACCTGGAGATATTATATTAGATAGCCGACGAGTAGACGTAAACGATCTTAATAAAAAATAAAATAAATATCTTGGACAGTGTCACACAAATTATCTAGTCACATTTAAAGTACCAGAATCTAGCCTGGTCTTGTATTATGATGACTAGACAACGATATAGAAATACATATATAGATAGAAACATCCATGACTCGGGTACAAATAAAAATCGGGTAATGAAATCATTCGAGTTTTTCCGACTACTAAACATGTTGACGAACATAATCAAAACATGACATTTATATTGGAAAACTCTAACTAGACTATATAAATTACATGCAGGTAGATATATCAGTAGAAAGAAGACATGATTATGGTCAAAAACCGAAAAATTTATGTTTCTGATGACCCCAACAAAACTAAAGGAATCGTTAATCGTAAGGAACCGTTTGACAATCGGGTTAGGATTTCGAGTAATTTTGCGAAGATTGTCAACGGATTAATGGGAGTATAAGGACAATTGAGTGGCCAGCTCTTTGGAGGGACCAGATGAAACCCGGAGAAAAGCCGGAGAATTGCAACAAGCTGTTTATTTGGAATTTGACGACAAAGCTATTAAAAACAATGTCCCTGGAGTAGGAGTCAGAATCGAATCGACGACAGAATTCGATGCATTTCGAGTACAGGACAAAATAGAACGATAAGTTAAGTAGTTTAAGATCAGTAACGACAGGGAACTACTTTGGACCAAGCTGTGGTTGATTTAAGTTCACGCATTTTTGCGAAATGTCAAGCCTATGCTATGTAACTTTGAGGCGAGTTAGGTCTATAGATGGATTAATAATCAGTAGTTTAGACCACCGCAAGCTACTTAATAATTCCCACGATATTAACTTCCTCTTTAAATCGCGAAATTTACCGCCTTATAAATTATAATCGTAACTAAAAAGTGTAAAATAAAAAAAATTATTTAAAAAATAAAAAAACCCGACTGCGTAAAAACTGAAAAGAAAAAAACAAGTTCAGTAGTCTAGAATTCAGTTAAGTTGTATTGAATAACTACACCTTGAAATAGTTTTTTGATCGATACACACATAAAACAAAAAATATTAAACTCTAATGTGGAACATCGTGGGTTTAACAGTCGGGACCCATTAAAAATTCTAGACCTAATTTTCCCAATAATGGGTCCCGACTGTTAAACCCACGATGTTCCACATTAGAGTTTAATATTTTTTGTTTTATGTGTGTATCGATCAAAAAACTATTTCAAGGTGTAGTTATTCAATACAACTTAACTGAATTCTAGACTACTGAACTTGTTTTTTTCTTTTCAGTTTTTTTTATTTAAACGCTCACTTTCGGAGGGGAATGTACCCGCAATTTGGAAATCGGCCTTTGTCACACCGGTTCATAAAAAGGGTGGTAAATCAAACGTGGAAAATTATCGTTCCATCTCGAAGCTGTGTCTGTTTGCAAAAATCTTCGAAAGACTTGCAAGACTTGTGTACAATGAAGTATATGCTGCACTCAAATGTTCATTCAGCAACACGGTTTTCTTAGGAAGCGCTCTACAGTCTCCAACTTAGTATTAGCGAATGAGTATATATATCTATACTGACTACAGCAAATGCTTCGATCGTATAGACCATTGTATCCTTTTACAGAAGCTGTTGTCGTCCGGCATTCACGGAGATCTCTACAGATGGTTTGTCTCCTATATTGCGAACCGTACCCAAGCAGTAGCGATGCAAGGCTGTACCTCTGATTGGACCTCAATACCGTCGGGCGTGCCCCAGGGCTCAATTTTGGGTCCTCTTTTATTCATAATATTTATATTGGATATTAAGTTGTGTTTTAAAATTCTGACATTCTCTTATTTGCCGATGACATGAAAATTCTAAAATTAATTAACAGTTCGCAGGATGTAAAACTCCTTCAAGATGACTTATCTAGATTCCAGGACTATTGTTCTGTGAATAAACTGGACCTAAATGTGTCTAAATGCTTTTAGATGACTTTTACGCGGAAATTTACCACCCTTCTGGGCTCTCGGTATAGTCTATCGAACCATAAATTAATTAAAGTAAATGAGATCAGGGACTTAGGCGTCGTTCACGACAGTAAACTTTTATTCGATAAACATATCGACCTTATCGTAAGTAAAGCTTCTAAGGCTTTAGGGTTTATTATCAGGTCTACGGTGAGTTTTACTAATTTGAAGTCACTCAAAATACTGTATTGCGCCTTCGTACGCAGTCACTTGGAATATGCATCTCAGGTATGGAACCCACGATATGAGGTTTATAAGGCACGTATCGAAGGTATTCAGAAAAGATTCTTGCGTTTTCTTGATTATAAAGCACGGCAATGGTCAGAAGACTATCAACACCGCTGCAAGCGCTACCACTTTCTTCCCCTTGAACACCGACGTAATATTAGCGGCATTTGCTACTTGATAAATATCTCGAATGGATCCATTGACAGCCCAGATCTAATCTCTAAAATATGTCTTCGTACCAATCAATTAGGCCTCATCGTCCCTTGTTACACGTTCCCCTTGCTAAAACTAACTATAGACAAAATGCATTCTTACTGCGCAGCGCTAATAGCTTTAATAGTGTCTCGGTTGATCTTGACTTTGATTTTTTTTGCACAAGCACGACCTCGGTTAAACGAGTACTTACTGAAAAATACCTACCTCGGTTAATGAGTTAGCGGCTCACTCGGCACCTCTTTACTTTTACTTTTAGTTTTTAGTTAATATAATTCCTTTTCTTTTGTGGATGGTTTGAAGTACCAGCAAACTCTGAGCTTTTAGTAATGTAACTTCTTATTAGTTTTATTGATACTAAATTTGTATTTTCACACACAAAAGTATGTAAAACGAATAATTTTTATCTGTGGAAACTTTTAGTTGGCAATGTTGTTTTAAAAAAATGTTGATACCCTACTATCCTGTAATTAGTCCGTAAGTTTTCCTAAAATGAATAAAATAAAATAAAAAAAATAAAATTCCCCCAACTTCTACAGATTACACCCAATTTACATATTTGTTAGTTTTGTTTAACTCTACAATTATTACTAAGTTTCATTCATGTATGGGACCTCTATGTCTGGGTCTCAAACTACATTATATGGCCTTCCGAAAAACTTCTTTGTACACATTATTCTTAGAGGTATTAGAAGTAACATAGGATACTTGGGTTTTTCCTAACTCGACGCGGACGACGCCGCGGGCAAAAGCTAGTATAAAATATAACGTTAGTTCTTTCCATTCTTTCTAATTCATATTAGTCTATGACTAAAGAAAAGTCTATGACCTTATTAGGGGGGAGTCATAAAGATATTATACCTTACGGAATAGAGTAAGTGACATGAGTTGTCAAATGAAACCGTTTTTGGACGTTTTTTGGAGTCCTCGGCAGGGTAAAAATTCGATTTCTGTGTATAATTCTCAATCTAACGTGAAATCGTGAATAGTTTAATGAAACAGTGTTAGTGTATTTCACGAAATTATCTACGATTTCACTTTAGGTTCACGATTATTCACAGAAACCGAATTTTTACCAGGACTCCAAATCCCCAAAAACGGTTCTATTGCCTCGTATCTCTTTCTATTATACAGACATACCGCTAGGTACATCTCGCTCTCTCAGCTGTCACTGTCTCTCTTATGGGGGGAGTATTATATTCCTTGGACCCTTAGATTAAAAACTTTATGCTTGGACCTTATACTCTCGGTGTGATTATATTCTCCATTGATATTCTCTTTGCTCTCGGTAGAGAGTAGTTATATTCCTTGACCTTATGGACCACAGTTTAATATACGGAAATATAAGGTCATAGCAAGGAATATAAAACTCCCTGCGAAAAGTTTTTAATCTAAGCTCCCTAGATAGACTTTTCCTGGACTTTTCTTTAGTCATAGACTAATATGAATTAGAAAGAACGGAAAGAACTACCGTTATATTTTATACTAGCTTTTGCCCGCGGCGTCGTCCGCGTCGAGTTAGGAAAAACCCAAAATACCTTCAAGAATAATGTGTACAAAGAAGTTTGGCGGAAGGCCATATAATGTAGTTTGAGACCAAGACATAGAGGTCCCATACATGAATGAAACTTAGTAATACTTGTAGAGTGAAATAAAACTAACAAATATTTAAATTGGGTGTAATCTGTAGAAGTTGGGGGAATGGTAGGGGAACATTGGCACCATTCGTACAAGGGGCACATACATACGGTAGATTTTACAGAAAAACTAAGTGGAGTACGGTCATGTCTTTTCACGTGTACGTAGCCTTTGTTCGACCGCATCTTTAGACCGGTAAGCTGCGACAGCAGCACCATTACACATAATACGACAGGTAGCAAAGTGTTTTTGCACTCGGTGAGTAAATATTTTATGGTAATTCACGATCGCATTGTAACTACTTTTATTACATTTCTAACATGATAATTACCTTTATGACAAGTAAATATCCCTAACAAAATGTTTAAATGACAAATATTTTCTTGTTTCTAGAAAATAGGTAACTTTTTTTAACTTATTTATATCATAGAGTACCTTCGGACAGCATGGAATGGGCACATTAGTACGCGACAAATGGTTGGTGATTCCTGATAGATTAATTTATTTTTACAGAAGCATGGTGTAACATTACACAATTGAAGACGAGGAGCAAGGAAGTAGAGTAGACGAAAAGGGGTTTGAACCTTTTGGCATAGTGGTAACCACAATTTGGCAGGAATTTCGGAAATTTTTCAAAAATGCGGCGCGCCCTGAAACCTTTTTATATAGATAGAGAATCTATAGACGAACAAAAAATGTTATATCTACACTATATATTTCTATTAATATTATAAAGAGGAAAGATTTGTACCTATTTTTGTATGTTTGTAATGAATAGGCTCAAAAAGTACGGGGCCGATTTAAAAAATTATTTCACCATTAGAAAGCTGCATTCACCCTGAGTAACATAGGCTATATTTATTGCTAGAAAAGATTAGACGTCCACCCGTGCGAAGCCGGGACGGGCCGCTAGTTATATACATATAGTCCTAAAGTGCAACGTTTTCGAGATAATCCATGTTAAGATCTTGTAAAGGCAAAAATCCTTACACGATTCCCTCCAATTAAATACCTTTACCTTAGACCTATACCTAAAAGGTGTTATAGACAATATTTATGGATAACCAGTATAAGAAAAAATACAGAGGTACCTGAAGATGAATAGGTATTTAATCCGAAAAAAGTTCTCTTTAGATTGTTTTTAATTAAATTGTAATCGCAATTAAGAAAAACATAGACATAGCATAGCATAGCAAACATAATACGCTATAAGCGTGCTCCAACCACCCGGAGACACGCTTATACTGAAAGTGTGCAGTGCGTCTCAGCGTGACCACTTTTTTTTCAGAGAATCCACCAAAATTACTGCTGAAATCTACTAAAATCTACCAAGTGCTATTTCAAATTCTACTTAAATTCTACCAACTAATATTTATGTCCTTTCAGATGGTTAAAATGTGAAATAAGACAAGTTTTTGAACAAAATATTAACATTATAATCTAAACGCTCATCATTACTTATGTTATTTTCGCATTTTTGTATTATTTTGTATCTGTTATCATCATTTTGTAACATGGATGCTTCAATTTCCAAAAAATCTAAATAAATATTAATTGGTCGTCCCTATGCAAATTTAAAGTTGGTACAGTTTTCTGTGTCTTATAAACCCTCTTTTGTATAAAACAACATTATTTGATAAGATTAATATTGCTGCAAACCACTAAAGGTTTATTAGAAGTTCCAGAAAGCCCCCTGCGATCGTTTTCTCAGCTATTTGTATTGCCAGCTTTGATTTTTTTGACTGAATCCTTGCATTTTGGATCAAATTTTCGAATACCGAATTTCTACCAAAATCTACTAAACAATTTCCCACTACTAAATTATCGTTTTCTTTGCCCTAAATCTACCAAAAAAGTAGAAATCTACTAAAAGTGGTCACACTGGTGCGTCTTGAGGCCTAATTGTACATACGGCGACACATCAAACTATACAAAACCAACATAACCTGGCCGCGCGTACCTAAGTTGCATAACGTATAACGTCGCGCGGCCAGCTTATTTTGTTTTCTATAGGTGGGCATATCGAGACGTCTCGGTAGCGCATTCCGGAGAGGCATGGAAAATCATCATGACCATGAGGTACGGGTTCGAATCCGCACCGACGACATGTCATGTACCAATAAGTTTTTCTAACTTATGTATGCGTAATACCACAGAACATTATAAGAGCGGTTAGAAGTGCTCGCTCGATGCGAAACTGGTTTGTCGCGTGCACTCCGCAAACAAACGCATCAATAATCTAACCGACGCGTGCGCAAATCGAATAAAATTAAAGATGGTGAAGTGTTCTAAGTGTAATAAAATTGTGACTAAAAAGAACCCTGGTCTCCAATGTACCAAATGTAACAAGTGGCTACATGGAGAGTGTACTTCTGTCTCTAAAGAGCAATTAGCAGCTTTATACTCAATCGAATCTGTTGATTGGAAGTGCCGCAGCTGTACCGGAGGAGCGAAGCCCAAGCGCATATCTCTTATACCGCCAGAACCTGAGGATGATGATAACACCGACACGGAAGTCGTACCTAACATCGATGCTAAACAAATATTAGCAGATATCCGCCGAGAGGTTCGCGAGGTCATCCGCCACGAAATCACATCTACCTTCCAAGAGATAACTTCCACCCTACAATACTACTCTGATAAAATCGATGAAAATGAAGAAAAAATCAAACATTATGAAGATAAAATGAAAACTGTCGAGAACCAATGTACAGATGTAAAAAATTCTTACAAAAATATCGTCTAGATTAGGTGAAAGATTCACTATTTTTAGGTACAAATGTATTATTGCTGGCCGTGACTTACTTTTTAAGAGGACTGGAGTGCGATTTTTGAATCTCATTCGGTGAGTTCAGCCGTTGTAAATATCAAAATAACTTTGGAGATATGCATCTTTCTAATTCTGATTTGACTTTCAAAAATCATACTTCAGGAGTGCGATTTTTGAAAGTCAAATCAGAAATAGAAAGATGCGTATCTCCGTAGTTATTTTGATATTTACAACGGCTGAACTCACCAAATGAGATTCAAAAATCGCACTCCTGATCTTATTTTCAGACTATAGAAAATGGTGATCAAACTATAATTTAAGATAGGTACATTATAATATATAATATATTTACATTTAATCCGATGATTTATACTTAGAGACAGTATTGATAAATATTATAATGACTAGTATCAGATCCAGAGCCACCAACGGTCTAGGGCCTAAACGTATAGGAAAGCTGGATTCAGACTAACTCGAAAATAGACGCCAAAGTACATTATTTAGCCTCGGTCTTATGACTCAAAGTGGTCACTGAATTTTTTTACAGCGGTCAGACAATCGCGAAGAAATAGGGTCTGGGCTTAAACATATAGGAAATGAACTGAATGCATTTTAAGAAAGAGCCCTCTTAGGAGAATACCACAGCATATGTATTTAGTTTTTCTCAAATCGGTCACCGTTCAAAATCAGACCGGGGTTGAAAATCGAAAAAAAATGGGTCTTGGGCCTAAACATATAGGAAATGTGAAACCAACTTGGATCGAGAGAACACACTCTACCCATCACGAAAAACCTGGGCCTCTAACCGCACATTCGAACTTCGCAATTGCGTGAACGTTTTCGTTCCAATGTCAACTCTATTACAATGAAGTGCGGACCAAAACAGTGGCGATATATCGAACATCGAAAGTCCGGGTACAGGGCCTGGTCTTACATGGCGGATCGGTCACCTTTCCAGAATCAGACCACTTTTATAAGATCAAAAATGACAGATATCTCGACAATGGTTAGTGATAGAAAAAAATTGTTACGAAAAATATTGTTGGAAAAATATTCTTCAAGTTTGTAACAGTTTTTTTTACAATTCTATGCATAGGAGACGAGATATTTGCAAAAACGAATTAATTAAAATAGTAATAGACAGATATCTCGAAAATTATTGATGATAGGAAAAGTTTGTTAAGCATACGATTGTAGATAATGTTATGTTCTACAAGTTTTGTAATAACTTTGTTCACAATTTGATGCATACGAAACGAGATATTTGCAAAACAATAATTAATTAAAACGAGCCGGAACGAGGGTCGAAGCCTTTTTCTTTTAGACGTCGCCCTAGATCCCTGATGAATTCTTTCGCCTCAGAACCCCACGGCCCAGCCGTCTCGACAGCGACCGGTATAAAATAGTACGTTGGTTCCAGGTTAGAGTACCTGTCGTGCTTCAGCCTGGCTGCGTTCTCGGCCGCTGAGCCGGCAGCGCGTATGGTGTGGCTCAAGTGAGAGGGTGCGAGTGAATGTGCTGACGCACGTTGCATCCCACAACAGGCTACGGCCTCTCTTCCATGGAACCAACGTAAGGCCATCGGGTCTTTTACCGTCGGTGCGACTCAGGCCAGGAGGCTCCATCCGACAGGGAACATCAGCAGAGACCAAGGCGCGGCGAATTATGTCGTTAATGGTGTGATGACGGGGGCGTCTCCCGGTGCACTTGAAGCAACTAAGGCCGTTTGCTTCCACTACTGCGCCACTTATGCAACGGTGTGGTTCGCATACTGTGCAACCGAGCCGGAGAGCTGCAGCTATCCTCACAGAGTCGTTGTCTAGCAACGTACCTAGCTGTGATGAGGGAAGTGCATGTAGCCAAGCTCCTGACTCGGCTTTGCAACCAGCCTTCAGGCGGGCCACGTCGCTTCCTGAGGCAGCGTTCATCAGGATTGCGATCATCTGTTTAGAACTTATGTCGTCCCAGTTTCTCTGTACTTTTGGGTTGCCGGGCCACTCAACACTAGGGAACTGGGTAGACCAAGCTGCGAGGGCCTCCGGTACGAGGGGAACGTGGATGTTGTCACCATCGATGGATAAAATGCGAGTGACAAGATCCACTGTTCCATGAGCGGAGGCCAAGAATGCGATTAGGCCGAGTTCCTGAACGCGGCGTATCCCGAGGCCACCGTGGCGAACAGTGAGGGCGGCCTGACACCACTGTGCTTCATTGACGCTCACATTAAGCACAGTTTCAAGTGCCAGTTTCATTGTGTTGTCTAATTCGGTGGCTTCCCTGTGGAATACCCACGTAGGTGCTGTTCTTAGTAAGTATGTGAGACGAGGCATAAAGAGGCAGTTACGCAGGAGGGTTAGGGAGACATGAGATGACAGGTGCTTAAAATGTTCCGAGGCAATGTACAGTATTATAGTCAGATTATATTAAATCTCTTTGGCTATAAGTTTTGTTATAACTTTGTTCATAATTTGATGCATACCAAACAAGATGTTTCCAAAAACGAATTAATTTAAATAATAAAAAAATATATCTCGACAACGGATAATGATATAAGAAATTTGTACAAAATAAATTGTAGGAAACTGTATGTTCTACAAGTTTTGTAATAACTTTGTTAACGATTTCATACATAGGAATGGAATAAAATTATTTATTTGCATTGGTACCGGTAAAAACAGAATCTCTTAAGGCTGCATCGAGCCTATTGTGCTGCCCCCAATCGTATTTTTTTAATTTCTTAACAATTAAACAATATTTTCAAAAAACAAGAATGTCACATTGTAGTCACTGCTGATTTTTAATTTAGGTCACTGCGGATTTGTTTTTATAAGGTTTGTAGTTATTATCTTTAAAACCGCCAAAAGTGGCCACTTTTGGCGGTTTTAACGATAATAGCTACAATTATAAAACATAATAGTCCGTAATGTTTCACATCCGGTTTAAGAGGGGGAAAGCAGACGAAATCCCCCCCGCCCTGGAGGGAGAACTGACCGCTGGTCAGCCTGAAAAGGCCCCAGCGGTCGTGCCCCCGGCAAAAGGCCCCCCAAGAAGAAGGAAGGTCGGTTGGCCGCGAGAAGAATTCCACGAGCGTTCAGCACGCACTCCGACTTCAAACTCCGAACAGTAAACAAGCAAGAGCTCCGATCACTCCCGAAACCGCAAAAGGCATCAGATTGAAAACAGAAGCGTTTTTGATTTCTTTCAATCCAGCACACGGTACACTGAGGACGGACCACTTTGGAGTCCGTTTGCCATCCTGTACAAATATATTTCTTGGGGATAGACATAGATATCATCATCATCATCATTGACCTTTCCATCTATAAAAGATGATTTAAGCAGCGTCTTGGCGGCACTTACGCTCGTGACTAAAAAGCCCGATACGAGAGCGACAGGTACGGCCGCATGTACGGCAAGTAAAATTAGAGTTTGCTGTCCCAGTTGGGTTTGCAATCCGATCATGCCTCCTTTCCCGCTTTCCAGCCAAGGAAGCAAACCAGGCCCTATAGCGCTCAGCTCTTCCCTCCGCTAAATGTTTCCTCCACAAGTCGCGGTTCTGTGCGAGATCCTCCCAGCTGCTGGTGTCGGTTGAGAACGTGGACATATCTCGCTTTACGCAGTCCTTGAAGCGGAGACGTGGTCTTCCGACACTTCTCTTGGCATGCGCTACTTGACCTAAAAGGACTTGACGCGGCAAACGAGAGTGATTCATGCGGTGCACATGCCCCAGCCACCGTAGACGTCTCTGTTTGAGAATTGCGGTTACGCTGGGCAGCTGTGCTATTTCTAGCACTTTCTGGTTTGTCACTCGATCCCTCCAGGTTATGCCAAGAATGCTTCGAAGACATCGCATGTGGAAGTGGTTAATTCGTCTCTCCTGCTTTGCGTACGACGTCCAGGTCTCCGCACCGTACAAGAGTGTGCTTAAGATGCATGCCTGATACACGTTCATCTTCGTTTAGACATAGATATATTATAAGGTATAATATATCTATGGGGAATACGGGGATAGACATTATTATATTTGTGAATTTTTCCTTGCTCTCAAGAGGTTGCTGCCTGTTTCGCGCGCTTTGAATCTCTTGTTCCCGGAATAAGAGCACTGGATAAACAAACTTTCACACTTTTAGGTTCACCAATTTTCCCAGAAGCCATACCGGCTACTTTGGATACGAAAAAGAAGGTGTTGATCAATATATCTGAGCACCTCAAACAACTCTCCGCGCATGTGGCCCTAACGCTTCTGCGTCAGTGTTTTTCAACACCGAGGTTAACTTACCTGGTCAGGACGGCTCCTGCATGGCTGTACCCAACCGATGTAACCTTTCTGGACCTGGCGTTGAAGGATATCCTGGAGAACATCCTGAATGTTACCTTGTCCGAGGAACAATGGACCCAGGCTTCCTTGCCAATTCGTTGTGGGGGTCTAGGTATCCGTAGGGTGAAAGATGTGAGTTTGGCAGCTTTTCTCGCGTCTTCGCATGGGGCGGCAAATCTCGTCACTCGTATTCTTAACATTAATGGTGACGGGTTTTCTGTGCCCTTTGTTAGTGACGCCCTGAGTGCTTGGTCATCCCTTTTCCCGAACCACAACCTCCCAGATGTTGCACGGAGCCAGAAAAGCTGGGATGAGATAGCGTCAAAAACAGTACTTGCACAGCTAAAAGAAAGAGCAACTGGTTCAGACATAGCTAGGTTGCGCGCTGTCTCGGAAAAGGAGTCAGGTGCTTGGTTACATGCGCTGCCGTCGCCGCACATGGGTACCCTCCTCGACAATGACACTTTGAGGATTGCTGCCGCTCTAAGGCTGGGTTGCGATTTATGTGTCTGTCACCCGTGCGTCTGTGGCACAATGGTGCAAGCTAACGGTCTCCACGGTCTCAGCTGCCGGAAAAGTGCAGGTCATTTCCCGCGCCACCACGCCTTAAACGACATTGTTAGGCGTGCGCTGGTAGCAGCCAATATCCCATGCATCACGGAGCTTCCAGGCTTGAGCCGTGGTGACGGAAAGAGACCAGACGGCCTAATGTTTGTGCCTTGGGAGAAGGGTAGGTCCCTGTTGTGGGATGCGACTTGCGTCTGCATCTACGCACCATCCCATCTGCAGGGCACCACGCGGGTGGCTGGATCGGCGGCAGAAAGCGCAGCTCGGTTTAAGCACACCTGGTACCAAGACATAGAGCGCACATATCTTTTCGTGCCAGTGGCAGTTGAAACCGCAGGGCCTTGGGGAGCTGAGGCCAAAAAGTTTATAAAAGACCTGGGCAGCAGATTACGGGAGAGGGGCAATGACCCTCGCTCTGGGGCGTTTCTTACCCAACGCATCTCGTTAGCTATCCAACGTGGCAATGCCGCCAGCGTAATGGGTACGTTCGGTACAAATACCACCCGGGGCGGGTTATTCGAGTAAGCAGGTTTGTAGGTACTTGAAACTACAGTTTCTGTTTATGTTATTTAGTTATATTTTAGTTAGTTATATTTTAGTTAGTTATATTTTAGTTAGTTATATGTTAGTTATAGTTATATTTTATTGTTATATCTGAAATTAATTCATTAATTTTACGAATTTTGAACATTTTGAGTGTCGTGCTCATTTTGCGTTTTGTACATTATGCTCCGAAGGGATTTAGCAGATTAATGACAAATCTAAACTTAGATGACAGAAAATATTATTGTTCCCAATTAAGGGTCAATTCACACGTACCACAACCACACCACGTCGCACGTTGTGGTACCGACAAAGTGTCGATGTGGTTGCGTTGTCGCTGTCGTTGCGATGTGATATCCACGTGGTCATGTGCAGTTATACTCCGGCTTTCGTAGACGAAACACGGCTTGACGGCATGTCGTGGCGATGTGGCCGCGGTGCCGCAGCCGGTGGTGGCGTTGCCGTCGCGATGTGGTTGCGATGTGGTCGTATTACACAGGTGGTCGATAACAACGGCAAAATGGTACGTGTGAATTGTAATATTCATTTTCAATACAAAATATACGCACGACCACATGGCGTCGTTGTGGTGTGGTTGTGGCTGTGGTGTGGTTGTGGTACGTGTGAATTGACACTAAGATTAGCCCGCCGGACCAGAAGTACAATCTTGAAGTACCAGCAATGGTACAGTTGGCACTGTATCGTATCAAGGTTCCCCTTGGACTCGGTAATGGGTCAACCCACCGGCACCGGGTCCACGGATAACCAGTTAACCACCGGACAGACATCACAAGCTGACATTATGCAAAAAACGTGCAGACATTATGGAAAAGCAGACATTTTGGGAAAAATATATTTTAGGAAAACTGACATTTCAAGCCTGAGCAAAAAAAAACAGTTCGTTCACAAAATAAATTTATTTCAACAAAAAGCACAGTACAAAGGAAAGCGGTAACAGGGCGAGAAGGGCTTTAGGTGCATCCGACGCCGAACCGGCCGCCGCCGTACCGGCCGCCGCTACTTTGCCCGCCGCACCGGTCGCGTCATCCACCAAACCGCGCTTCTGCCGGCGCCGCGAGGTCGCGTCGTCGTCGGGCGCAGGCGCCGCCGGGCCCACCTTCAGCCACTCGAAGACCGGCCAGTTGCGCACGGCCGGCGCCGGCGCCGGCGCGGCGGTACGCGGCGGTGCGGGGGCGCCGGCGCTGGCGCGCTCCGCCGGCTCGGGGAGCCTCACGGCTGTGTAAAGATGAACGATTAACGAGAGTCGAGGTCGAACCGACGAGTCGGACCCCAATAAATTAGTGTGGCTACACTCAGCGGGACCCCGTGTCGCAGAACGATGCGAGTATGTCTGGGATTTAGTTCCGAATTTGTTCTATCGAATCCAATTAGAAATAAAATTTGTTCCGTCAGCCAGCGGCACCCTTTTTATTTATAAGTTACAGGTACTCCAAATGGGTGTCAAGATTAAGTTCTACTCTCCTTTATTACGTTTTACGTGAAAACAGTGTAGCATATGAAATTTCAAAAATAACAGGGTCCGAAAAAACCTCCACTCATCGGGACCCTTTTTTACTAACTACGTGACTGTCGTTTTTTCGGACCCTGTTATTTTTGAAATTACATACACTAGAACACTGTTTTCACTTAAAATGTAATAAAGGAGAGTAGAACTAAATCTTGACACCCATTTGGAGTTCCTGTAACTTATAAATAAAAAGGGTCCCGCTGGCTGGAGGTTTTTTCAAATCCTGTTTTATTTTTTTAAACTATAAACGCTAGGACACTGTTTTCACTTAAAACGTAATAAAGGAGAGTAGAACTAAATCTTGGCACCCATTTGGAGTTCCTGTGCCCTATAAATAAAAAGGGTCACGCTGGCTGTAGGTTTTTTCAAACCTATGCCATTCTTCCATTTTGACGGAACAAATTTTATTTCTAATTGGATTCGATAGAACAAATTCGGAACTAAATCCCAGACATACTCGCATCCTTCTACGACACGGGGTCCCGCCGAGTGTAGCCACACATTACATAATAGGTACTACCGTGCCACGGCACTTACCATCCTAGTTATACAGTAGGTATGCTACCACATCCGAGTATACGGTTACTCTAATTGGAAAGGAGCGTGAGTGCGAGTTTTGGCCGAATAGCGTTTCTACCTACCTAACATAAGGTTACCTATACCTATACCTACCACAGTATAAGAAGGGGAATCTATTACTAAAGAGTATTTTATTGTATTTATTTACTAGATACAGTACGGACACTCCGTTCCTCCCACCAACTTTTTACCTCACCCCCTCTATCGCCCTCTGGAGAGCGATTTTTGAAACTCATTCGGTGAGTTCAGCCGTTGTAAATGTCAAAATAACTACGGAAATACACATCTTTCTACTTCTGATTTGAATTTCAAAAATAGCACTCCTGAAGTATGATTTTTGAAAGTCAAATCAGAATTAGAAAGATGCATATCTCCAAAGTTATTTTGACATTTACAACGGCTGAACTCAGCGAATGAGATTCAAAAATCGCACTCCTGGTTACCGCGCACTGGTTACTCGCTACCTACGAAGAAGACTTAGGCGCTGTCCTATTGCCATCGCTCGTGCGATCATGCGTTCGTCCGACGAAAATCATTGTGCCACTGTGCGTTTAAACATACTTATCTATATATATATAAAAGAAAGTCGGGTTTGTTCGAACACTTATAACTCGAGAACGGGTGGGCCGATTTTCATGATTTTTGATTTGTTGTATTTGTCTCCGTCCCGAATAGCAGAATAACTAATAAAAACATTGGAAAATTTACGAAAAAAAAATTTCCTCGCGTACGAAGTCGCGGGCAACAGCTAGTATCTGAATAAAAATAGAACAATTCGATCCCATCTCATGATAGCACGACCTTCTATAGGATATTCCGCAGATATAAGTATGTTTAAACGCACAGTGGCACAATGATTTTTGTCGGACGAACGCATGATCGCGCGGGCGATGGCAATAGGACAGCGCCTTAAGGTTCAATTTCTCTGGTTTTGCACGTGCTGACGTCATGTTGTCAATTTAAAATGTTTGTATGCAGTACAGTGTCCGGGCTGTGCCTGTACTATGGAAAATGCTTAGGTAGTCTCACGAACCTGAAAAAAAGACGGACGTAATAATGTCACACTGAAAAGAGGTGAAGCATGCAAGGTCCTACAATTTCGTTTGTTCTACAAGGGACCTACACTCTTATGTATTCCGTGGTACCGCGCGACAGGGCGACAGGGCGACAGCACGCACACTCGTATAAATGGGTGCTTCACTTTTGATTAGACAAGATTCCGTCCGTCTTTTTTTCAAGTCCGTGGGTAGTCTATAGTAAGTACAAAAACTTTGGTCAGTGGGTCATTTTCGGGGTTTTCATGGAAAACCGAAAATGACCCACTGACCAAATACTCACTTGAAACTTTGACAAAGAACGAGTTTCGTTGAGTCGAGATGGTAGGGGACATCGTCGACCGAGTCGTCGTGTCGGGCGCGACGTCCCCAGCTCGTCCTTTCTCGTCGGTCGGCAGAGCCGCGCCGCAGCACCCTGCGACAGAACCACACGTCACTGGCCGTCCACGCCACTACACTATCACTGGTACCTACTGCCTAGTAGGAGGTGGACTCCAGCGCTCACCGGGCAGCAGCAGCGCGAGCAGCAGCAGCGCCGCGCACCGCATAGCGCAGTCAGCGCGCCTGCCGCAGTACCTAGTGCTCGGTGTCTTTATATACATCCTGCTCTCCGCTCTCCCTGAGTAGTGCACGTCCCGGTTCAAGGCCAACACTCGCTCTAACACTATAATTATAAAATATAAATTAATAAAAATAATATGAAAATATGCTTTCAACTTTTTTGTCTGTCACTGATATATAATTCTATTTATAAATTATATTTATTTCCTCTATCGTATCGCGAAGTTCCTCTATCACATCGTTGGCCAGTGCCGGTGCCGCTTCGTGTCTAAAGAGTTTTACTTATTTTTGCAAAAAGGATAGTGGGCGGGAGTGGTCCATGAGCCCCGCCCCGCCCCCTGCCACAGATCCCCTGCAGTAAGTAGCATACTACGTTTGAAAGGGGGATTATTATGTCACTTTTTTTGATATACAGGGTGTTTGGTGCATCGTTGGCCAAATTGAAATGGTGGATAGGAGGGGTCGTTGGCTATCTCACCACATCCCAAAAAAAATTCTCGCATCATAGATTTTTTTAGGTTAATTTTTTAGGGGTTTTCTCAAAAAAATCCGAAAGTCAGAATTTAAGCTTGAATAAAAAAATAGTTGTAGGTACAAACCCAAATTTTTTTTTATTTGAATGTCCAATGTTTTTACGGATGTATTAAAATTGAAATTACATGGATGTGACTTTTAGTTTTTTTTTATTGACCTTAACTTTCTTTTTATTCTTTTTTAAATAAAAATTTGATTATTAAGATTTTATTTTTTATTTCAAGTCCTAGGTCCGTTAGAACCCTATGAAAGGAAGAGATGGCAATCAAAGTTCACTGCGCAGGAAGATGCAATTCCGACCTACTACGCGTGTGTTTTAAGTTTTTATCCTGCATATCGAATATCGGCCAAAACGCGCCCCGACACGCAAAATTATTAAATAAACTAAGTTAGAGGACGGATTTCATGGCATATGGCATATTATTAGAAAGAAGATAGACTAGAGAAGTTTTTAAAAAATCAGAATAGCTCGAGCGCTTTTAGTTTTTTTTTTATTGTAATTCAAAGTTTAAAATTTTATTTTTCCTCTTTCAAAAAAAGTTCCTTCCGACGCGGTGGTAGAGTCAAAAAATGACGTCAAAAAGCTATCTATATGATACTATTTTGAATAAAAAATTTTGAAATTTTTTTTTTTTTATTTCAGGTCAATAAAAAAAAACTAGATGTCGCATGCATGTACTTTAAATTTTAGTAGATCCGTAAAACATTGGACATTCAAATAAATAAAAAATTGAGGTTTGTACCTACAACTTTTTTTTTATTCAAGCTTAAATGCTGACTTTCGGACTTTTTTGAGAAAATCCCTAAAAAATTCACCTAAAAAAATCTATGATGCGAGAATTTTTTTTTGGGGACGTGGTGAGATAGCCAACGACCCCTCCTATCCACCATTTCGATTTGGCCAACGATGCACCAAACACCCTGTATAATATGTGCCACCAATAATATACAGGGTGTTTTGTTTAGCGGTTTTTCTAGTATTAGCATTTCCGGGTACTTCCATCTGCTGCTTGAATTCCGCCACAAATGAATAGTATTATTAGTATTTTATTATTGTATGTCTTACGTTCCGTAATCACGGGCAATTAAGTCCCGGACCTTTGGAACGCGTGCATGGGGCCGAAGCCAACATGTAGAGGCCCGTTCAAAAGACAAGTTAATCTAAATGTAAGGGATACACAAATGGCGGATACCATCTCCGAGCGTACAGCATGATACCCACGGGGATGGTCCCCGCCATTTGTGTAAAGACTATTGGAGTACGGCGCTATGGCCGCGATGGAAAAATAAAGTCTTGGGCTATGCAGGTGAAAGTTGGATGGATGGATACTGGGCTATGGGAGGAGACTAACGGACGCCTGCCATGACAACTAGTCTCAAAATTGTAAATAGGGCAGGCGGTGACTCGCCGACTCGTCGAGTGGGCCCCATAAAACGGCCGCACGCACAAAGTGCGACAATGGGGCAACATCTCATTGAGCGGCTGAAGGTTGTCGAGAGGTGCGGCTCCGGTTTCACCATCGCGGGGTTTACCCCCGTGAGCGGGTTTCCCCGTTATTACGCCATTACGTGCAATACACTTCCAACCTGGAGCATAGGTTCTGCTCTTGCGATTCCACTCTGGACGGCCAATTAAGGCTAGCCAGAGGTAGGGGGGTGTGTTACTGTGTGTGTGGGTGTGGGGGTGTGTGGGTGTGTGTGTGTGTGTGAGCGCATGTCTGTATGGTCCCCCTGGATAGGGGTCCGCGGTGTCGCCACTCACCGCCAGCTCGCCACAAGCTTATTATTATTGCAAAATAATTTTTATCCCATATTCATTTCGTACACTCAAACCGAGAAAACCATCTTAAAATTGCCGTTAAGTTCCGTTGGTCAACTAAGGCCGGATTCTACCAAACTTTGATTTATAGAAGACTAACTAAGTATACAAGGAAAAATTTTACTCTTATTATTTACTCCGAAATAACTCCATTTGTGCTCTACCACACTAAACCCATACTAAAAGAATTAATGTATAATCCACCTAAAGAAAGAGGTCGTTCTGTCCGTACTTATTGCAATGTGAGGTTATACAATTTTAATTTGTTAGGTTTCTTTTTTAACCGACTTCAAAAAAGGAGGTTTCTCAGTTCGACCGTATAAATAAATTATTTTGTATGTGTGTTCGCGGATAACTTCGTCGTTTATGAACCGGTTTGATGATTCTTTTTTGTTGGAAAGGAGATATACCTACCGAGGGTGGTACCATGATGAGGAAACTAGGATCTGATGATGGCATCCCAGAGAAATCGAGGGGAACCTTCGAAAATCGTAGTGCCGGCTAACTTTGGGATGTTTTTCTATCTAGGAAACTTAATCTAGTCGTGTTATTAAGAACAATTGCCTATCCGCCAGATTTAATACCTTTAAAACACTGTTGTTCATGTTTCGGTCGTGTTCAAAAAACTAGTGAGTGCGGCCTCGACCGAAAAAACAAAAAAACCCGACTGCATAAAAAAAAACGAAAACTGAAAAGAGAAAAGCACAAAGGAACAAACTAACTTACACACATACCTACATATAAATAAATAAATAACGCTCACAGGTACATACATTGTAATGATCCCAAGAAAGCCTCAGGCTGTTTGTTAGGGAGTCATATGCAGTTTCGAAAACTGTCGTTGCGAAGTACGCTGGTGCGAAAAACTTTTTAACTGCCTCATATGTTCGAAACATTGTACGTTCGAATTATGTAGTCGTGGGCACCATACAACAACGGCACAAACATATAACATCCATGACCGAACCGGGATTCGAACCCAGGACCCTGGTTTGGTAGTCCGGCGTGGCAACCATTACACCAACCGGGTCGTCAATATACATACATACATATGCTGATAAACATTACACTTCCTTTGCGTCGCGCAGTCGGGTAAAAAAAAACAAAAAAATTAATGACTGCTTCACAGGTTGTTGCCAAGGATTTTAGAATCATAAAGGATGACACTCCTCCTTACAAGCATGGAAACAAGATAATTGGCCAAGGCGGTCGCTAATGTTCGACATTCTTTCGTACGTCTCCGTAGTCGATATTTCCAACGTTTTAGTGTCCCTTTCTATCAGAACAAAAATGTAATAAAAGCTTTTTTTTTGTCTTGTTATTTTAAAGGGAGAAAGTAACGTCGAAAACGGAAGTCTGTGGTCGAAAACATAGATGGGAATTTACGAAAGAAGAACGATCATTACCGACTACCAAGGAGTATAATCATGTTTCACCGCTTGTTAGGCAGTGTGCCCTCCATGGTATAAACAATACCTACCTATGCCAGCTTCCTGGTTATTGCTGGTGTTGCTGAAGAACCATTGACACGAAAAGAGTTGGGAGGAGAAATGAACAGGTAAAGAAGAGCAATAATCTCCTTTATTCTAAGTCAAAGAGGGAGCCATAGGATTGCAAGAATGTCCGCTTTTTGACGTTTGTGTTTCAAGTGTGTGGAGCAAAGAGATTATACCTAAAGGCATAGAACGCGTTCCGGGTGTTGGTGGGGCTGCCCCGATACTGTAGTGCATCAGGAATGTTTGTAGAGGCGCGTGTCGACTGCTTTTACGCCACTATACGCAAGAGATGCGCATCCCTGGTGCGCAGGGTTAGGGGCCAGCCCCAACAGCATCCTGAAGATGATAGGAGACAGGGTTGACTGCCCCTATGTGCTTCACTGCTGTGGACTACATGTTCCCAGCAGCTAATTACCTACATGTATAAAATAATTACTAACAATACAATAGATTAAGTGTGTACCTACTAATAAAATTATGAGTCTTGTTACTTGAAATAAATATATGATTGATTGATTGATTGATAGAGAGAGCCATACTAATGCAAGGCTGTCCACTTTTTTTGACTTTTGTGTTTGAGTGTGTGGTGTCAAGTAGTATGGACAAAAGATGACCAAGTGACATTTGCCCTTATCTTTACAGTCACTTTTCACACACACTAGCACAAAAAAAAGTGGACAGCCGCATAAACAAACATTTATAGTTCCGTCTCCTTCTACTATTAAAGGTACATCAGTGGTACATCATAAGACAAAAGAGACAACGAAAACGTCAACGTCGTAAATTGATGCGGGTAGACCCGCATCACGCTACGCTTTGGTCACGCTAGAGCGTGGGTCTAGCTATGCTTTAGAATAAAGAGATCATTTCTCTGAGGTGTGGAGTCAAGTAGTATGGACAAAAGGCACCAAAGGCACCAATCATAGATATGGTAACTAGATGAAACCATACCGTGGCCGCACATGAAACAGCAGTAGTGTGACTTTTGCATACAAAAAGACGGTTTGTTTGGCAAGATGTCATCAACATTCCATAGGTTTGACATGGGTTTGACAGTGGTTTGACATCTTGCCAAATAAAAAAACCGGCCACGGTGACCGAAACAAAAAATAATATTTCTGTCTTGTTTGTTTACATAAGTTTTCATAACTGGCTATCTCGCTCTCTCATTTCTTGGCTCCATCTTTCAGCGTAAGCGAAAAGTTTTTAATCTAAGGCACCAATCTAGTACAAAAGTGACAAGTGAAAAGTGTACAACCGCATAAACAAAGACCTATAGTTTCGTCTCCTTCTGCTATTTAAGGTACGTCATAAGACAAAAGAGACTTAACTACGTAGCTTATTAACTACAGTCTCTATGCTTTAGAATAAAGGAGATTCTTGCTCAAAGTTTTCCTTTTGGTTGTGCGTCACTCTCAAAAACGTGTGCCGACTTGTGGTGCCGACGTACATTTGTGTACACAGGTAGAGTCCCTCGAGTGAAAATGTAGGGCAGGGGCTTAATACAATATAATAATCAAAGATTGTACTATCGGTTTAAAATAACAATGTGCATGACCTTGAAGGGCCGTTCGATAACTTCACTCGGTTGTAAAGGAATATAGACTCTATGTAAAGGAAATAATCATGTGAATGACTCGAGTGAAGTTCGTGCGATTGAGTGGCGTCACATTTGCAGGCGAGGTCATGCACATTGTTATTTTAAACTGATAGTACACGGCGACAAATCAAGCTACGCGGTATTATAATATATCTATGACGCAAAAGCAAAAGAAGCTGGCCGGTAGAGTTGTATAACGTCGTACGGCCAGTCGTACGGCCAGAGGGTACTAAGGTAACAGTTACATTACTTTAAGGGGTGATTGTACCCATGATACTGAACAACTTTCCCTAAGAAAATTAAAATAGGAAATTCGTAAAAAAACTATTGTACTTCCCATACTAAATGCAGTCAGCTGATCGAACTTTTGTATGAAAAGCTGCGACCACTTGATCGATGACGAAAGGTCGTTTTTTTTTTACAAATACAGTAATTAAAAAAGATACTTATTGCAGCTGGTCGTTAATTTTTTACAGACCTTTAATCATCAGTAACTCCTAAGCCGACTGGAGTTATGCAGGCAGACGTGGACCATCCCCATCACAGAAAAGCTCTACACCCCATAAACACTGAATCAGCCTTGCTGCTGATGGTTGCAAAATGTACACTTATCTCGCGGAATAAAAGCTAAGGCTGCCTGTCCATTGAAGCTGTGCGAGCTGTGCCAACTGTGTAGCTGTGTTTTTTTACCCAATCAGGAGCTCGGGCAAGGCTCGGCCGATCTCGCCCGAGCTCCTGATTGGTTAAAAAAACACAGCTACACAGCTCGCACAGCTTCAATGGACAGGCACCCTAAACGGTGGTGCATTACCTCGTCGGGGTAATTACCCTGGGGTCATACGTCACAACCCCGCGTCTGAGCGCGTCACCGCGACAACCTGGCGACAACAATCTTCCTTAAAAACTTAACCCGCTAGGTATTTTATAGTAGCCAGTGTCAACGGCGGCCGGTCCAGTAGCGCGCGACGCCGCGGAATGTGAGCACGCGAAGAACCTTATTTAAAAAGTTAACGGTTGGCGCGCGCGAACTATTTTACGTGTTATTATTAAAAAATTATTTAATTTAGTTACTTACTGTTTTCTGTAAATAAATAAATAAAAGTGATGAAGGGCCAAAGCAAGAGGTTTGTTAACCACAAAGGGAAGTTCCACGATGTAGAAATAAAACTGAAGCAAAAGAAAGAAGATGATATTGGATTCCTTGATCTGGTATGTTTTTGATTTTGTTATAACGTTTTTTAGTTTGACTGCTGTGCATTGATTATTTTCTCTTATAGTAACAGCTTTTTTTAAGCTTACCATTACGAATGTTAATGTTATGTAGAGCGTAGAGCCATAATGAATAGGTAATAATAGTAGTGTATATTATTACCTACCTATTCATATGTTAGAGCTTTATGAACTTTTTGTTTAGCAGAGGTAATACAACGTGTTAATGAATAAGCGCAAAACCTCATACACGCCAACCGATTTATAACAAAATAATTAGATTGAAACAATAATTTCATTATTTTGATAGTTAAAATTTAAAGTTATTTGCATTTTAAGTTTTGAGGCAAAAATTATTTGTTATCATTTCAGCAATAATAATAATATAATAATAATAAACGTTTATTCTTCTCCACACAGTTTTCAATAACAAAATGGTCTGAAAATTATAGTACGTACTCATGGATACATTTTAATAATCTTGTTTCGGTAGTAAGTAGGGTGAGTGTGCCTGTGCGGTGGGTTGACATCGGGTTCAGTAAATTCTAAATTTTACAAATCAATTATTTAATATTTTGAAAAAAATACCTATGTTGAAACCATGATGATTGGATTCTGTTTTCGATTCTAAACAAACTACTTTCTAGTTTTGCGTTAATTCATTAACACGTTGCATAAAGTTCTGGTGAGGTAAAAAGTTTTATAAAGAATAAGTACTTTCTTTCCTACCTATGGGTACTTATCTTATCTTTTGTTGCGGGGGCTGTAGCTGGCAAGCCAGCAACACTTCGACCCAGTGGGATCTTTTGTGTTAGCTCCAATACTTTTTGCTTTCTTCACCCTTCAAATACATGGTCAATGAAGGAGGCAATACCATTAAGGGGAAGAAACCTAAGATCTCCCGGTTTTGGATATCCATCCCCGAGGAGGCTCACGCGTTTAGCCGCCAAGACATCACAGTTACAAAGGATATGCTCCATGGTGTCCTCATCCTCTCCGCACGCTCGGCAGCAGGGATCCAGGGTGAGCTTCATCTTGTGCATCATCGTGCCTGTGGCGTAGTGCCCGGTGAGGGCTCCGACGATGGCACAAGCCTTGCTTCTGCTGTTGTTCAGTATGAACTTTGAGACACGAGTCTGCTGATTTTTTAGAGTGTTGTAGACTTGCCAGACCAGACTACTCCAGCCTGAGTGTTTTATCAGCTCATTCCTTAATGGCCATTCTTATACTGCATGCCGGGATCCCCACACTTGGTTCTGGTCCAACCATCATTCGTTCTGACCCAGCCCTCGCCAGCTCGTCCGCATTCTCATTACCCTGGACACCGGTATGCCCCGGGACCCAAACCAATCTTACACTATTACACAGAATAGGTATATAGTTCTACATACAGAACGGCCACTCCCCGCCCCCCTCTGACTTCAGATACCTCACCTCCCCTCACACTCTCTGTGGTAACTTGAGGGAAGCTGAGCAAGGGAATGCAGTCAGGCGCCCGCACCCGTTGGATTTAACTACATAAAATATATTTTATTTTTCTCCACACAATAAAAATAAACGTTGGAAAATAACGCTAAATTCACATTTTCTGTGATTCTTTAGCTTAAAAACTATTTTTAATAACAGAATGAACTATAAAAAGTAACGAAATGTATAATGTAGTTCATACGATGCGTGTTAAGTCAACCCTACACATATGTCATGCACAATTTTCACAAAGTGCGCATGTGCAAACGTCATCATGTCAAATCTAAAACGTTGTTTGAAGTGCCGGACCTGTGACTATTATGAAGACCAATCCTGTTTAACCAAACCAAATCTATACCACAGATTATTTAATAGTTACTACCGTAATCTATACCTTATGCCTATACTTATCGCTGTTTATGTTTAGGTACAATTTCAAGGACCACGAAAACAATCAATTTAACCATTTCGTCTATTTTTTTTTCTTTTTACGGCTGTACCTACCTACTTCCTTATTAGTAACAAAGAAAAAAACAATTTTATACGTAACTCTCGACCTAAAGAAAAAAAAAACACCTGTTACTTTTTAATGTAACTGTAATAAAATAAGGTTAAAAATAAAGAATTTAAAAACAAGCAACAAGCTCACGACTATATTCCCCGAGGGGGTAGTCAGAGATATTCTGAAACTTTGGAACATCCACATTTCACTATTATCTATCTTAGAACCGAAACTCTGTCCAGTGTGACGGGTAGTGAGCCCGTAGCCAAACCAAACAATTTATACTTAATTTATTTTTACAATATCGGGCAAATGCCCCGGGTGGCACTTTACTAGGGGCGGCAAATTCGGGGAAAATATACAACGTGTTAATGAATTAGCGCAAAACCTCATACACCCCAACTGATTTATAACAAAATAATTAGATTGCAACAATAATTTCATTATTTTTATAATTAAAATTTAAAGTTATTCGCATTTTAAGTTTTGATGCAAAAATGATTTGTTATCATTTCAGCACTGAATGAAAGCGCTAACGTACTCATGGATACATTTTTATAATCTTGTTTTGGTAGTAAGTAGGGTGAGTGTGCCCGTGCGGTGGGTTGTCATCAGATTCAGTAAATTTTATTTTTTGCAAAAAAATTATTTAATATTTTGAAAAAAATTATCTATGTTGAAACCATGATAATTCGATTCTGCTCTCGATTCTAAACAAACTACTTTCTAGTTTTGCGTTAATTCATTAACACGTTGTAGATTAATTGAGTGAGTTTTCACTGTATGTTACTACTGTAGTTGCGCCGTCAATTTCGTATGACAGAATTGGTTCTCAACGTAACCACTAGGAGCACTGTACAAAAACTGTAGTTTACTATAGTAGTTTTACTGTAGTATACTACAGTGTAAACTCATGGTAGGCCTTATTACCAATTCGTAGAACAGAGAAAAGTAGAGCTGGCTTCGCTTGCTCTATGTTTCTATTTGTGCATAGATAAATTAATAGAATTGTCTGGCCACAACACTGTTGTGCAAAAAAATTTCGAGCTCGCTCCGTTATTTTTTATATCGGTCTTAATGAGGGAGCGGTAATATCGGTTTATGCCCCGGGCGGCAGAAACTCACGCTACGCCACTTGGCATTTCTCGTCTGTTCTCGGCGAGCAAGGAATATAATACTTCGGCGAGAATCATGGTACAATAATCCGTATATTATACTGCGCCTGGTATTCTCTTCCGATCACGTGACTGACCACGTGACTGACACAAGCCTACGTCATCATACCCTTTTAGCCACCTTTTAGCGGCCATTTTTTTGTGACGTAGGCTTGTGTTACTTTGGGAATAGACATGCGAAAAGTTTTTAATCTAAGGGAATAGAAGACCAGAAGTGCGATTTTTGAAAATCATACGAGCGACTTGACAGTAGAAAGATGCATAATCTCCATAGTAATTTTGACATTTTCTACTGCCAAGTCGCTCGTATGATTTTCCAAAAATCGCACTTCTTGTTTTTTAGGGTTCCGTACCCAAAGGGTGAAAACGGGATCCTATTACTAAGCCTACGTTGTCCGTCCGTCCGTCTGTCCTACCTATTTAGGGCTGTAACTTTTGAACCGCAATAGCTATCTAGCTAAATCATATATATCAACTATCTAGTTCAAATTTTCTTAGATTATGCGTTATTGCGGCGGATTTGTTAACAAATAATAAAAATGGCAGAAAGTTAAAAATTAAGGGGGGTTTCAACAAGAAACTAGTTTTTATCAACGTTTTTTCTTCACGCTCTATAGTAAAAACGGTAATATATACAAGCGTCAAACTTAGTGTGATTATAGAGCAAACTCTACAGAATAACAACAAATACGAAAAACCGGCCAAGTGTGAGTCGGTCTCGCGCTAAAGGTCCCGGACAAAAAAAGTTTTTTTTCTAAGTTAATAATGTTGTGTTCTGTGGTGGTGTGGTACGGAACCCTCGGTGCCGAGGAGCCCGACTCGCACTTGACCGGTTTTATTTAGACTGAGCGAGAATAGGGAAAAAATTTCAACCTTCTTGGCGAGAATATAGTGCCCGTTTTTTTATTTTTATTAATGTGTTTAATGGCTCTGGATTGTCTGGATACTATGTCGTTTAAAACCATATCTTTTTTCTTCTTCATATTCTTAATTTTGATGATGGATGAAGAATGAAGTGTTTGACGTTTTGACGCTTCTTTGGAGTTTTTGGAGACAATCAAAAGTACCAGGAAACGTAAAAGTCCACAGGAAAGAGGTGAACCGACCGCTTTGCCGCGCTAAAAATGACGGAACACTTTTCCTGTTTACGACCCGTACACCCTCATATTTCACTTGCACGACACTTTGTTACGCAAAACAACACCAATTTTACGAACCAAAACTCACTAACAATTCGATAAAATATGTGGACTCCAACCGTAGCTATCGAATGACCGCCAAAAACTTCGCCCGCATAATGCATAATATGAGCTTTAGCACCACCATGCGAGCGCGTGCCCAGAAACAAATAAACTTACCTATTTGTTTCAAATGAAAAAAGGCACTACTAATTGGCAAGTTCCTTGAACCTGAAACTCATCAATAAATTAATTAACAACCGGCCACTGGCGGACTAAGGGGGGGGGGGGGGGCGGAGGGGCGGTCCGCCCCGGGCCCCCAGTCCTGGGGGGCCTCCAAATCTCGAGAAGAGAATCCCAAATAATGAAGTTTATATAGTAAGTAAAGACACAGTTTGGAGTTGGAGGCCCGGGCCTCAGGAGGCCAGAACAGGTTCTGGGACTGCAGTTTGAAGTTGAAGGCCCCGTACGTTACTCATTGAAAGCCAAAGAAAGAAATAGAGTCAAAAATATTGCGAATTTGCGAGCTCGCTCAATCTTTTTCAATTTGTTATGCAGTTAGCATAATTATCAGTTCGCTTCGCTCGCTCTCAGGCCCGGGCCTCCGGTACTGGGACTGCAGTTTGAATCTGGAGGCCCCGTACGTTAGACATTGAAAGTCAAAGAAAGAAATAGAGTAAAAAATATTGCGAATTTGCGAGCTCGCTTCGCTCGCTCAATCTTTTTCATGTTGTTATGCAGTTAGTATAATTATGAGCTCGCTTCTTGAAAAGTCAATGTGGTTGGAATTAGAATGTATTTCAAAAATTTGAGCTTACTTCGCTCGCTTGACTTTTTTGATAGCTTTTTGTGCTTTGAGACTGAGTTCTTGCTACAACCCAGTCATAATTATAGAACTCTATTCGTTCGCTCCGGTTTTATTTTATACACAAATATACTCACCTAACTACTCTATTTCAAGATGAGCTCTACAATCGAGTTATTATAAGCATAAGCTCATTTCAGCTATTTGTTTAATACATCAATCGCCTCGATTTCGGCATGAACTATAAAAAAATGGAGGTATACCTAATGAAGTAACATTTCGAGCTCGCTTCGCTCGCTCGTGGCTAGACACATTGCACTAAGATCTTGAGCTCACTTCGCTTGCTCCAGAATTCAGTGAAATGTCGAGCTCGCTTCGCTCGCTCTAGGTTTTGGATGGTATGTCTTTTCATAGTATAGTTAAATCTTGAGCTTACTTTGTTCGTTCCAGATTTTAGATCGTAAAAAATCCCGAGCTCGCTTCGCTTGCTCCAGGATTTTAATCTTAATCCACTGATCTCATTATATTACAGTAAAATCTCGAACTCACATAGCTTCGCTCGCTCCAGGATTCAGTGAAATCTCGAGCTCGCATCGCTCGCTCTTGGTTTTCGGTCCTATATATTTTCATATTGCTGTAAAATCTCGACTTTACTTTGCTCGGTAGATTTTACATTGTACGAATCTCGGGCTCGCTTCGCTCGCTCCATGTTGTAGGTTCTGGATATCCCTGGGACAAAATACTTGCTACCTATGACCATGGAAGGAGATTTGACAGAATTGTAGATATCAATTTCTGGAAAGACCGGGGGGCCTCATTTAGTTTTGCCGCCCCGGGCCTCCGACGGGCTTAGTCCGCCGCTGCAACCGGCTCACTCGACTCAGATTTGTCACACACATCCATCATCATCAACACACACTCACGCACACACACATACACACATATTCAGATAATAATAATTGTACAGCATCATAGAGCATCAGTGTTCTACTCTTAGGTCCGTCACACACACACGGAATTATTCCTGACGGAATTCAGTGTTGTCAACTTTGGTTACAAAAAATACTAGAGTGCTGGTAAAAAAGCCTAAAATAAAAATGTATGAAATGCCAAATAAAATGACAATTTTATTTTTAGGTATTTATTAAAACGAAACAAACAATTTCTATACATGATAATTTATTATCATGTGATGAGGTCATGACGTTACGATGATGATTTTTAAATTGTATTACAATATTATGCAACTATATCAAAAGAGTATCAATACTTTTAACATTATACATAATCTGCATACAAAATGGCATGAACCATTATCACACAAGCGGTTTTTGAGCGTAGGCGATTTCGCAACAATACCGTAACGACGTCGCATCTGCACCGTCACGATACAGTACCGTTCCATCAACGCCTACGCTCAAAAAAAAATTAAAATATGCCACTTAAGACATCAAAAAATCACTAGATCTAGTGTATAGTCTCTGAAAGCGGCAACACTCCATACGGAATCTAATTCCGAATCAGGTTTATTCCGGATGTGTGTGGCGGGCCTTAGTGTCCGAATTTAATAATAAAAAACGCGGTAAATTGTAAGTAGGTAACACCAGCGCAGCGTCATTTATGTTCCGTATAGTAAAGCGCGATGTTTGTTTTATGATTACAGTCATGACTCGAAATTTTTCACATAATTACTCAATACAGTGGTGGTACCTACATAATATGAGTACCTACGTCAAGTCTGCACGCTTGCGGGCCGCATCGGGAACCTATTCTTAAAATTGGATAGGGCCGCAAGAAAACGCACCGCAGGCCACAAGTTCGACATGCCTGCCTTCGTTTTTAATACCCTAAACCTAGGGTAAAATACTCTAAGTTGGTAACACTGAAAACTACACAAAAACGTAGGTCTCCTCGGTGCGAGGCGGCTACGGCTTATCGTCAAACGATCGCTTCCCACTTCCCACGTTCGTCAAGTTCGTACAATACTTATAATTGGTATCTTACAGCTACAGACTCCCGTCTGACTAGATTTAACCTAATCTTAGATCATTTTATTAATAACTAAAACCTGTTAATGAATAAACGCTAAACTAGAAAATAAGTTTGTTTAGAATCGAGAGCAGAATCGAATTATACAGGGTGAAATTGATTATCACTAGCATCCATGGTCTAAAAAAACAAGGTCTTCTATTCCCAGAGTGACACAAGCCTACGTCACAAAAAAATGGCCGCTAAACCGCTAAACATGGTAAAAGGATATGATGACGTAGGCTTGTGTCAGTCACGTGGTCGGAAGAGAATTTCATTTCATTTCATTTATTCATTCAATAACAATAATACAAGAACAGGCGCAGTATATTATTGTACCATGCTAGGAGAGTCTACCCATCAAACTGAACAACTTTTCCTATGGGAGCAAACCGTACGGCGCCAAAAAAAATCTGCTGTTACATACATTTGAGTCGAGTAGGCACCGCAGTTTAGTATGGAACAGCTGATAATTATTTTGCTCCAATCGGTTCAGCTTGATGGGTAGACTCTTAGTTTAAAAGGATGCTAACAATTTCACACTGTAGGTATGGGTTTCAATTCAACATAGGTTAAAATATTTTAATTACTTTTTCTTAATAATATGTTGACGGGGTTTTTTAAGGGGATAGTCAGACCATCGAACTGAACAACTTTCTCTATGGGATCACAGTCGAAATCGCGAAAAATAATCAGCTGTTCCATATTAAACAGGAATTCTACTTGACCATAAATGTATGGACAACTGATTTTTTTCGCTATTTAGTTGTCCCATATAGAAAGTTGTTCAGTTTGATGGTCTGAAGCATGACAATGGTGAAAAATGACACCCATAAACCCCCCCCCCCCCCCCCCCCCCTGAATGATACCCATATCTTGACAATTTTACACTATGTAATGATCTTAGACTACTTATATCCGGACCGGCCTTGCGGTAGCATTTCCCCTCTGCCACGGTATTAGATCAATTGATCTTGCGCATTTACAACCAATTTTATACCTTATCACTAAACGAGACAGCCTATAATAGCGAAACAATAATTTTGAACTTAGAACGTTTGGGGTTTACACGAGACTACTTTTCATAATTTTGAACATTCAAAATTAGAATCTAAAGTCATAGGGAATAAAATCCAAAGTTGCGGATAACATGTTACCTCGCCCCCCGCAAAAAGTGGCAGAAAGTTTGTTAATAGAATGACACGTGGTTACGCGTCCCGATATAAGTAGTCTAAGGTAATGATAGATAGATAGATAGATAAACAATTTATTTGCAAAAGTAACACACACATAATATTACAGTTCACAACAATTTTTTTACAAACAAGAATACAATAATGCTATATTGTATTTTAATTGTACTTTGTACATTTTGTTTTGTTGTTGTTGTTGTGTTGTTGTTGTGTTGTAGAGTTTCTGGCCGCATCTTCTCTCAACGGAACACCTTCCGACGCGGTGGTAGAGTCAAAAAATGACGTCAAAAAGCTACTATATCTATATGATATTATTTTGAATTTATCAAATTAGTTTCCCTTCCAATAAGGACGTGCTGCTCCTGACCACCCCCTTTTAGGCCTGCGATAGATTAGATTAGATTCGATTCATTTATTTCATATTATAACATGTCACAGTATTACATAAATAATTACATAAAATGTCCATTCATAATATGATCGTCATATTGTATATTGTATAATAAAATTAAAATAAAATAGTAATGTCAAATAAAATAATGTCAAAACAATATAACCAAAAAAAGTAGTTAAAAACCATACCATACCATATAGTTAAAAATAGTCTTGACTATTTAAATAATAGAAAAAATGTCAACAACAACAAACAAATTAAAAATGAGTATAAAAAAACTTAAAAACTTTTTTTCAAGAATTCGTCAACAGAGTAGAACTCATTATCCAATAAAAAGTTTTTCAATCGGCGATCGAATGTTTCGTCGTTTGTTTCGTTTCTTAGATCAGTGGGTAGGTGTTCGTAGTACGTGGGACCGATGACGCGCGGGTTGCTCTCAGCTAGTGTGGTACGCCGCGGCACGGATTTCAGTCGCCCAGTGTTCCGTAGCTGGCGGGTAGGAGCTCCAGTACGGCGTCCGAACTCGGACTGGTTTAACAAAATCAGCAGTTGTGGGTAATAAATAACTTATTCGTGCGAGCGCAGCGCGGCAGCGGGCGGAGAGTGACAGTCACTAACAGAAATAACCCAGCCTAGTACCGTCACAAATGTGCACAAAAACGCGTACAGTTCTATTAATAATTCATTTATTAAAAGCTTCTATCCACGTGGTATCCGGCTTAGTAATACATAAGGGTATGCTCAGACCATCAAGCTGAACAACTTTCTCTATGGGACCATTATCGAAATCGCGAAAAAAAAATCTGCATCTTCTTATCGTGTGAGCAGAGCCCTGGTGTCAGAGTTTTTTCAGACCGCCTTACGGCCTCTGACGTGGTTTTTATGTAACGACTACTACCACCAGAGATAGTAGCCGGGACCAACGGCTTAACGTGCCATCCGAAGCACGGAATCATTTTTCTTTTCAGACAATCAGGTGATTCAGCCTGCAATGTCCTAACCAACTGGGGAAAAACGCACAAAGTGACATATCTCTAGGTGTCCCCCGTGGGAATCGAACCCACGACCTCCGTGTCGAGAGCCAAAGCTCTTAACCGTTAGACCACGGAGGCAATAAAAAATCTGCTGTCCCATACATTTGAGTCGAGTTATGTTTGCAGTTTTTTATTATTTTTTATTACGTATGGCTTTGCTCTTGACCTCAATCCAGTCGTCAGGACGAAGATGTAGCGAGCTTACCCAGAAGATGCCTATTCACAGGAATTCGGGTTGCAGTTGTTTTATGGGACAGCATATTTTTTTCTCTGATATATTAGTTTCATAGAAGTTGTTCATTGTTCAGTTTGATGGTATCAGCATACCCTTAAAATGGTCTAAGCTAATTTTGTTAGACCTTTTACTGACTGCTCTCAAACGATAAAGGAAAACATCGTGAGGAAATCTGCATACATACACTGAAAAAGCAAATCCAATGCCTATATAAATAATCCGCATTATGCACGAGCGTTTTGGACCCACCGTGTACCCCTTGCCATACCCCTGGTGGTAGGGTGAGACCTTACCCCTATATCGGGTCCTTAAAAGGGTCCTTCTTAATATGCTGACACTTTTTTAAGGAGATGATCAGACCATCAAACTGAACAACTTTCTCTATGGGACCAACATCGAAATCGCGAAAAAAAAATCAACTCTTCCATAAATAAAACTAAACCTACTCGAGCCAAATGTATGGGCAGCAGATTTTTTTTTCGCGATTTCGATGTTGGTCCCATAGCGAAAGTTGTTCAGTTTGATGGTCTGAGGGTGTCAGCATATTAGAAAGGTCCCTGTATAGTTAGTGATGTGACCATCCATCATATACCTGCTTGTACCTACACGTTTGAGCATGGAGATGTACGAGTACTAGGAGAGCAGAAGTGTACAAGAGGTCATTAGATACCGACCTTATCTTTAAGGAAGTTCCACCTCTTGTACACGTCTGCTCTCCTTGGACTAAAACGCCCATACACCTTCCCTGGGGGTAGCCTCTACCTTGCAGTGCGATGTATCGTATTTAGGTTGATGATGATCGGACATTGGACTGCAACTACACTGACTGCTTATTTAATCTTTTGCACTTCTCGATACGCTGTACGAATAGCATGGTATTAGATAGAATGACCATCCCATTTCGAATTTTCGAGTTATTCTTTTGCTGTTATTTGTTATTGTTTACACCAACGTCGTTCGAGCCAGGGCCTCTACCCGCACATCACATTCGAAAACGAGATATAATGGCCTCGATTCGGAGTGTACCACGACTAAACTAAACTAAATGTATTCCTGTCACTTTCGAAAATAAGATTAAGAAAAGAGACAGAAAACCAACAGCTGACTTTAGTGCTGTCAAAGTGACGTTAAATGCGGAAAATAAGATGCCATCATAATGTACGCCATCTTATTTAAGTCTTTTTTGGGCGTTTAACGTCACTTTGACAGCACTAAAGTCAGCTGTTGGTTTTCTGTCTCTTTTCTTAATCTTATTTTCGAAAGTGACAGGAATACATTTAGTTTAGTTAAGTCGTGCTACACTCCGAATCGAGGCCAATGTCAACTCTATTACAATGAAGTGCGGACCTAAACAGTGATGATATATCGAACATCGACAGTCCGGGTACGTTATTTATTTTATTTTATTTATTTATTCCCCGTCGAATATTACTTCACACACATGGCTAATAAATAAGTAAAATACCTACATCGTATAATAGATAGACACAATATAATGATAGGTATACATATAAAACGGAAGTAAACAAACCGTAATGATGAACAAATGATCGGTCGCGCCGCGCACGCCGCGAGTTGACCAGCGGGCACCACGTGGAGATTACATCATACCTACATACGTACTTGTTGTATACTTGTTATATGTTTATCTAACACTAGGTATATTATAATACAGACGACACATAAACCTGTATTACTTGTCTTGTTCATGACCACTCTGCACGTCTAGGTCTTCGTCCGACAAAATTTTATATTTATGGAAGTAAAAAACATAAAATATTGTTTTGTCTAATCATTAAGACTCGCCTATACTTCAGATCAATTATCCATCTGGATTCAAATTGTACTTTTCGGTTACTTTTTAACAGGGTCCTCTCCTCAACCCTGCCATAAATGATCCCTAGTGTTATTATGACTTACTAAGTTTACTAGCACTGGGTCAGCCCCGTATCTAAGGCGGGGGGGGGGGGGGGGGGGGGGTCAAACCGGGGCCCGTGCCCCGGGCATCAGGCTAAGGGGGCGCAAAAATCATTACTGCAACGACTAGCAAAATATTACAATCAAATTATGAGCTCGCTCCTGGTTTTTCATTGTATTAAAACTCCAGATCCAGAAACTTCGCCTCGTTTTTTACACAATTATCTGTTGAGTCACGTTGCTGGTTCTGACACGAGCACTTGTCTCGCGTGGTGTTTGCGCGCTTTTGCCTGCCGCGAGGCTCCGCAATCCGCAATCACTTCTTGTTCTTGATCAAAACAATCCCTGAGATTTGGATACAGACTCCCATAAACAACTTGACACTGGCGGAAATGCAGTGCTAACGCACGCAAAAGTCCATTTATTATAAATAGAATAGAATTATCGGTCTTTTTTTTTTTTTAGAAAAAAAGCACCATTTCGTGCTGTATTCAACTCAACTATTGCTTCATCTAGTAATTAAAAGCAAACAATATGGTATCTATTACATTATATGCAGGGGCTGGTGGGGAGTGGGGGGGGGGAGACAATGCCAGGAATCGATCTACTGCAATAATACTATAGGTATACTAATTACCTACTTAATGAACTGATAAACGCTATCTTTAGTTATTGACTATAGCTGGTACCTACTTTCGTGACCTAGGTATGAAAATTGTATTAATTTTACCCAGGAAGCTGAAGATAGTTTTACGTGGTTTTACCTTACTTTTGTGACCGAGGTACGACAATTTTATTAGTTTTACCTATTCATCATCAGTTGCTGCTGGAAGTCAATAAATAGGTAAGCAATAACACCGAAAATTCACCGAAAAAGTTCTCGAGTGGCGACCACGTACCGGAAAGCGCAGCGTGGGTAGGCCCCTCACACGGTGGACCGACGACCTGGTGAAGGCGGCGGGAACACGTTGGACGAGGGCAGCGCGGGACCGGTCGTTATGGCGATCCTTGGGGGAGGCCTATGTCCAGCAGTGGACGTCCATCGGCTGAGATGATGATGATGATGATGAACACCGAAAATGTTAGTTTGTTGCATATAACTGAACATCAACTGCCTTAAAAGTAGATAAATTCAAAGTATTATGATACGTCTTTCACATTCTTACCGTGAATATTTTTTTTTCCGCGATTTCAATATTGGTTCCATAGTGAAAGTTGTTCACATATCCCATCACAATCGTCAGCATAATATTAAGTTAGACTCCGTTATATTATATGTGTGTTAGGTTAGGTTAGACGGTAGTAAACAGACTGGTTCGTCCTTGATCTTGAACCTGTTCCGTCGCTGCTCGCTGCCGGTACTCGTCACACCACACCGTACCGGTCCGGCTACTATGCGAAATGCGATACTAACTGCCCGAGAAATTGTAATCATCAACATTTTGAAAAGGCGTTTTCCAAGACCAGTAAAACGAAAAATCTGGGTGACGATTATTAAAAGTCTTGAAAATAAAATAATCTGTCAAATTGAAAGGTTTTCTAAAAAAGACCTATCTAACGATACCCCACAACATGGGTTAGACGAAAAAAAAATTCATCCCCACTTCACGTGTAGGGGAGACCGTACCTAAAAAATATATTTTTCAAGATTTTATTTTATCACTTTGTCGGCGTGATGAATATACGTATACATATGCCAAATTACAGCTTTCTAGAACTAAGCATCTCTGAGCTAAGCCGCGGATGGACGGTCGGACGGACAGACGGACAGACGGACAGACGGACAGACGGACAGACGGACAGACGGACAGACGGACAGACGGACAGACGGACAGACGGACAGACGGACAGACGGACAGACGGACAGACGGACAGACGGACAGACGGACAGACGGACAGACGGACAGACGGACAGACGGACAGACGGACAGACGGACAGACGGACAGACGGACAGACGGACAGACGGACAGACGGACAGACGGACAGACGGACAGGCGGACAGGCGGACAGGCGGACAGGCGGACAGGCGGACAGACGGACAGACGGACAGACGGACAGACGGACAGACGGACAGACGGACAGACGGACAGACGGACAGACGGACAGACGGACAGACGGACAGACGGACAGACGGACAGACGGACAGACGGACAGACGGACAGACGGACAGACGGACAGACGGACAGACGGACAGACGGACAGACGGACAGACGGACAGACGGACAGACGGACAGACGGACAGACGGACAGACGGACAGACGGACAGACGGACAGACGGACAGACGGACAGACGGACAGACGGACAGACGGACAGACGGACAGACGGACAGACGGACAGACGGACAGACGGACAGACGGACAGACGGACAGACGGACAGACGGACAGACGGACAGACGGACAGACGGACAGACGGACAGACGGACAGACGGACAGACGGACAGACGGACAGACGGACAGACGGACAGACGGACAGACGGACAGACGGACAGGCGGACAGGCGGACAGACGGACAGACGGACAGACGGACAGACGGACAGGCGGACAGGCGGACAGGCGGACTGACGGACAGACGGACAGACGGACAGACGGACAGACGGACAGGCGGACAGGCGGACAGACGGACAGACGGACAGACGGACAGACGGACGGACATGGCGAAACTATAATCTTCCTTCCTTCCAAGTCCTTGTTGACTTTGGAACCCTAAATAAGGCTTTTGTCTAATTGTATACCTTTCATAAATTAGCATTAGGTAGGTACGTGGATGTTCAGAGGTTTCAGAATATCACTGACTACCCCCTCGGGGAATAGTGAGTATCAAAAGCAATAAAAAAAATTAAGGAATAAATATGATAAGATAAATAAGTATGTAAAATGCTATAATGCTATAATATAAATTAGCAAATTGCTCCCTAAACTTGGGGAATCGATAAAAACCCGGAACACTATCGATCTGACAGCTACACCATCTTTCCATGTCACGGAAACATTCTTACAAACAGGGAAGCGGTTAGTTCTGTTCTAATTCTAAATTAACATAAACATGACTAGACTAGACTACACGATAATTTCCTCAACATTACGAGATCTCTACCAGTACTACCACTTACCAGTCGGTGAGTGAATGAATTAATGAATGAATGGATGGCACAACGCAGAACGCAACCGTAGACAATGGGGCGCGTGGCCTTATCGTGCCGCTCGGTAGGGCTGGCACGAATACAATACAAATACAATACAACATTATTTATTTTCTCCACAAGCAGAAATTATAGTAACTTACAATAAATGGGTACAGATAGAGTTGTGGGAGACTGGTGTCCGAAATAGGTAAACCAAGGGTAGACCTGAATATTTTCGAATCACCAGGCGCCCAGCCCCTCAGCGAGCGTAACAGTTCAAGTATTAGTGTGACAAAGAAAACGAAAAGAAAACAATGGAATATAAAATAAAAATATAGATTCTTTTTTAAATCAATAAATGTAAATAACATAACAAACAAAAAAGATAAAAATGATTGTGTGTGTGTGTGTGTGTGTGTGGGTATGTTGTGTGTGGGTGTCTTGTGTGTGGGTGTGTTGTGTGCGGGTGTGTGTGTGTAGTGTGCAATGAGTGTGGTAAAGAATTGAGTGACTAGCGTAGGCGGTAGGTAGAAGAACTCCAAGTAACCCTACGACTACGACAAAAATGTCAAAAGTCTTGGGATCAGATTATATCAGCCACTACCTGGAGCTCCGACCGCATAGATAAATTGATAGAATGAGACCTTCAGTAGCAATATATAGATCCAACAATCCTACAGCCTACAATAGCAGTAGAAACGGTTAACAATGACCTAGGTCGTAATTTTTTTTTCGAGAAAAACGAATTTAGCATAAGCATATGCTCACGACTATATGCCCTGAGGGGGTAGTCAGAGATATGTAAAAGAAAGAAAAACGAAATAACCGAAAAACGAATTTAAAAGGATATAATTAGGATAGGAACCAATTAAAGACAATGACATTTTTCAGAAACAATTCAGAAACTTATCTCAATGCTTTATGTTGTCAGATTTTCGTTAAAATACACAGTTTATATTCAAATTAAAGATTGAAAAATTCAGTCTCGAATGTTTAAAAATCAATAATGTTTGAAACAGCTAGGATTAATTTAAGATTTGTATGGTAATCTTGCCACCATCACCCTTCTAGACTACGTCACAAACGTCGAGATCCGACGTCGAACTAAGGTTCAGAGGGTCTACCCGCACATTCGATTCGAACTTTTGCGTGAATGTTTTCGTTCCAATTTCAACTCTATTACAATGAAGTGCGGACCGAAACGGTGGCGATATAGTGAAGATCGAAAGTGCGGGTAAGGGGGCAGGACGTCGGGGACCGAATAGCTCGCTTAAAGTGGCGGTGGGCAGGACACGTAGCTAGGCGAAATGATGGCAGGTGGAGCAAAGCCTTGACAGAGTGGTGGCCGAGATTAGGCAAAAGAGGAGTGGGTCGTGGTGGGTTGACGACATCTGGAAAAGTATTGGCAAGACCTGGATGCGACTGGCACGGGACCGAGAAGAATGGCAAAATAGGGAGGAGGTTTATGCCCTGCAGTGGGTGGATACGGGCTGAAAATGATGATGATGATGATGGTAATCTTTGAGGCACTTTAACTTAAAAACTATACATTTTAACCAAAATCTGACACAATACAAGCATAGATATTAGTTTCTAGGTTGTTTCTGAATAATTTAATTGAATTGAATTGGTTAGTATTGAAAATATTACCATACTTGACATACCTATATCCTGAACTTGCAGTCTGCGCTGCGGACATCAAAATAATTAGGGAAGTCACAAAAACGACTTCACTCAAATATATACTGTTTACGATTTTGCAATAAATTATTTATGATTATGTTTGAAAGAAGAAAACCACCATAAAATTATTATACAGTAGTGGGTACTATTCAATATGCTAAGTATGTTTTAAGGCTCTCCCTCCCTAGTGCAAGGCTCTCTTTCTAACAAGCAAACTTTTGCAATTAGCCATCCCGCTTCAATTGCGCGGCTCCGGTCAGAATTTTCCGTTTTCTTTGAAAACTTGTATGATTTTTTATGAATTTTCAATAAATAAGAAAACCACATCTTTATATATTGTAGTGTGAAAAATATTGCAAATTTTCATATTCTTCTGATCAACAATGTAAGAGTAAAACGGTTACAACTGGAAAAAAGGGGTGACTTTGGATTCGTTTTTCTTCAGTTTTATTAATAAGAATCGATTTCGAGAAAAACCACATCACTTCTCATATCCTGTAGATTGTTCAGTTTAGTTTTCTTCTTAAAAAGTGCCATAGTTAATGTATAAAAATGGTTACAAAGTTACTCAAAACCGGGCGGACGCCCCTTAAATGAAATAGAGACAAAACAATCAGCTGTTTCATGTATAACCGCAATCCTACTAGACGGAAACGAAATGTATGGTACAGACTGGTCTCTGCAATTTTTTTCGCGATTTCGATGTTGAATAGAGAAAGTTGTACAGACTTAAGATCTGATCATCGTCTTTAAAAGCCGTCTGCATATAAAGTAGGACCAGTAACAGCCTGGCAAATATTACACGGTGAATTCAGACCATCAAACTGAATAATTGAATAAATGAACGTTAAAGATTGTATTGCTTTTTTCTATGAAACTTTAAATAATATTATAGATAGTTGCACTCCTAGAAATAGTACTAAACCAGGAAAAGATAGGAAGTATTCTTACCCTGAGTGGTATTCACCTGAGATCATTAAGGACATAAAGCTGAAAGCGAGGTGGCACAAAGCATACAAAGTCAGTGGCTCATCAGATGATTACAACAGGTTTTCGTATTACCGAGCGTTAATAAAACGTAAAATTGAGGTCGCTTACGATAGCTTTAGAAGTCGTATCGAGTCGCAGTTTGTAAAAGACCCTAAGTCTTTTTGGTCCTATATAAGGAACAAAAGAGCAAAGAGAACCGCACCTTGCATAACTAGTAACGGAACAATCTTGCAGGAAGCGGAATGCGCACGGGCCTTCGCTGAGTATTTTCAATCAGTGTTTGAGCAGGCTCCCCCACGCCTCGATGCTGAGGCGGCGGCGGCCGTTGGGGTGAGCACCGCACGCGTTCACATCCCACTCTTGTCTTTGCAAGACGTAATCAATGCTCTTACTAGACTAAAACCTAAGCGTTCTGCTGGCCCCGACGGTATACCTCCCTATATCATAAAGGACTGTGCATCTGTCCTAGCTCACCCCCTCCTGCACTTATTTAACACTTGCCTAACAACGGCTACATATCCCGAAGAGTGGAAAATCTCACGAGTAACCCCAGTGCCAAAGGGCAGCTCTGGAGCCGATGTATCAGGGTATAGACCTGTAGCGGTTTTATCAACAGTCGCTAAAGTGTTGGAGTCAATTTTGTATACACAAATATCGTCACAAGTTAGTGCACAGCTCTCGGATGCACAGCATGGCTTCAGACCCGGTAGAGGGACACATACAAATCTTTTATGCTTTATGCAGTACGCGACCGCCGCCCTCGACATGCGGGTCGGTGGACAAATCGACATCGCGTATTTTGACTATAAAAAAGCCTTTGATACGGTCAATAATGACATACTTTTATCAAAGTTAGCCAGCATAGGTTTCACTCCGACTCTACTCCGTTTTTTTTCGAGTTACCTTTCTAATCGAAGGCAATACGTGGACTACGCGGGAACCAATTCAGACACATACGTTACGCTCTCGGGTGTTAGTCAGGGAAGTAATTTGGGACCCCTGTTGTTCATTATCATGATTAATGATTTGCCTACTGTTGTAAACAATGCAGAAATCCTATTGTTTGCGGATGACCTAAAGTTGTTCTTAACTGTCGACGAGGAAGCAGACTGCATTCGCTTACAGAGTGACATCGATAGGGTAGTTGAGTGGAGCAACGAAAACAAGCTCTCATTTAATACGTCCAAGTGCTCAGTGATGTCGTGCACGAGAGCATTGCATCCACTACTCTATACCTACCAAATCGATGAGAGTAATGTGTCGCGAGTCTGTTCGATTAGAGATCTGGGAGTTTGTATATCGCAAGATCTGACATTCCGCGACCACATAACAAATATTTGTAAAAAGGCATTTCAAAATCTTGGGTTTGTTTTGCGCCAAGCTAAGGATTTCCATAACGTAGCTACAGTAAAATCTTTGTACAGTGCCTTAGTGAGAAGCCGACTAGAAAGCAGCGCAATCATTTGGAACCCCCATGAAGCGAAATATGCATCGATGGTAGAAAAAATCCAAAATAAATTTATTAGGTACATCTATTGGAAGCAGTACGGTGTATATCCTTTTTACCCGCTCATGTATCCCACTCTATTTGTTCTGGGAATGGTGGGATATAATAGTTTAAAAGCAAGAAGGAATTTAGCACTTGTGACTCATCTTTTCAAGATATTTAGAGGGAAGCTAAATAATCCCAAGGTATTAGAAGCCATGAGCCTACTGGTACCGAACACACGGTTGCGGCGGGGACCCAGAGACCAACTGTTCGCAGTGCCTTCGTGCAGGACTAATGTTCTCACTCATGCTCCGACCACCACGGCATTACGCATATTGAACGAAGTGGCTAAAGATATAGACTTGTTTCATTGTTCGCAGGCTCAGTTTACGGAAGCAGCTCTTAGATTTGTATCTAAATAAATGTTTTATTCATGTTTGTGTTATATGTAATAGGTGATGAAAAGAACTGTACATTTTTTAAACAATATGATAAAAAATATTGATAAAAGAGTTTGAACTGTGTACTTATAAAGTTAAATGTGCAACCAAAATGTCGTCGCATTGGGTGTATACCTGTCATGATAACATGAATTGTGCCTGTAATATATATTAATAAAAATAAAATAAAAATAAAATAAATAAAAATTTTCACTATGGAGCCACCATAGGAATATAGGAAAAATTAAATTTGAGTCGAGTAGGTAGGTACAGCTGTTTTGTATGGATCAGCAGATTTTGTTCGCGTTTCCTGACGGTGGCTCAATAGTGAAAGTTGTTCATTTTGATGTCTGAATTCATTGTTTCAATATTTGCCAGGCTGTCGTAAAAAAAATTTCCTTCAAAAATAAGGTGGCAACCAAGTGGCAACCATAGTAGAGTTGCAGTAAGAATTCTGTGATCACGGCACGCGCAGTGTCCGAGGTCTCGGTCGTGGTCGTTACCTAACGACTTAACTAACTTATACCATCGTCACGTCACAGATAATATAATACTATACTAGTACCATCGTATACTATAGTTAGGAACTTGATGCAGGCAGTGAAAATCTTAATAAAACATTTTTATTTTATTCGCAGAATACGCTTTTTGTATAACTTCGAAATCACGAAAAAATCTGCATACAGGATCCTTCTTTACATGATTTTTTTTTCCTAATACAAACATATTGTTACTTAATAGGTACTTTGCTTATAGCACGGAATATACAGGGTGTACAATAAAATGGGACAGCTACTTAAAGGGGTGCTTCAGACCATCAAACTGAACAACTTTCTCTATGGGACCAAAATCGAAATAGCGAAAAAAAATTCCGCTCTCCCATACAAAACTGCAAACATAACTCGACTGAAATGTATGGGACAGCAGATTTTTTTTTCGCGATTTCGATATTGGTCCCATAGAGAAAGTTGTTCAGTTTGATGGTCTGAAGCACCTCTTTAAGTAGCTGTCCTATTTTATTGTACACCCTGTATAAGAGCTTATAGCACAGTATGTACGGACACTCCCTGCCTCCCACCAACTTGTTACCTCACCCCCTCTATCGCGCCCACCAGTTACCAAAGAACAAGACTTAAAAATAAGGTTCAATTTCTTTGGTTTCGCATTGCTGACATCATCTTGTCAATGTCAGTTTTTTGTTAGCAGTGTCCGGGGTGTGCATATATAGTACATTACTGCAGAGGCCAGCAACAGAGGCATTGATGGACGAACGTGTAAATGTGGGCCGAGGCGAAGCCGAGGCACACATACGTAAGTCCATCAATGCCTAGTTGTGGCCAAGGCTTGTATAGTACTTTTCTCAAACAATGCGCGGAAATTAAAACAGTAAATTTTCTCAAATAATTCGAATTAAAACTCTTTTTAACAAAATCAATGACGAACAACGAACAACAATTTTTTTTTTTTCAATAAACAGCTTTCTATTTGCAAGCCAGTTCGAAATTTAAACAAAACCTTTGATGAGTTACCTCCTTGGTCACCATGTTTCGGAGAAAAAGATCGTTCCATTTTTAACCGACTTCAAAAAAAGGAGTAGGTTCTCAGTTCGACCGTATATTTTTTTAACCGACTTCAAAAAAAGGAGTAGGTTCTCAGTTCGACCGTATATTTTTTTTTTTTTTTTTAATGTGTGTTCGCGGATAACTTCGTCGTTTATGAACCGATTTTGATGATTCTTTTTTTGTTGGAAAGGAGATATCCCAAGGGTAGTCCCATGATAAGGAAACCAGGATCTGATGATGGATCCCAGAGAAAACGAGGGGAACCTTCGAAAATCGTAGTGCCGACTAATGCGTTTGTTAATTTGAAGCACTACTGTTAAATCTAACTAATTAATTCACCACTGAAAATTGTGAAATAAACAAAATTTTAACAAAAAATTAAAACCGCCTTCAAAAAAACTAAAAAGTAAAAAAATAATATTTGCAGCCGATGACTTTCGTTCGCATCATTAGAACATTAATTTGTTTTATAGAAGTCGGTGTCAAGCCAAGCCAAAAAATGAATGCAAGCCCTGTCGCGAATCGGCTTGACAGCGACTTCGATAAAACAAATTAATGTTCTAATGATGCGAACGAAAGTCATCGGCTGCAAATATTATTTTTTTACTTTTTAGTTTTTTTGAAGGCGGTTTTAATTTTTTGTTAAAATTTTGTTTTTAAATTACACGACAGATATGAGTTTAGTATGTAATTTATTTGGCCGCTAAACACGACAGATATGGATTTTCATACAACATTGCCGGCCGCTGCGCGCATGTATTTGGCCAGTACAGCAATTTCGATTTATCTCGAAGAAGGTTGTCAAAATAATGCTCACATTTCCAAGCATGTTTGAGAAAAGTATATTGTGTGTGACCATATAGAACCGATTATAAGCACAGTAGATACATAACATGAAATGAAATATACCATCACTGCTGCCCTAATACCTAATTGATTAAGAAACAGATTGTAGTAAAAAAAAACGAATGGAATAAATTCTTTGTTTCCTGTAACAAAAAGTTGACAAAAAAGAATCGAGTCTATTTTAAAGACCCGCATTTTTGGCGTGACCTTGACCTGTGCGTTTGTTTAGCGTTTCCATGGAAACCTTTTACGAAGGTTGTCCTATACGATGTAATGTGTACATTCATGAGACCGAATTTTAAGTTCTATGGCTTTGTGATAACGATCCTAACTGTTGTTTTTGTAGCTTCCCGTGCAGCACCAGCAGTTAGACCGTCCTATACTTAGGACATCTTTGATCCCACTGTCCAAAGTCAAAGTCAAAGGTCAAAGTCAACATAATTTAGATATTGAGATAGATAGATAAACAATTTGTTTGCAAAATAAGCACACACATACTATAACAGGCTGTTATTTACAATCTTTTTTAAAAACTTCATACGCCTCACCACAATTATTACTGAAATTTGTGTGAGCGTCTAAGTATAACACATAATAATGTGTGTGCATTTTGATGCTGAAAACAGTATTTTGTATACTTTATTTTTGTTCAACAGTAAAAAGTATAATTTAGTGAAAAACAGTATAATACTGTTTAAAACAGTATAGTTGGTAACCCTATTTACAGCTCACAAAATTTTTACAAACAAGAATACAGCGAAAAATCAAATGAACAACATGTAGTAACAACATTTAATTTATTGTATGCTACAGCAGCAAGTAGGTCCCAGCTCAACATAGACCTTGCCCGAGAGCAGGGTGTTGATTTTCAGATGAAACCTTTTTAGTAGTTTATTAAATACTAGCTACCGCGACTTGGTCTGCGCAGAATTTGGACAATTCACACCTACGAATTCACACCATATCTTTATAAATTGTGGCCTATGTGTTATTCTGATGTATAAGCTATATTATTGTAAAGTTTCATTAAAATCCATTCAGTATTAGGTAGTTTTTACGTAAACTTCCATCCATACTTACAAACTTTCGCGTTTATAATATTAGCAGGATGACCGAGGAGCTTGAAGGCTTGACTTTTTTTGAAGCTACCATACCACCCAAGATATTACTAGTATAGGTTAAATTTCTTTGGCTACCACAGCGTCGAAAACGTGTTGTCACTGTAGAGAAGATGCGGCCAGAAACTCTACAACATAACACGACAAACTATTAGCAAATAATACAATATAAATTCATTAGCTAAGGTTATGTATACAATAATTACAATTGATATTAACAGTAAACTATAAGTTAGTGACATTCAGATCCAAGCATTTTGATCATTTTGTCTCCCTCAGGGATCATAGTCCTGACCATAATAATTATGCTAATAGTATAAACAGGCCAGCCGATTATTTTATGACTAGGTATAAAGACTTTCATGTAAGGTCTCTTACAGACGAGCGACACTTGGCTGTCGCGGTGGGTCGCAGAGCGTCACGCTCATACATTTTACGGTCGCGCGAGACCATAAAGGTATCATATAGAGGAACTGACAGCTAAGAGAGCGAGATGTACCTAGCGGCGCCACTGTATAATAGAAAGAGATACGTGACGCGAGGCAATAGAAACGTTTTTGGGAACTTGTCAGCACAATCGACTGGGTAAATATTTGTGCTCTGTGAATAATTAGTGAATATAAAGTGAAGTCGTAGATTATTTTGTGAAATATACTAACACTATTTTATTAAATTACCTACGATTTCACGTTAGATTCACAATTATATACAGAACTCGAAGTTTTAGGGTGCCGATAAGTGCCGACAAATTCACAAAAAACGGTTTCATTTGACAACTCATGTCAGTTACTCTATTCCGACAGGTATAATAACTTTATGGGGTACACAGTTGCAGTTACTTTGTGATTGAACTGAGCAATATTGCAGAGAGGAACCTAATTGAAAATCGCAAAAAAAAACATCATTTAATATAGGTACAAACTACGGTACAAACCTTTCAGAAAGCTTCGGTTCTGTGACGCGCGGAATAATACAATATCGTTGAAAATGCTGGGGAAAAAACCACCGCACCCGAATTCGGGCGACATCTTCCTCAAAACCCTACAAAATTATTATTAAATCATTAATTTTATCGTCAATTTATGTGTAAATAATAATAAAACGTCGGTGTTTTCGAATGTATTCCACGTAGTGTGCGTCATTTAGGTTGCCTACTGGTATCTGCAGGTAGGTAGGTATGTGACGAATATCAACACTTCCTTATTGACGGTAGGGGATTCTTTGAACAAAGAGAATTATTCTGTTTATTGTGTATTTATTCATCATGATGATCAGCACATTTATTATTGACGTAATTATAATATTGTAAAGCTCATTTACATCACAGTGTACAGTCGCCATCAGATATATCGTAGCATACAAGGTGTCCAAATATTTCTGAGCAGTGCTAATTTTCATTAAATTATTAACAGTAAATGTTACCAATTATATCTAAACGTGTATTTTGTCATAAATATGTGAACAGCGAATTTTCAATAATTTCTTTACAATGTTATTTAAAAATAACATGTAAAACAACGGAGTAAGGTTTTTATCCGAAACTGTTCAGATGTTTATAACCACCCTGACTGCGTCGATATATTTGATGTTCTCGGCGTTCCTATATTTTTGATTGACTATGAGTAAAGAAATTATTGAAAATTAGAACTGCATAGAAATATTTGACCACCTTGTTTGCTACGATATATCTGCTGGTGACTATACATTACTTGTGTATACATACAGACAGGTTATAAAATAGCAGAACTTTTAGTTTTTGTTTTTAGGGTGTTTTTTTACACCTTTGTACGCACGGCGACACATCAAGCTATGCAAAACCAACATAAGCTGGCCGCGCGGCGTTATACGTTACTCGCTACGCGCAGCCAGCTTATGTTGGTTTTGTATAGCTTGATGTGTCGCCGTGTGTACATAAGGAAAACAATATTCTAGCTAGATAATACGAAATGATAAAAAATTTAGAAATTCCATTCTATTCTAAATGTCCTTTTTATTGTACAATAACGAGTTAAAATGAAAGTTTGTATGAAAAGTAAAAAAAAATTGCGAATTTCCGATAGATTTTTTAGTGAAAGTTAAAGTAATGCAACTGTTTACCCTAACACCCTGTATATAAATAGACCGCACTACGGAATACTACGGATAAGATTGTCAGTGTATAAGACATCAACGTGAGCATCAGAACGTGTGTGTATATTCCCCTTATAGTAATGCAACTGTTAACCCTAAGTATGTGTATGTATGTATTTATGTATTAACCATTATAATAACTTTATGGTATTAACCCTTTATACAGGGTCCTTCTTAATATGCTGACACTTTTTTAAGGTGATGATCAGACCGTCAAACTGAACAACTTTCTCTATAGCACCAACATCGAAATCGCGGAAAAAAAACCGTCCCATACATTTGGCTCGAGTAGGTTTGCAGTTTTGTATATGGAACAGAATGTTTTTTTTTTCGTGATTTGGATTTTGGTGCCATAGAGAAAGTTGTTCAGTTTTTAAACAGATGATCAGACCATCAAACTGAACAACTTTCTCTATGGCACCAAAATCGAAATCACGAAAAAAAATACAGGAGCAGGAGGAGGTCTATTTAATACATATAGGGTCCTTCTTAATAGAAGGACCCTATATGTATTAAATAGACCTCTACCAACCTCTACAGAATACTACGGATAAGATTGTCAGTGTATAAGACATCAACGTGAGCATCAGAACGTGTGTGTATATTCGTTTACTTGCAGAGCTCAAATATCATCATCATCACTGTTGTTTCAAAACAATCTGTCTGCGGGGCGCGGCATCCACCAGTCCACCACGAGGGAAACTCTAATTCTAAATATGTAGGTACAATCCGGGCGAATTAACTTAGCACCTGGCTCGCATGCGAGCCACATTCCGATTCGGAATAAAAAACTCGGAAAACTCAAAAAGAATAACTCGAAAATGCTAAAGCGCTGGGATACGTGCAACGATAATTGAGATGCTATGCTATGACCTCGCACGACGACGTGCGACGGCGGGGTCCCGCGGGGGGTAGCAGGAGGGGTGTTGAATTCCGAGCCACGGGTGCCAAGTTAATTCGCCCGGATTGTAACTGCCTCCGTGGTCTAATGGTTAGAGCATTGGGCTCTCGACACGGAGGTCGTGGGTTCGATTCCCACGGGGGACACCTAGTGATATGTCACTTTGTACGTTTTCCCCAGTTGGTTACGACATTGCAGGCTGAATCACCATTGTCTGAAAAGAAAGATCATTCCGTGCTCTGGGCTACAATCGCGGTAAATATTCGGTGTTTGAACCGTTATTGGACTACGTACGAACCAATACTTTTGACACATTTGGTATTGCGCTAATCGAGGAACTGCTCTTGACAGCAGGTAGAGCCGTTTTGACAAATCGCTCAGACGTTGAAGGCTGTCAACTTACTGTACGTGCTTGTGACATAGAGTTTAGCGCGATGCGAAATTCAGCACATTTGAATATAGAACTGTAATTGGATAAGAATAGAACTTCGATGTTTTAACTTAGCGCAATCGGGCTCCTGGATTGCACGTTAAGCCGTTGGTGACGGCTACTATCTCTGGTGGTAGTAGTCGTTACATAAAAACCACGTCAGAGGCCGTAAGGCGGTCTGAAAAAACTCTGAAACCAGGGCTCTGCCCACACGATAAGAAAGGACCACGAGGGAGCGTTGCGGACTGGTGGAGCCGAGTCTGTAATGTTTTATGTAATTCGCAACGTGTAATAGTAATGAACTAATGATCTAGGTAGGTAGATATGTCATGTTTGGTCGGTGGGAGGACATGACAATTTACAATCCGGTAAGTTAAGTGCTGTCGCATTGCGAGAACAATACCCACTTAGATCGTACAAAAATCTACTAGGTATATTGTACTCAAATACCACTATCTCAATATGTAAATAAATTAACATGAAACCTGCGGCTCCCTGTAAATCTGTATTTATATTATACTTACGTACTATTAAGATTGTAAATTTGTATATATACCCTCTTTTATATTTGTATATACTTTTTAAATTACAATCGAATACTGTTAGATTTAGTTTAGTTAATAGTATATTTAGATTAATAATATTATGTCTATGTTGTATCAAAAATAAATGTAAATTCTTCCATAAAACCTGTATTCTTTTACTTCAAATTAAACGCAGTTAAACTATCATATCTATAGGGTGTTAGGATAGACAGTTGCATTACTTTAATGGGTGATTAATTAAACTCATGAACAACTAAAAAGAAACTTCGTACAAACGTATGAAACGTAGTACAGAAAATCCAAAAATTTAATGCTAATATTTTATTGGTTTTATATTGTTCAGTATTATGACGGTATTATTAACAAATAAAAAAAAATCTAAAAAATTTTGTCTTCATACTAGAAACTAGTTTTTATAAAAAAAAACTTCTCGCTGTATCGTAAAAACGGTAATATCTACATACAAGCGCCAACCTTGCTGTGATTATAAAGGGTGAAATTGATATCATTAGCATCCTTCTAAACTAAGAGTCTACCCATCAAACTGAACAACTTTTACTATGGGAGCAAACCTATCGGAGCAAAAAAAAAATTAGCTGTTCCATACTGAACTGCACTCAAATGGTCTGCAACAGACTCTACTGGACTCAAATGTATGCAACAGATGATTTTTTAGTTGCTCCGATCGGTTTGCTCCCATAGTAAAAGTTGTTCAGTTTGATGGGTTGACTCTTAGTTTAAAAGGATGCGCAATGATATCAATTTCTCCCTGTAGAGCAAACTCTACAGTTTAACAAATAATAAAAACCGGTAAAGTGTGAGTCGGTCTCGCGCTAAAGATCCCGGAGAAAGCAAAACCTTACGGAACCCTCGGTGCGCGAGTAGCTCGACTCGCACTTGACCGGTTTTGTTTATTAAGACGTACAATCTATTGGGACATAGTATAGTTAAATTAGTGTACCTACTCATAAGTAGTTAAAGTATATTATAGAACAAACAATTTCAAGTTCGTGTCATTTCCGTCGCGTCGCTCTCAACTTCCGCCGGCTCGTCGTCTTATTTAGTTTACCTATTTAAAACTGTGTACAATCATCATCATCATCAGCCCCCGCACATCTCCAGCCCACTGTTGGAGCACAGACAAACATACCGACCATCACGGTAAGGGGTTACCTATGGATGGATAACAGGAGAGCAATCGTGCTAAATAAATCTCAACTGAACCGTGATTGGACCGCGTGCGAACCACAAGTTTTAACACGTTCAGTATTGCACTATTCATTTGACACCGTTTTGACTGATCGCTTAGACGTTAGAGGGAGGTTACACGTTCAGTATTTCATCATTCTGGTCCATCAGTCTGGTCATGTTTATTTCATTTGAAGGGAAACTCATATATACTGAAGCACCATGTTAGTCGGGTCAATCTCGAGTCAGTTTCCCTTCAAATCAAATATACATGACCAGACTGATGGACCAGACTGATGAAATACTGACCTTGTAACCTCCCTCTTAGAGGTTGTCAGTATATAGGGTGAAATTGATATCATTAGCATCCTTTTAAACTAAGAGTCTACCCATCAAACTGAACAACTTTTACTATGGGAGCAAACCGATCGGAGCAACTAAAAAATGTCCCATACTAAACTGCAATGCCCACTCGACTCAATTGTCCTATGCAACAGCAGATTTTTTTTTGCACCGATCTGTTTGCTCCCATAGTAAAAGTTGTTCAGTTTGATGGGTAGAGTATGTGGTTTAAACCACATACTCTACCCAAGGGCTCTCTGTCTCCTCTAGGTTAATGTTACTTTTCCTTACACCCTGTACAATAACGAAATATTAAAAAGAATCGTCGAGAACTGGCAAAAAACATAATTTCGATTTGATACCGATCGAATCGGGTAGTTAATACATTATAAAACCCTGGATTTGGATAAAATATTACACTTAGATTTAATATTATGTTCTGGATTAATATAGAGCTGCATTCTGAAGTGCGATTTTTGAAAATCATACGAGCGACTTGGCAGTAGAAAGATGCATAATCTCCATAGTAATTTTGACATTTTCTACTGCCAAGTCGCTCGTATGATTTTCAAAAATCGCACTTCTGAACCTTTTTGTGCGGTTGTTTTTTCAACTCGCTCTATAGTAAAACGTCTTACACCGAGGCTCTGAACGGCGTTTAGTGTGAAAAGTTGCGCTCGGGGTGCACTCTGGGTGCACATAGGGTGTAGGTTCGGAACACAGCTCAGGGTGTATATTTTCTTTGGCTCAGGTTCCTCATTTGAAGTCAGCACAGACGAAACCTCGGGCAAAAGCATACCGAGCAAAACATAAAATAGCATGTCTCGAGTAGGACATAATATAACATGTCTCCGATCAAAAGCTCTCAATTTAAATAAAATGTCAATAAAAATAAACAAATAATCTAAAACGAATGCGTCACAAATTCTACACAACTCGGTTGACGTCAAACTGTGACTTAGTTTCTGAGAAAATTATAGCAAAATAAAGTTGGTTTCCACTCCTTTCTCCGTAACACAAACAACTAAAAAAACTAACTAATATTAGCACATTATTGCCACAAATAAAATCCCCTAAACCAAGCCATTATCCTCATTATGACGTAGCAACAAGAGTTAGGTGATATGACTTAGTTCAGTGACACAGATATGAGTCACGCGACCCAGAAAACAAGTCCCCTCAATCAAGCCATTGTCACCTTTACAACGTTGCACTAACAGTGAAGATAGAATTATGTGACTGACAAGATATCGCATAGGCAGGATGGTGCCACAAAATTCCCCCCAATCAATGCATTTCCGCCTTTATAAGATAGAAGCAAGAGCGGTAGTGTCCCAGACAGATAATACCTACAATACGCAAGTAATAAAAAATTCCAAAACTCGAACCATCGAAATTCTTAAATACCTTCCATCTGGCAACCCTAAGGCTATTCTACCGTTGGCGCGCTCCATACAAAAGTAGTATGGTGATATTTTCAATACTATCCAATTAAAGTCAATGAAATTTAATTAATATAAAATATAATTTAATTATTTTTTATTTAATTGAATTGAATTGAATTGAATTGAAATTTTTCAAAAACAATCTAGTAACTAATTTCTATGTCGGTATGAAGTCAGATTTTCGATAAAATTTATAGTTTTAAAGTTACAGTGCCACAAATATTTCCATACAAATCTTAAATTAATCCTAGCATTGAAACTGTATATTTTAACGAAAATCTGACTTCATACCGACATAGAGATTAGTTACTTGATTGTTTTTGAAAAATTTCATTGACTTTAATTAGATAGTATTGAAAATATCACCATACTACGTTTGTATGGAGTAGTTTGACGTCACTGGCGGGTGACTGTTTCTCTCCGAGGAAGGAACCCGCGCATAACTCAACAAGTATCGAAGTAAAGCCCCGCAGAGAAGGTTGATCTTGACATGAACCGGTCGGTGCCAGTGCCAGGTCACTGGCTCGTATGTTACGTAGGTACTGTAGTGAAACACACGAATGCTGGTTTAACACTGTTTATTAAGACACCCTCACTTTACATGACATACAAATAATGTTTATAGTAAATGTACCTACATAACTATACTACATCTTTCCCCTCCAAAGGAAACAAAGTGAATCATGCACAAAACTACAACATTAACTAACCTATGACTATAGGTGTACTAATAAGTTATTTATCCAAAACATTATTTATAAACTATTATATATATTATATATGTTTTTAATCTTATGACAATATTTTGTAGTTTATGTTACTTTTATTTATCTTATTATACTTACTTTTCCATTTATAAAGAAAAATGTTTCTATTTTATTTAGCTTCAATTATGTACTTTAAATTTTAATATATAGATAGAAAAGAGCTTAAATGTGAAATATATTGTATGTGACTTTGTTAAGCACACACTTCCTTATCTTATAAATTTAGTGAAAATATTTTAATTAACCGTTTGCTGATGATTTAGCATCATTTACTTTAAATGTGATTTTAAAGTAATGAGCCTCAAAAAACAGTTCAGTGTAACATTTTCAAACAATGTATAAGCCTTAACTCTTAGGTACATACCAAATGTGAAATATATAACGTTATATTATATTAATTAATATAAGTAAGTTACTACAGTTTATTAGCTTACTCTTTATTTGAGCCAAAAAATAAGTTTGTTAGCATTCGTGCAGTTCTCTCCCTAGACCTCGCTATAGGTACGATGGGTGATGAAGATGATGATGATGTATCCTCATTTTGATTTGACATTGGATTACTGTCACTTTCATGTTCACTTGGACTCAGGTCATCTCGTGTCGTACCTGCAGACGAGACGGGCGTTGAGGGCTGTGAGGGCTGCGCCTGCACTGGCGTTGTCACTGTTCTTATTATGTTTTTCTTTCGTCTACGACTTCCAACCTGCCAAAGTAAATCTTGCGTGTTTCCTTCTACACTACAGCTAGCACTTCGTGCTGATGTACTTCTTGCTGATGCTGGCTCAGCCTGTCGCACGACCAATTGACTTCGTGTGCGCCGTAATTGACGTCCGCTTTCATCTTCTACAATAAAAGAGCGAGGCTCTGGTGCGGACGATACCACTGTTACCGGTTTCCGAATGCCATTACTAATCATCGTAGCCTTATCGCCTGGACTGATGCGTTCGAGTGATCTTGCTGACCTATTGTAATGTTTTCTGTGTTTTTCTCTTTGCGCCATTAACGCCTGATAATTTCGCTTATTATCGACTTTCTCTGACAATAGCTTTGTACTAGCGGGCAATTTTGTATTGAGACGTCTTCCCATTAATATCTGAGCCGGCGAATCCAACTCATCCCGTGGTGTGGCCCTTAAATTCAGTAGCCCTAGTGAGAAATCTTGCCCTGAATCGACACATTTTTTGAGCAAATTTTTCACAGTTTGAACGGTTCTTTCACTTTTCCCATTCGATTGTGGGTGATGTGGTGAAGACGTCACATGTCGTACTTCCCATTCACCCATGAAGTTTTTAAATTCTTTTGAACTGTATGCCGGTCCATTATCGGTCACCAGCTCTGCTGGTATTCCATGCCGTGCAAACTGCTCCCGCATGAAGCTAATAACATTTCTGGAGCAGATACCTTTGAGCTCACCTACCTCTACGTAATTTGAAAAATAGTCCACCAAGATAATATAGCTCTTTTTTCTGTATTCGAATAAATCGGAAGCAAGTTTGTGCCAGGGCAGGGCGGGCACGTCGTGCTGCAGCAGCGGCAGGCGACGTGGGCGCGGGGCGTGCAGCGCGCAGGTCTCGCAGCGCCGCGCCACTCGCTCCACGTCCTCGCACAGCCCCGGCCAAAACATTACCTCTCGTGCGCGACGCTTGCACCGCTCTATTCCTAAATGCCCTTCATGCACGCGGGACAGCATTTCTTTGCGTAGAGCGCGTGGTATGAATATACATTCGCTCTTGAAAATCACCCCCTGTAAATAGTGTAACTGTTCTCGGTACGGCCAAAACACACTGACCTTTATATCGACATCACGCCTGTTCTTTTCCTTTCGTTCTTTTTCATGCCGTATATATACTGCCTAAACCGCTCCACCGCGAACACGATCGCCAACATTTCTTTCTCTATTTGAGCGTACCTGGTCTGCGTGTCGGTGAGCGTAAGAGAGGCGAACTCGACCGGGCGGCCGGCCTGCAGCAGCACGGCGCCCAGCGCCACGCTCGACGCGTCCACCGACAGCACCACCGGCGTGCGCTCGCAGTACAGCGCCAGCACCGGCGCGCTAGCTAGCTTACCTTTCAGCTTGTCCACTGCCTCAGAATGGTGCGCCTCCCACACCCATTCATTATCCTTTTTTAACAAGGATCTTAAATTATTTACACTATCTGAATAATTATGAATAAACTTTGATAGGTAATTAACCATACCCAAAAACCTTTCTAGGGCTTTTCTGTCCGTCGGGTAGGGCATATCCATTATAGCTTTTACCTTTGATTCATCCGGTCGCATTCCATTAGCATCAAACCTGTGCCCTAGGTAAGTTATTTCAGTTACGCCAAATTTACATTTGTCTCGGTTAAATTTTATCCCAATGTCCATCGCGCGCCGCAATAGGCATTCCAGTCGTCGATCATGTTCATTTTTGTCGCACCCCCACACAATAATGTCGTCAATGAATGACTCAACACCATCTAAGTCCTCTAAGTGTTGTCGAAGTTTCGCATGAAACACTTCCGGTGCGCAATTAATGCCATACGGCAGACGTAGGAATTGATACCTACCAAAAGGTGTACTAAAAGTACAAAGGTCAGCACTCGCATCGTCGATCTGCACCATCCAGAAGCCGCAGCGCGCGTCCAGCACGCTGAACACGGTGGCGCCGCGCAGCCGCGCCGCGAGCTCTGTCACGGTCGGCAGTGTATAGTGCGCGCGCCGCACCGCGCGGTTTAACGCTCCAGGGTCCATACATACACGAATGCTACCATCCTTTTTTATGACCGGTACTATTGAATTTACCCATTCGGTCGGGTGAGTTACCTTTCTTACTACACCGAGACTTTCCATTCGCGCTAACTCCTGTAGTAACTTATCTTTAATTCCTAACGGTATCTTCCTGGTAGGACAAACAACAGGCTGTACAGTTTTATCTATAACAACACTATATTTTCCGGGTAGTTTACCTAAACCTTTGAATAAATCTGAGTAGCGGTCAATGTTTATCACATTGATTCGGTTAATCAATCGCAAACAAATACAACCTTCCAATCCGAGTACATTTTGACAGTTCATATCCGCCACCACAAACGGTAAAACATATGTTTTTTTATTGTAGACTAAGGTTAAATCGATCGTACCTAAAACCGGTAGGGGGTTTCCAGTGAAAGAATGTACTCTTTTTGTGAATGGTTTTAGTTGTTTGATAGAAAAACCCAGGTTTAAATATTCAGTTTTTGAAATTACATTTATCATAGAACCAGTGTCTATTTTTAACAATAAGTTTTTACCTTGGCACATTATCGATTCGACCCACTCATTAGAAGATTTAATTAAACGTTTGTCCTCACCGATAATATCCACGTAGAAAAGCTCCTCGTCACTTTCTTCGTACGCACTTTCCTCGGAATTTACACTTAAATTCAACACCTCACGAAGTGCCTTTTTATGTACGCACACTCTCGAAAAATGACCTTTTTTTTCACAAACGTAACACAACGCATCACGTGCCGCACACCGCTCGTCACTGGGACACCGACCGCTGCCGCACGTGGGGCAGGGAGCGCGCGCGCCGCCGCCGGCGCCGGCGCCGCCGCGAGCCCCGGGGCCGCCGCCGCCGCCGCCGCGCCGCCAGGCCGCTCCGCGCCGAGCTCGCGCTCCGCCACGGGCGCCTCGCGCCGTGCCTCCTCGCATAGCGTCAACATGTACCGTTCCGCTGCCCGATGCCCCGTCGATGCATCGCCTTTCCTCCTTTGAAATTTCTGCCGCCTGACAGATTTGTATCGCCTTCGATAATGACAAATCATCTGTACGAAGTAGTCGATCCCTGACCGTATTGTTGTTGATACCACACACGATCTTATCCCGTAGCAAACTCTCGTGCAGTTCTCCGAACTCACACTGCTGACTAAGCACGCGTAATGCCGTCACGTACTGATCTACATTCTCTGCTTCTTCTTGATTACGCGTAAAGAATTTGAAACGCCTGACCGTGATGTTTGGTTTTGCACCGAAATAAGTCTCGAATTTGCGAAGAATGCAACTGATATCATCTTCGCTTTCTCCTTCATCAAACTTGAACGTCGTGAACACTTCGTATCCCCCCGATCCGATGAGGTTTACCAGCAAACTGGCCTGTATTTCTTTAGGCTCTTTGCTCACCCCAGACGCCTTGAGAAATACCTCGAACAGTTTCCGCCATTTTCGCCACGAGTCGGCTCGTGCGGCCGGACCACCTTCGAGGCATAATTCCGCCGGAGGACGCGCGTGTTCCATGATATGACACAATCACTTTCTATTTTACACTACGATTAACTATTTTGAACACAAATAACTAAGGTTCGAAGACGTTTTCACCGTAAAAACGATTAAAACGTAAGACCGCTGTCACCATGTAGTGAAACACACGAATGCTGGTTTAACACTGTTTATTAAGACACCCTCACTTTACATGACATACAAATAATGTTTATAGTAAATGTACCTACATAACTATACTACAGGTACTAAGTGCGGTGTTCATCGAACCCGCTTCGCAAACTATACCATCATTTACCGAACGGTACGATCAAGAGCAATTAGACCCCTTCGTGAAGCTTCAAACGCTGCAATTATTATGATGTTGGGGGCTCAGCCTCAATTATTAACCGATTTAAAAAAAAGAGGAACATTTCTTCATCTCCTGTAGTGTCAATGACAAATAGAAGTGATTTAAGTAAAATTAGGAAAAATATTCTATTCATAATTTTTTTACAAGATCTGGAGTGCGATTTTTGAATCTCATTCGCTGAGTTCAGCAGTTGAAAATGTATGGAGATACGCAACTTTCTACTCCTGATTTGACTTTCAAAAATAGCACTCCTGGAGTATGATTTTTGAATGTCAAATCAGCAGTAGAATGACGCGTATCTCCATAGTAATTCTGACATAATTTACAACTGCTGAGTTCAACGAATGAATTTCAAAAATCGCCTTCCTGATCATCCCCTTAAAAAAGTGTCAGCATATTATTAAGAAGGACTCCTATATTCTATCTACGGAGGATGTAGGGGAGTACCAACAAAAGGATTTTGCGACATTCTAAGTCTCGGTAGAACAACGCACGCTTACAAATGGTGAATTTCGTGAATTTTATAGTATAATTTCCATGACAAACAAATTATATTACCTACCAACACTACTCGTATTCTCAAAGTACGGTTGACATGACACTTTATACCGCTACTGGCAAATGAAATATATTCGCCTGGAGTGAGGGAATCCCGGGGCGCGCGCGCCTGCTAATTTATTATTTACATTTACTAAAGTTATTAACTCGAACGAGACAGGAATGTTGATGATTTGCCTTTAAATACTTTGGAGGAAAACGTTTGACTAGGTGCAGTGCTTGTACCCGTATGATATGAGTTCAACGTATGAGATTCAAAAATCGCACTCCATACTGTCAAACTGAACAACTTTCTCTATAACACCAACATCGAATCGCGATAAAATCTGCTCCGCCTGCCTCCGTGGTCTAATGGTTAAGAGCATTGGCTCTCGATACGGAGGTCGTGGGTTCGATTCCCACGGGGGACACCTAGTGATATGTCACTTTGTGCGTTTTTCCCCAGTTGGTTAGGACATTGCAGGCTGAATCACCTGATTGTCTGAAAAGAAAAGTGATTCCGTGCTTCGGATGGCACGTTAAGCCGTTGGTCCCGGCTACTATCTCTAGTGGTAGTAGTCGTTACATAAAAACCACGTCAGAGGCCGAAAGGCGGTCTGAAAAAACTCTGACACCAGGGCTCTGCCCACACGATAAGAAGAAGAAGATAGAGAACGTTGTTCAGTTTAATGGTCTGATCATCCCCTTAAAAAGTTTCAGCATATTAAAAAGGACCCCTTATAATTATGTTTCTGAGGAAAACCCTTCACCGTTTGAGAGTACCTACCTAGTCGTTATACTCGTATAAGTTATAAAAACTCATTGGTACATGGCATGTCGTCCGTGCAGATTTGAACATGGACCCTCATTACCCCATGGTTGAGTGTCCATACTCCACAACGCACCACCGACGCTCTCGCATAACAAACAAATGAAGGCAACGAATTAACGAATATATACAGGGTGGCCGGGGAGTTGACGTTCAAACGTAAAATTTAGGTCCGGTATGTCGTGGGGTATCCGAATCACCCCCATGTATGTTCCGCGATTTTTTATAGTTTTCGAGTTATGATGATTTTTCCGATTTTTTGAGGAAACTCGACATGACCGGCTTAACAACTTCTAAAAAAAAAGTGTAAGACTTTTTAGAGATTCTTTTTTTGCAACTTAATCTTCATGAATTGTGCCTTTATTCATAACATCATCAGCATCGTAACTTTGATAAAAGTTTTGAAAATATTGGTCTAAAATTAAAAATTTGCGATCCGTGAATTATGACTAAATTTTCAACTTTAAATTAAAACTCTAAACAGGTGACCTTATGATTTTTTAGCCAATTCCAAAAATGCGCCCAACTCTCAGCTTTCATAATCATAAATAAAAAGTAGTACTTAAGAGGGCTAATTTGGCTAGAATTGATCTTCAAAGACAACAAGGCGGAAAAGTCTTAAAATTTTTTTTTTTTTTTTTGCCATAATTACCACGCCTTAGGCTAAATAATGATTAAAGAATGCTGGAAACCGAAACGGCGACGGGTTATGCCGGACTCTTACCGGCTAAAACCCCACCGTGTTCCACCTCATCCCATATTGCCGTAGAGCCTGAGGGCCCGTGAGGAATCTTCCACACTCTACGGCGCAGCGACCGACCTTACCAGGTCTCATCTCTGTTGGCCTTGACAAGCCTACAGGCCTTTAGGTGGTGCGTGGGAATACGCACACAACCACCTCGAGTCCCTATGATCGGACGCCGGACCCCCCAGCCCGACGCCCAGAGACTCAAAAATTACGGGGGAGGCAGACCGCGAGCAAACGCAGCCCGTCTGCGCCCCGTGCGTCTTTGGCGGATCGGGAGTTCAGAAGTCGACTCCCTCTCCCTCTCCGCCGTCTCCTTCTGGAGCATTACTGCCTCACAGAAGGAGAGAACCGCGCGCCAAGACGCCTCACTGTCGACCATAGCGCGAACCATGGCCGGCAGCGAGAGGTCTGAAACTACCTGGGAGAGCTCACTGCGCTCTCCCGCCCACGCAGGGCACTCTTGCAGCACGTGCTGCGCCGTCTCGTCGAGACAGCCGTCGCAGTGGTGGCACCCGGCTGTCGGCTCCCTCCTTCTAGGTTAGGTTAGGTTAGGTTAGGTTATCTACTTTTTATTTAAAACTTTCCTTATTCCACCAACACGATAGGTTTCCAGCATTCTTTATTCATTATTGATGAGACCTGGTAAGGTCGGTCGCTGCGCCGTAGAGTGTGGAAGATTCCTCACGGGCCCTCAGGCTCTACGGCAATATGCGATGAGGTGTAACACGGTGGGGTTTTAGCCGGTAAGAGTCCGGCATAACCCGTCGCCGTTTCGGTTTCCAGCATTCTTTAATCATTATTTAGCCTTAGGCGTGGTAGTTATGGCAAATTTTTTTTTTTTTAATTTAAGAATTTTTCGCCTTGTTGTATTTGAAGATCAATTCTAGCCAAATTAGCCCTCTTAAGTACTACTTTTTATTTATGATTATGAAAGCTGAGAGTTGCTCGCATTTTTGGGATTGGCTAAAAAATCATAAGGTCACCTGTTTAGAGTTTTAATTTAAAGTTGAAAATTTCGTCATAATTCACGGATCGCAAATTTTTAACTTTAGATCAATATTTTCATAACTTTTATCAAAGTTACGATGCTGATGATGTTATGAATAAAGGCACAATTCATGAAGATTAAGTTACAAAAAAAGAATCTAAAAAGTCTTATACTTTTTTTTTGGAAGTTGTTCAAGCCGGTCATGTCGAGTTTCCTCAAAAAATCGGAAAAATCATCATAACTCGAAAACTATAAAAAATCGCGGAACATACATGGGGGTGATTCGAATACCCCATGACTTACCGGACCTAAATTTTACGTTTGAACGTCAACTCCCCGGCCACCCTGTATATCCCTTTATTTATTATTTGGGGGGTTTTGGGCCTTGACAGGCTTGCTAAGCCTGTGCCACGTAGACCATTGCTGGTCCTTTGTGAACGCCCTTTTTAACCGACGAAAAAACAAAAAACGGAGGAGGTTATCTATTCGACGCGTATATTTTTTGTTTTTTTTTGTTTTATGTATGAACACGCATAACTTTCTACAGAGTAGTCCGATTTTGATAATTCTTTTTTTATTTAAAAGGGTATACTCCCAAGGTGGTCCCATTTCAATTCGGTAAAGATCTGATGACGCACTTCGGAGCTACACAATAGAACTCCTCAAAAGTTGACAGCAAATCATCGGCGATTGAAAAGTTTGCTTCGTATCGATGTACCCTTTGTGTGTGCTGATATCCAGAATTCAACTAATGTATTTCACCACAAAAAAATTGTGAAATAAAAATTTTTAACAAAAAAATAAAACCGACTTTTTTTTTTTTTTAATAATTTTATTCATCATAAAAACAATACATGGGTAATATCGGTGTTCTGGCACTTAAACCTACGAGTCGCTGTCAAGCCTGTACGATTCGAGACTGAGCTTGCAGTATTTTTTTTAGGGCTAGGCTTGACACCGACTTCAATAAAAAAAATTGATAGCTAACGTAAAATTCATCGGCTGCAATATTATTTTATACTTTTTGAGTTTTGAAGTCGGTTTTATTTTTTTGTTAAAATTTTTTTGAATGTCAAATCAACAGTAGAAATAGTAAATTAATATTTCTATGGTGATGATGATGATGATGATGATTGCTCCTGACCGATTTTGGCCACGGCGACTGCTTCAACTCCGTTGTTTGCGTTGATGAGCTCTCATGTGGCTTACATAGCCAATCTTCTTGGAGAAGATCCTCGCACATAGCGGGCATTTCTATGGTAGAAAGTATGCGTAGAAAGAGAAGGTACTAGAAGGAAGCACGTGTCTTGTCATATTCACTCAATAAGACATGCACATAGCCAATTCGCTCTAGTCAATAAAAAAGGAGATCGCTACCTTATTGCTGTCCTTATCGGCGTAACCACTTTTTTGTACTACGGCTACCTGACTCAAAAATGTCACTTCATATAAATTGTATAGGATTTTATGACTACCTATCTCATACCCGGCTACACCGACATTCCGTCTACCAGCGTAAGCGAAAAATTCTTCGTCTATGGTATCTCCATAGTAATTTTGACATTTACAACTGCTGAGTTCAACGAATGAGTTTCAAAAATCGCACTCCAACACTGAAATCGCGAAAAAAAGCACCTCTTTGTCTGAAGCATCCCTTTAAGAAAGTGTCATTTATTTTTACTCCCTGTATTTAGGTAGAGTAGCCGTTAGCGTTTTCTTTGGAACAGCCTATTTTCGTGATTTTAATTTTAATGTTGTCTCCATTGTTTAGTTTGATAGTCTCCCTCAAAGACTACAGTAAAACGTAGTGATTCCATTCTCTTTGGACTACAGTTGAAGTCTCCCTTTAAGCTAAGGTAGCGTATTTAATTTGACATCCTATAAAATGATATGTAGTCATAAAAGCTTTTTAACAAAAAAATTCAACCGCCGAAAAAACTGAAAAGCAAAAAATAATAATTTATTTTACCTTAATAACTAAATTCTTAAACTAATGTAAGTAAGTATATCAAAGTATATAATATTATTTTGCAATTATTTTGAGTTTTTAATTAACCTTAATAACTAAGTTCTTAAGGGGCGTCCGCCCGGTTTTTAGTAACTTTGTAACCATTTTATACATTAACTATGGCACTTTTTAAGCAGAAAACAAAACTGAACAATCTACAGGATATGAGAAGTGAAGTGGTTTTTCTCGAAATCTATTTTAATTAATAAAACTGAAGAAAAACGACTCCAAAGTCTCTTCTTTTTTTCCAGTTGTAACCGTTTTACTCTTACATTGTTGATCAGAAGAATATGAAAATTTACAATATTCTTCACAATACAATATAAAAATGATGTGGTTTACTTATTTTTGGAAAATTCATAAAAAATCATACAGGTTTTCAAAGAAAACGGAAAATTCTGACCGGAGCCGCGCAATTGAAGCGGGATGGCTAATTGCAAAAGTTTGCTTGTAAGAAAGAGAGCCTTGCAGATGGGAGGAGTAGCCTTAAACGAATGCAAGTATACCTAAGTAATTTTGAGTCGGCGCCAAACAAGAAAATTAATTAATTGCGTGATGCGCGCCAGCAACCCGAACGGGCACACACCACGTAACGTAACCAATATAACATCACTATCCACACAGGCCCTGTACCCGGACTTTCGATTTTCGATATACAAGTATCGCGACTGTTTCGGTCCGGACTTCTTCGTTCAGATTTCACGTTGGATTGTGAATTTCATTTTGGTTATTTCTTTAAATTTAAGGTTATTAAGTGATCTTTGTTCATTGATTGTTTGGCGCCGACTCAAAATTACTTAGGTATACTTGCATTCGTTTAAGAACTTAGTTATTAAGGTTAATTAAAAACTCAAAATAATTGCAAAATAATATTATATACTTTGATATACTTACTTACATTAGTTTAAGAATTTAGTTATTAAGGTAAAATAAATTATTATTTTTTGCTTTTCAGTTTTTTCGGCGGTTGAATTTTTTTGTTAAAAAGCTTTTTATAGTTCCTTACCAATCCCCACTGCGACCAGAAATCGCAGTAGATTCTTGATCGGGATAGTTTGTATCACATCTGCATGGATAGGATGCCAACCCGCGATAGCCGTGAGACGACTATATCACGTCTTTTATCACGTTCGTTCGCGCGCAAAAGATCGAGATAAAAAGACGTGATATAGCCGTATCACGGCTAACGCGGGTTGGCATGCTACCCATGCTGGTATCAGCACCTGCCTACCCAGATGAGTACTGCGTTTGTACATCAGGGGGCCACAGTCACATAGGAGGTGCAGAGGTGTTTCCATCTCTTCCTTGCAGAATCTGCAGCCGGTTGTGTCACTTAAATTCAGTGTAAGCATATGCTTATATATAATCTGCAGTGGCCTGTGAGTGACCTTGCTATTGTACAAAGATCCTTGCTGAGAGCAGGGAGACCGTTCGAAAGTTTGCGATTGTAACCTTTGATGAGTGCTTTGGAGTTGTCCATGCCTGGGGTTTTATATCCCTTAGTCACCTCATGAGATAGGGTGTGACAATGATATTTTTCCATCATCTCGGACTGAGCACCAACTGGCCCTGACCAGGCGGCATTCCTTACAATCTGTCACATTCCCAGAACCGAAGGTTTTTATAAACTAAACGTTAATTGTAACTATTATAACAAACTATCTCCATTGTCTCTCCATAAGTAGCGTGACAGACGGACGGACCGAGGGCGGAACTATTGAGAATTTGTTTAGTGTTTCGTGGAATTTGTTTCATTGCAGATGTCGTCGTTACTAGTTCATTCAATGATTTCCTTTTCATTTCATTTTACTATGTTTCAAAGTTTTATTCAATTAAGTTTTTTCTAAAATGAAAAAAAAAATAAAAAAATGAAAATTGAAAAAAAAAATGAAAAATAAAAGAAAATTATAAAAAATAAATAAAATTAATTTAAATAAAATGCGATACGTATCAAACAGTGTGTTTATATGTAACGTCATACTAAACAACTTCTACTATGGTTTAAAAAATCTGCAATTTCAATACATCTTGGTGGAGTAACTAGGCTATTCAAATTTTCTATGGAACATTGGAATCATACAACCATGGTCCAATAGTGAAAGTTGTTCAGTTTGATGGTCTGAAGCACCCAGTAACTTATTTATGTTTACACCCTGAATAATAGAGATAGAGGCAGGTATGAAGGGTGAATCATTAGCATCCTTTTAAACTACTTAATATCAATTTTACTCTGTAGGTAAGAGAAGAATCCTTCATGATAATAGCGTTGGTATTCTTTAGCGCTTGGGCAGCGAAGGCAGGCGGCCTGTGCCGTGTCTAGCATCGCCTTCACAATACGGCAGACAATATGACTATTGCAAATCCGCGAGGCCTTTGATCATGACTTTGAAACGGAGTCGACACGCAGACATAACGTAATGCCATGGGAACGGAACGGTGTCTCATTGTGAACTCTCGCGATCAGTAGCACAGGCCCAGTGTGGACCTGTAGCAAGGTCTTGTCACAGCTGATGATGTGGCCTTTGCGAAAATGTGGGAACTGCGTGAGATTCAGATCAGTGTTGCCAGACCCATGAGTTAAGGGGATAATAATTCGGAGCGCGCTCCATACAAACGAAGTCTGGTTATGTTTTCAATACTGACCAATTAAAGTCATTCTGAAATAATCTTGAAACTAATCTTCAGGGTTATTTGTAATTCTACGTATTCCTTTCAGGACGTTAAAGGGCAGTCTAAATGCAATTATGTGAACCCCCATATGTGGGGTCGGAAATGAATAGTTTTCGAGATATTCGGAACTTAAGGTTTTTTACCAAAAACCCCAGTTTTTCACACTTTTTCTTAAATAAAAAAAAACCTGCTAATTCTTTGGCGTCGATTTGAATTTTAATTCATAGCTAACACTTTTTCCAAGATTTTTTCATAAATCAATGTCCGATCATACTGAGCAATTCAAAATAAATCAATAACAATGACGGTAAATTTTTGAAAAAAAATTACAAAGTCTTGAAAACATACGGTTTTTCTCAAAAAAATTGTATGAAAAAAAGTGTGCGTTTTACTGAAATAACTTCCTCATTTTGTTAGCTTTCTAAAAAGATATAAATGTTTTAGAAAAAAATGGAATTACAATGTCAAAAAAGGTTTTTTACTTAGTACGTGATACGTAAAGGCAACATTCTCTTGGAGAAAAATTTTACGATTTTTTTTTAGATAACATTATTTATTAATTTAAATCTACACATCGTACTCAGAGTGAGCCCCTCGGTTCCGAACACATACACACAAGCACTTTCTTAGTTCATTTTTAGTTAATCTTGAATTAAAGGTAAAATCTCATTACCTCCGCTGCGTTTATTATGCGCTGCCTTAAGTCTTCTAAGTTGTTTACTGGGGTTTGATAAACAAGGTCTTTCATTGTGTCCCCAGACATAAAAATTACATGAGATCAATTCGGGGCTTCTTGCAGGCCAAGGAGTGGCCTTCCTCTACCAATCCCTAAAATGGTTACGTTGCTGGCCTGACTTATTCGAATAGAGGACGGCCAATTCATGGTCTGCAAGAAGCCCCGACTTGACTCCATGTACTTTCCATGTCTGGGGACACATGAAAGACCTTGTTTATCAAACCTCAGTAAACGACGTAGAAGACTTAAGGCAGCGCATAATAAACGCAGCGGAGGTAATGAGATTTTACCTTTACTTCAAGAGTAACTAAAAATGAACTAAGAAAGAGCTTGTGTGTATGTGTTCGGTACCGAGGGGCTCATTCTGAGTAAGATGTGTAGATTTAAATTAAAAAATAAAGTTATCTAAAAAAAAATCGTAAAATTTTTCTTCAAGAGAATGTTGCCTCTACGTATCACGTACTAAGTAAAAAACCTTTTTTGACATTGTAATTCCATTTTTTTCTAAAACATTTATACCTTTTTAGAAAGCTAACAAAACGAGGAAGTTATTTCAGTAAAACTCACACTTTTTTTCATACAATTTTTTTAAGAAAAACCGCATGATTTCAAGACTTTGTAATTTTTTTTCAAAAATTAACCGTCATTGTTATTCATTTATTTTGAAGTGCTCAGTATGATCGGACATTGATTTATGAAAAAATCTTGGAAAAAGTGTTAGCTATGAATTAAAATTCAAATCGACGCCATAGAATAAGCATATTTTTTTTTATTTAAGAAAAAGTGTGAAAAACTGGGGTTTTTGGTAAAAAACGTTAAATTCCTAATATCTCGAAAACTATTAATTTCTGACACCACATATGGGGGTTCACATAATTGCATTTAGGCTGCCCTTTAACGTCCTGAAAGGAATACGTCTAATTACAAATAACCCTGTATATGCTTGTATGAAGTCAGATTTTCGTTAAAATGTATAGTTTTAATTTTAAAGTTTAAGGTCCTCAAAGATTTTCATATATTACTCCTAGCATTAAAACTGTATGAAAACCGGACTTAATATAAACATAGAGATTAGTTTCTAGATTTTTTTCTGAAAAATTATATTGACTAATTGGTTAGTCAATGTAACTAGACTCACAGTCTAAAAGAAGAACTTGTGGGGAACTGCTACAGATGTCAGCACCCACAAGTTATAGCAAAGATGCCAACAGATGGCGATACCGTCGCTCACGGAAATATGCTCCATACAAAGACAACGTTCATCGTAAATACGTAACTCGTAACCTACTGCAAATAAGGTTCACAATCGAATGCAAGACATAAATCGCGCAAGAGAAATAATCACAGAGATTCGATATATATACAAGGTCCAACTAAGAACTGTTGGACCACGGCCGGTCCCCAGGCATCACACCTAGCCTGGCGGAAGTACCTCCCTTTTCAATGGAGGAACATTCCCAAGTAGCACCTCCATATTGGTGACCCTCGACAGAGAACATCGCAACCTGAACACCGCAGAGCAGCACCAGCACAGAGCAGCAACCAGCTTCAACCAACCCTTCACCCCCTCAACCAGGTCGAACAAGCAGCAGTCACGCCATCAACCCGAAGCCCGCACCAGGTCCATCGCAGCTGTCTTCACACCGCTTCTTGGGCCTGCAGCTTCCTCAACGACAGTCAGCGTCTGCATAGAAGGATCTCCCGCAGCCCACGTGTCTGAGCTCACCTCCACGTGGCAGTTCTGCTCGCCTTCTCCACGCCTGTCACTCGCCCGCATCACATCAGGACTGGTCTCCCTGGCAGATGCACACACACGCAGCACATCGCTCGTCAGACTCACTTGACTGGAGCCCTGCACCTACACTACATGGATACAGACTGAACGCTTCGAACTACTCAACGACCTCCGGTCTGAGGGGGGAGTCCTGTGGGGAACTGCTACAGATGTCAGCACCCACAAGTTATAGCAAAGATGCCAACAGATGGCGATACCGTCGCTCACGGAAATATGCTCCATACAAAGACAACGTTCATCGTAAATACGTAACTCGTAACCTACTACAAATAAGGTTCACAATCGAATGCAAGACATAAATCGCGCAAGAGAAATAATCACAGAGATTCGATATATATACAAGGTCCAACTAAGAACTGTTGGACCACGGCCGGTCCCCAGGCATCACACCTAGCCTGGCGGAAGTACTTCCCTTTTCAATGGAGGAACATTCCCAAGTAGCACCTCCATAAACTTACTACCGGGTGAAATTGATATCATTAGCATCCTTTTAAACTAAAAGTCTACCCATCAAACTGAACAACTTTCACTATTGGAGCAAACTGATCGGAGAAAAAAAAAATCTGCTGTTGCATACATTTGAGTCGAGTAGGAGGCATTGCAGATTGCAGTTTATAAATAAATAAATAAATAAATATCTTGAACAATGTCACACAAATTATCTAGCCACATTTAAAGTACCAGAATCTAGCCTGGACTTGTATTACGATGACTAGACAACGATATAGAATACATATATAGATACAAACATCCATGACTCGGGTACAAATATTCATATTCATCATACAAATATTTGTCCCTTACGGGATTCGAACCCGCGACCCTCGGCACAGCAGGCAGGTTCACTACCGACTGTGCTACCGGGCTGTCAAAGTTTAGTATGGAACAGCTGATTTCTTTTTTGCTCTGATCGGTTTGCTCCCATAGTAAAAGTTGTTCAGTTTGATAGGTAGACTCTTAGATTAAAAGGATGCTAATGATATAAATTTCACCCTGCATACTACACTACATGCAGGGCACGATTTGGTATACACTGCCTGCTTTAATTGCTACACTTCAAAATAGAAATTCAAAATTCAAAATTCAAAAATTTTTTATTCAAAATAATATCATATAGATAGCTTTTTGACGTCATTTTTTGACTCTACCACCGCGTCGGAAGGTGTTCCGTTGAGAGAAGATGCGGCCAGAAACTCTACAACACACATCTTTTAAACAAATTATTATTATTAGATAATAACAAATCAGGTAATGTATGCCGAAATCGGCCCTGCATGTAAGGTATTTTAATCGCTGCTTTACCTGCGATTCGCATAAATAAATTGAAATTGAAAACAAATAATGCTGTATTGTTTGTTAGACTATATCGTGAGAGCAGTCACAGCCTACCTACACTATACACTATACAGTATGAGGGTCCGACACCGTCGTGTCACCTTGTCGCAGAGTTGAAGTTTGACCTCAGCCAAGACGTGTGAACCATGCGTCTATCTATGCTCTCTCTACTGTAGTACCTACACTACATATACAGGGTGTAAATTAAAATAGGACAGCTACTTAAAGAGGTGCTTCAGACCATCAAACTGAACAACTTTCTCTATGGGACCAATATCGAAATCGCGAAAAAAAAATCTGCTGTCCCATACATTTCAGTCGAGTTATGTTTGCAGTTTTGTATGGGAGAGCGGAATTTTTTTTCGCGATTTCGATATTGGTCCCATAGAGAAAGTTGTTCAGTTTGATGGTCTGAAGCACCCCTTTAAGTAGCTGTCCCATTTTATTGTACACCCTGTATAACGTAGTGCCTTTATGCTTACCTCAGATATACCGGGTCCTATGATGACACTTTTTTAAGGGGATGATCAGACCGTCAAACTGAACAACTTTCTGTATGGGACAAACATAGAAATCGCGAAAAAAATATCAGCTGTCCCATACATTTAGTTTGAGTAGGTTTGCAGCAAGAAGCTTACATCTTGGTTTGCAGTTTTGTATGGAACAGCTGATTTTTTTCCCGATTTGGATATTGGTACCTACCATAGAGAAAGTTGTTCAGTTTGACGGTCTGATCATCTCCTTATGTTATGTTATATTGTTGTGGGGGCTGGCAAGCCAGCAACACTTCGACCCAGTAGGATCTTTTGTGTTAGCCCCAATACTTTTTGCTTTCTTCACCCTTCAAATACATGGGCAATGAAGGAGGCAATACCATTAAGGGGAAGAAGCCTAAGATCTCCCGGTTGTGGATATCCATCACCGAGGAGGCACATGCGTTTTGCCGCCAAGACATCATATCACAAAGAATGTGCTCCATGGTCTCCTCCTCCTCTCATCGTGCCTGTGGAGTAGTGCCCAATGAGGACTCCGACGATGGCACGAGCCTAGTACTCAATACGCAATACTCAATATTTTATTGCCTTCCATAATTTACAGCATTCATTAGCTAGCTCCTGCTGTTGTTCAGTATGAACTTTGAGACACGAGCTGTCGCATTGCTGATAAATTTATTAGAATGTTCTAGACCTGTATCATCATCTCCTTAAAAAAGTGTCAGCTTATTAAGAAGGTCCCTGTATTGCCAAATTCTTTATCTCCAAATTCCTTCCGCGAATCTGATGGATCAATAACTCAATTCAGTACCTAGTGAACCTGCCTGCTGAGCCGATCGTCGCATGTTCGAATCCTTCAAGGGGCAAAGTTGTTATAAAAGGTGAAAACGAATGTTTTCCACCTCCACATCCTCAGGACCTACAAAAAACTAAAACTGAATCTGAGCCTTGCCACGGAATACCTATACAGGTGTAAGAAAAAGTATCATTAACCTTTAAACTATATACTCTACCCATAAAACTGACAACTTTTACTAACGGAGCAAAAAAAAAACATCTGCTGTTGCATACGAGTAGATGGAGTTTTGTATATTATTTGGTCGCAGACAGCAGAGTTTTTTTTGCTCATAAAAGTTGTTCAGTTTGATGGATAGAGTATGTAGTTAGGTTAATGATACTTTTTCTTACTCCCTGTATGAGAGTACCTACGCCTTGCATCAATTGTGCCCTTTGGTGGATAGTTACAGCAAAGTTTCAGACAACCTCAAAAACAGAAACACGGTCGTGCGTGAGTTTGTGTGTGTTTGTATTTTTATGACAATATTGATTTCTAGCATACCATCAGTCAGTTTTTCTTCTTTTCGTGTCAGTTGTTCTCTTCTAGATTGTTCTTTGATTGTTTCTATACAGGATCCTTCTAAATATGCTGACACTTTTTTAAGGGGATGATCAGACCATCAACCTGAACAACTTTCACTTTGGGACCAACAACGAAATCGCGAAAAAAAACAGCTGTCCCATACATTTGGCTCGAGTAGGTTTGCTGTTTTGTATGGAAGAGCAGATTTTTTTTCGCGGTTTCGATGTTGGTGCCATAGAGAAAGTTATTCAGTTTGACGGTCACAGTTCATCCCCTTAAAAAAGTGTCGTAAATTTAGAAGGACCCTATTATATTGGTCTGTAAATACGAGTTATTAAATAATAATATAAAATGTAGCGAACTAACTGCAGTAGGTATCGTTTGTTTGATAAGAGAACTCTATCAGGGCACCGTTTGGTTACGGTCGTGTGTGGTGCCAGCTTGAATGCGACACGTTTTATGTTTTATTTACACACTTTTATTAACTTTTTGTAAAAAACAGATGAGTCATCCTTAAATCAGTCTTGCTACAACTTTACGCTAAAACATAAACCTCCTCTAAACAAAGTTGTAAGTTGATAGTTGGTAGCCACCCAAAAGGCAAGTCACCCAAAGGGCAATGGAGAGGGCTCGGAGTTTCCCTGCGAGATCGAATCAGAAATGAAGAGATCCGCAGAAGAACCAGAGTAGCTGACATAGCCCAAAGAATAGCTAAACTTAAGTGGCAGTGGGCGGGGCACATTGCTCGCAGAGCCGATGGTCGATGGGGCCGAAAAGTTCTCGAGTGGCGACCGCGTACCGGAAAGCGAAGCGTGGGTAGGCGGTAGGCCCACACACGGTGGACCGACGACCTGGTGAAGGCGGCGGGAACGGCATCGTTATGGCGATCCTTGGGGGAGGCCTATGTCCAGCAGTGGACGTCCATCGGCTGAGATGATGATGATGATGAGTTGGTAGCGCGCCATGTCTGGGAAATCAATCACTATGGTGGGATGTCGAGGGATACACCTTTAAAATGACAATGAAATTAAACAACTTTCCCTAAGGAACATGGGTCGAAAAACGAGAATTTTGACCTCCGGTACAAAATTAATCTGCTGATCCGCATTTTTGTTGCTGTAGTGGTGTCTAGTTTTCTTAAACCTCTGCTATCCCCTAATGAGAAAGAGTTTCAGTATAATATCTGCGTATAATAAGTGTGCACTTGCAGTAGCAGAATTTAGATTTACTTGCACATTTGCAGGGTTTCAGTGTGAAATCAGGTGTCGAGTTGTGATTGCGGGCCAACGCTTCATGCACAATAACATAAATATATATACAGACACGTGCAGTTGTTGCTATTTCTAAGTATATCTTAAGCACATTAAAGGTTTCTGGTTCAGAGTGGATAGTGGTGGCAATCTGGTGACAATAATGTAGGATTGACGCGGAAATATTGCATGATATGCTAGCTTCTGTCCGCGATTTTGTCCACGTGGATTTCGGATAACTTTAACACCACTTTGTTCTTTTTTAGCGGTTGATTTACGAAAAATCCTTTCTTAGCCACTCCTACATCCTCCATAGAATATATTTTCCAAATATTTTTCTATCTACAGGGTGTAACAAAACACCCTAGTAATACTTAAGGGGGTGCTTCAGACCATCAAACGGAACAACTTTCACTATGGGGCCAACATCGAGAAAAAAATAAAATAAATCAGCTGTCCCATACAAAACTGTAGTACCGACTCGACTAAAATGTATGAGACAGCAGATTTTTTAATTTTTTCTCGATGTTGGCCCCATAGTGAAGTTGTTCAGTTTGATGGTCTGAAGCACCCCCTTAAGTATTACTAGGGTGTTTTGTTACACCCTGTATAGCGGTTTAGGCAGTGGTTGTCTGTCAGTCAGTAATTCCTTAGTCACGTCGTACACCCGAAGGAAGCAAAATTGGGGCTCTTTTATTACTCTGTGTGGTTCACACAGCAAAAATTGTATGACACTAAGGCTCTAGACAGACGGACCGCATTTCAACTGCAATTCAAGTGTTCAAGTGCAGTTTCGAAGATCTTCCGCCAGGCTAGGTACGAAGCCTGGGGACCGGCCGTGGTACAATAAATCGTTCTTAGGATTGCCGTACGGGACATCGAACTTCCGCTGGTCGATTAAAGAGGGACCTTGTATATTATAATGGAATCTCTGTGATTATTTCTCTTGCGCGATTTATGTCTCGCATTCGATTTTGAACCTTATTTCTAGTAGGTTACGAGTTACGTATTCACGGTGAACGTTGTCTTTGTATGGAGCATATTTCCGAGGGCGACGGTATCGCCATCTGTAGCAACGATGCTATAACTTGTGGGTCCCCACGACATCCAGTTTTTTCCCCCAAGGGGTACATTGCTATTTGATAATGTAGACGTTTAATTATATTTTTCTTGTTTCCAGTGGCGGTACGCGACCCCGCTGGAGCAATGCGTCACTCTGCTAGGGGTGGTGCTGTCGTGGGGCGGGTCGCTGGCGCTGATCGCGGCGGTCGTGATCTACGGCGAGCTGACAGCCTTGTTCGTGGCAAGGCACCGCGCGCGCACAACCGCCTCCCCCGCCGCGTTGCTCTCCTTGTTCAACGGCGGCCGCGTACTGTGAGCCTCTGTCACACTACTGTCACACTACTGTCACAATACTGTCACACTACTGTCACACTACTGTCACAATACTGTCATACTACTGTCACACTACTGTCACAATACTGTCACACTACTATCACACTACTGTCACACTACTGTCACACTACTGTCACAATACTGTCACACTACTGTCACACTACTGTCACACTACTGTCACACTACTGTCACACCACTGTCACACCACTGTCAAAAAAAAAAACCTCTTTCACATTACTGTCACACTTTTGTTCATTGGCACACAACTGACACACGTGCCACAGCCACACTATTGTGGCAACTGTCTTACCGGCCACACAACTGTCAAACCACTTTCACATCTGCCACATAACTATGATACTGGCACAAATGCCACACTTAGCACTATCATGACATCTGTCTCGCTACTGTCAATCGTCTACCATTCCTGCAACACTACTGTCACACAATGTCACGCTACTGCAAAATCACATCTATCTAGATATTGTAATCTTCTTGCATCTATCACATAATATTTTTCACACACTTGCCACAAAACTATCACGCAACTGACATACTGCTGAGTGGTAACACAGTGGCACACAGTGGTAACACCTCTGTCACACAAAGAGAATTTAAAACGCTGACTAATGTCTATAGGCCGGAGGGTAACCGCACGCTGCACATGGACGCGCTGGTGGAGGACTCGATCGCGTTCGGAGTGGCGAGCGTGGCCATCATGGTGTTCCAGTTCGTGTGCGCCGCGCTGGCTGTCACGCTCGCCAACTGGGCTGCGGCCAGGATGGTAAGCGTTGTCTATGGCCGTCTCCCTTTGATGGTGCTCAGAAACTTTGCTAGTCAGCTCGCTTATGTTTCACTTCAGCCCGAGATCTAGATGCGAAAAGTTCCATATTAGTTAAGTATCTACTTTGCTTTCTTTACTGCTCAATAATTGTTAATGGTAGCATCGAAGGCGCGTTGCGCAGAGGTTGGACACGACATCATGAGGATGATGAGAGAGCAAGACGGCTTGTATCAACATGACTTCAATGCAAACGCAACATTAACGCAAACCTCATGTCTCATTAATGACTCAAATGATTCTGCCTGGGATCATACCGTCGCCTGATCTGGAATTATCTCCCTACCGCACATGACTGTGACGTTCTGTCCTCAGATCAGCAGAATGCGGTGGCGGCTGCTGCGCGCGGTGATCAGGCAGGAGATAGCGTTCTTCGACACCAACACCTCCATGAACTTCGCCTCCACACTCACCGAGTACGTAACTCTCTCTTCTCGTATTATTTTCTTTGGACCACAGATTCACAAAAGAGCGGGTCCAGGTTTTCATTTTGCCATACCTAGTCAGGATTCACAAATACTAATATAATTATCGTTGATTTCCCCGCAGAGATATGGACAAGCTGCGCGCGGGGGTGGGGGAGCACGTGGTGATGACGTCATACCTCGCCGGCACCGTGGTGCTAGGGGCGTCTCTCTCGCTCGCGTACGGCTGGCAGCTGACGCTGGTCGGCCTCTCGGTCGTCCCTGTCGCACTCATCGTCGCCGCGACCGTCGCTAAGGTTGGTGCGGAATCTCTTTACAAGTCGAAGCAGTCAAGTCCCTTACCTTCCTGAATGTAATGTTCCACAGTATATGAAAGAGTATCTAATGCTTGCTACATATCCATATCCATTTTTAACCTCACCCCCTCAAGGCAGGAAGCGTGGTGAAAAATACAGGCAATAGCATATTCCTTTCTCGGTCGCATTCACAAGAAGACTTGTGATTTTTTGTGAATGCCTCTACATAGCTGGAGAGGTTATTAATATACTATTACGGCTTGTGAACCCTGACGCAAAAAGACGAGTTTTAGAAATAGACCCCGTTATCATGTCCCCTACATTTTGTCCGCTCCCTACTCTATCCTGACTACAATGCGACGAGATAACGGGGTCTAGTTATAAAGTATGTAATGAATTTGTTTATGTGTCTGTATTCACCCAGTTCCGATCCAGATGGATGTGATATCTATGAGTTTGAATCTAAAACCTCTCACCCCGCAGTACCAGACCAAGTGTTCGACGCGTGAGGTAGAGGCGTACAGCGCCGCCTCGCGGATAGTGGAGGAAGCTCTCACCAACATCAAGACGGTGCGCGCCTTCGGGGGCGAGCAGACCGAGGTCCAGCTGTGAGTCTATTTATTTACCTGTTGAACAACTGGTTGACTTACCAGTTTACATTTTGTAGGAACGATATCTCGTTCCTTCTTTTAATAGGTTCGTTTTACTCTTGCGCGTCTGTAGATACATGTGATTTGGGTTTGTGACATAGGATTTAGGCTTTAGAGGCCATTATATACTTGTCATCATATTTCTATTGAAGATATAAATTAATAGAAAAAATTGTATCCACTTACAGTTTGGAAAGACTTTGGGGTAATACAAATCAGTAGAACATTCAACCTTCAGGATAAATCTAGAATTAAACATTTTAACGGGTTCTTGTTCCGTGTTTTGGTACATAATATAATACTATACTATTATAAAACTGTAAATTTTAAAAAAGAAGTTTGTTTGTTCGTTTGTTTGATTGAGAATCACGCGAAAACTACTTAACCGATTTTGATGAATCTTTGTTTGTTTTATAGCTTATAATCTGACTTAAAATCTGGTGTACAATTTGTGTGGACGAAGTTGCAGGTAAACTCTAGAATAAAATATAATGTATAAATATCTTGGTATATTTGAGTTCCCGATATTTCGGCAGTGTTACAACTGCCTTAATCACGGGATGACTGATCAGGATAAAATTTACAGTACCTACCTACCTATTAGCGTATTTACCTGGATATTTTGTTCAAACTGATTTTCGTCTTCTAAGGTGTCAATTTTGTAAACTGTGGAAGGATAAATTATTCAGATTTGCAACATTAAGGATGACTTGCATAAAAAAATTTGGCTTGAACATGTTTAAATATGATGTTGTCACTATCATCACTATGTGCAGCGTGAGAGACAGCGATTACTAAATACATTTTTAAATAAACACTCGTTGGTGCAATACAAGCTAGGCTTAATCTATGTATTTGCTTGAATTACAATGTATTTATTCTCTCCCCCTTCTGTTTTTCCAAGTAAATACAATCAGGATATAAGTTTTCCTGTGTGAGTGCGTTACATTCGCGGTTTAATGTACATGTCGGTGATAGTCATAAATACGAACTGTCTCAGGTGCACTTAAACCAAGCGTATTTTCGTTAGCCTCATCGAGTGCTATAAAACAGAGTTGAACATGGGTACAGGACAGTTTACTCGAGACATCTCATATTCTAGGTGGCTATGTAGTTTCTTGCCGTTTCTTCTCCATGGCGTTTACTTGTGAAACAGTGGTAAATGTAAAGTCTATGAAAGACTTAAAGGATGATGATTATAATAAAAGATAAAATAGGAAATAAAAGATAATGATAATCTGATTATTCCCGTTCATTCGAAATCATCACTACAGTAACATAGGCACTTGTAGCTCATATTATACAGCGTGCAATAAAACACCCTAGTAAAGAGGGTGCTTCAGACCATCAAATTGAACCAATTTCACTATAGAGCCAACACCAAGCAAAAAAAAATCTTCTGTCCCCATTTGACATTTGAGTAAAGCCGGTACTGCAGTTTTGTATGAGACAGCAGATTTATAAACTTTTTATGAGAAGCCTTTGAAATTCTGATCCGCAACCTTTTCATGTGACGGAAGTTCTAAATTTAAACAGCTGTGGGAGTTTTACTCCTGCCGTGCGTCCCGTGACGGCCAACTTTTTTTCTCTCGGTGTTGGCTCCATAGTGAAAGTTGTTCAGTTTGATTGGTTGAAGTACCCCCGTAAGTATTATTAGGGTGTTTTGTTACATCCTATCCACTTTCTGTCAGGTGGAACAAAGCGTATAGTGTCGCTTTAGGGTTGAACCTCATCTGGCAGCACAGCTTTTTCTGTTGCTCCATCCTTTTCTGACACTCAGGAACGTCATTTGTTAGGGCAAATAAGATAGACGGAACGCAATCGCGCGCGGCGGTGCTGCGGTGTGCTTTGTTCCGTCTACCGTATTTGATCTAGCTAATGAAGTTTTCGAGTGGCAGAAAAGGATGGAGCGACAGAAAAAGGCGATGCGGTGCTGCCAGATGAGGTTCAACCCTTAGAGTGAAAACCTTGGGAATGAAATTTTGCTATTTTTTAATTGGGTATGTTTCTAGAAAGAAAATCTCACAAGCCATGTCCTGATTTAATTCAAAAAATAATGTTATACCTACTCGTAATTAAATCGCTCCGTGTAAAAAGAATCTCGCAAACACTCCCGACCTTACGAAAATGTTGTAGGACACCGTTTTTTCTTCCTCCTGAAAAGTGACCTCTTTTGCACTGACGAGTTGTTCACTCTAACTCTAAGGCATCGATCATCTCTGCAGGTACTCGGCGGCGCTCAAGCCGGCGACGCTTCAAGCCCGGCGTCGCGGCGTGGCGGCGGGCGCGGGCGCGGGGCTCGGCTGGGCGCTTACGTACCTGCTCAACGCGCTCGTGTTCGCGTACGGCGCCGCACTCATCGTCAACGACATGGAGCTGCCTGTAGCGGAGCAGCTCTACCACCCGGGCGTCATGGTCACCGTGAGTATGAGTACGAGTATGAGTATGAGTATGAGTACCTACACACTGTTGTATCGCTTGGGGGCTCGGCTGGGCGCTCACGTACCTGCTCAACGCGCTCGTGTTCGCGTACGGCGCCGCACTCATCGTCAACGACATGGAGCTGCCTGTAGCGGAGCAGCTCTACCACCCGGGCGTCATGGTCACCGTGAGTATGAGTACGAGTATGAGTATGAGTATGAGTACCTACACACTGTTGTATCGCTTGGGGGCTCGGCTGGGCGCTCACGTACCTGCTCAACGCGCTCGTGTTCGCGTACGGCGCCGCACTCATCGTCAACGACATGGAGCTGCCTGTAGCGGAGCAGCTCTACCACCCGGGCGTCATGGTCACCGTGAGTATGAGTACGAGTATGAGTATGAGTATGAGTATGAGTACCTACACACTGTTGTATCGCTTGGGGGCTCGGCTGGGCGCTCACGTACCTGCTCAACGCGCTCGTGTTCGCGTACGGCGCCGCACTCATCGTCAACGACATGGAGCTGCCTGTAGCGGAGCAGCTCTACCACCCGGGCGTCATGGTCACCGTGAGTATGAGTACGAGTATGAGTATGAGTATGAGTACCTACACACTGTTGTATCGCTTGGGGGCTCGGCTGGGCGCTCACGTACCTGCTCAACGCGCTCGTGTTCGCGTACGGCGCCGCACTCATCGTCAACGACATGGAGCTGCCTGTAGCGGAGCAGCTCTACCACCCGGGCGTCATGGTCACCGTGAGTATGAGTACGAGTATGAGTATGAGTATGAGTACCTACACACTGTTGTATCGCTTGGGGGCTCGGCTGGGCGCTCACGTACCTGCTCAACGCGCTCGTGTTCGCGTACGGCGCCGCACTCATCGTCAACGACATGGAGCTGCCTGTAGCGGAGCAGCTCTACCACCCGGGCGTCATGGTCACCGTGAGTATGAGTACGAGTATGAGTATGAGTATGAGTACCTACACACTGTTGTATCGCTTGGGGGCTCGGCTGGGCGCTCACGTACCTGCTCAACGCGCTCGTGTTCGCGTACGGCGCCGCACTCATCGTCAACGACATGGAGCTGCCTGTAGCGGAGCAGCTCTACCACCCGGGCGTCATGGTCACCGTGAGTATGAGTACGAGTATGAGTATGAGTATGAGTACCTACACACTGTTGTATCGCTTGGGGGCTCGGCTGGGCGCTCACGTACCTGCTCAACGCGCTCGTGTTCGCGTACGGCGCCGCACTCATCGTCAACGACATGGAGCTGCCTGTAGCGGAGCAGCTCTACCACCCGGGCGTCATGGTCACCGTGAGTATGAGTACGAGTATGAGTATGAGTATGAGTATGAGTACCTACACACTGTTGTATCGCTTGGGGGCTCGGCTGGGCGCTCACGTACCTGCTCAACGCGCTCGTGTTCGCGTACGGCGCCGCACTCATCGTCAACGACATGGAGCTGCCTGTAGCGGAGCAGCTCTACCACCCGGGCGTCATGGTCACCGTGAGTATGAGTACGAGTATGAGTATGAGTATGAGTACCTACACACTGTTGTATCGCTTGGGGGCTCGGCTGGGCGCTCACGTACCTGCTCAACGCGCTCGTGTTCGCGTACGGCGCCGCACTCATCGTCAACGACATGGAGCTGCCTGTAGCGGAGCAGCTCTACCACCCGGGCGTCATGGTCACCGTGAGTATGAGTACGAGTATGAGTATGAGTATGAGTACCTACACACTGTTGTATCGCTTGGGGGCTCGGCTGGGCGCTCACGTACCTGCTCAACGCGCTCGTGTTCGCGTACGGCGCCGCACTCATCGTCAACGACATGGAGCTGCCTGTAGCGGAGCAGCTCTACCACCCGGGCGTCATGGTCACCGTGAGTATGAGTACGAGTATGAGTATGAGTATGAGTACCTACACACTGTTGTATCGCTTGGGGGCTCGGCTGGGCGCTCACGTACCTGCTCAACGCGCTCGTGTTCGCGTACGGCGCCGCGCTCATCGTCAACGACATGGAGCTGCCTGTAGCGGAGCAGCTCTACCACCCGGGCGTCATGGTCACCGTGAGTTAAAACCCACTGTTAAACACAAACATGTGGTCAACTGCTATCTTTATTAAACCGAGGTATGGTTGAACAACTATACAAAAAGAAAAAATAATCGTCCCACCAGCGAGTAGAATCAACTGGGAATGAAGTTTCGAGTAAACTGGAATATTGATAATTGCAGGTGTTGTTCTGCACATTCATGGCGGCGCAGAACATAGCGATGTGTCACCCTCACCTGGAGGTATTCTCGACGGCGCGCGGCGCCGCCGGCTCGGTCTACCGGCTGCTCGAGCGCGAGTCCGGGATCGACTCCATGGCGGAGCGCGGCAGCAGGCCCGCCGCGTTCAGGGGCGACATCGAGTTCAACAACGTCTACTTCAACTACCCCTCGAGGCCCGACGTTAAGGTCTGTACGAACATAATACCTACCTACCTTCAGGGGAAGTCGAAAACTGCCACAACTAACAACGCAAATTCAAAAGTCGTTGTTCAGAGTCAAATCCACTTATGTCGTCACCTACCACATTAAATCAAAGCCTAGTTTGAGTAGAATGAATTTTTGAAGTACCAGTTACCAGCTGGAACTTGTATTATGATGACTAAACGACAATAAAGAATGCATTATTATTTGTATAGAGTAGGGTGAATATGCTGATGATTTTTAAGAGGACAATTAGACCATCAAACTGAACAACTTTCTCTGACACCAACATCAAAATTACGAAAAAAAAATCTACTATCCCATTTTGGTCGAGTAGCATTCCAGTTTTGTATGGAACAGCTGATTTTGTTCGACGACTGGTTGGACCATCAAACTCACATAGAGTTTGATGATCTGATCATCCTCTTAAAAACCGTCAGCATATTGAATTGGACTATATACAACGTGTTAATGAATTAACGCAAAACTAGAAAGTAGTTTGTTTAGAATCGAGTTCAACATAGGTTTTTTTTTTCAAAATATTTAATAATTGGTTTGTAAAATTTTAAATTTACTTAACCCGATGTCAACCCTCCATACGAGCACACTTACTACCAAAACAAGATTATAAAATGTATCCATGAGTACGTTAGCGCTTTCATTTATTGCTGAAATTATAACAAATCATTCAAAACTTAAAATGCTAATAACTTTAAATTTTAACTATAAAAATATTGTAATTATTGTTTCAATCTTATTATTTAGTTATAAATCAGTTGGGGGTGTATGAGGTTTTGCGCTAATTCATTAATACGTTGTATAAATACAAACATCCATGCCTTGGATGTCCCTAGCGGGATTAGTACCCGCGATCCAGCAGGTTCACTGCCAACTGAGCGGTTACTTATTAACCTAACCGATATGTTTGTCAGGTGCTGCGAGGTCTGAACCTGTCGATAAAGGCGGGCGAGACGGTGGCGCTGGTGGGCGGCTCCGGATGCGGCAAGTCCACGCTGCTGCAGCTGCTGCAGCGGATGTACGAGCCGGACAGCGGCTCCATCACCATCGACGGACACCCGCTCAGCGACCTCAACCTGCATCACTATAGGACTAGCATCGGTTAGTTTAGGCATAAATTAGGCGTGTATTTTTTATTTTATTTGTTCACCAATCTTGATAGCGAAACATAAAAGCATAAAATCTACAGGATGTAAAAAACTCTGTTGGAATCTTAAAGGGTTGCTTCATCAATCCACCTGAACAACTTTCTCTGTGGGACCAATATCGAAATCGCGAAAAAAATCAGCTGTCCCATACATTTGAAAGTTGTTCAGTTTGATGGTCTGAAGCAACCCTTTAAGGATCCAACAGGGTTTTTATACACCTTGTGTGTTTTTTTTTGTCATTTTCGTCTTTACTTTTAAAAATAGTCCGTGGTATTTTCTTTAGATGTACCTACCGTCAAGTAAAGTTTTTAATTTTTATTCGTTATTAAGACATCAAATTACATGATGTTTGGGGTTTTTTCTAAAGTTTTCTTAAATTTTAGTAAGTTTACCATCATATTCAATTCAAAACCAGATAATAAACTCTTAATAACGTCTTACTGCCGTAGTTAAAACTAAGAAACTTAAAATGTTTACATAAGCATGTTATTGTTTTTACATGGATGACATAATCATCCTAGTAGCTTCACTTCTTACAATATTATTCGTATTTTCGTTGCCAATGAGCCTTCCTCCCATAACAATGAGGTTTACAATGGTTTGTCAGGCGTGGTGGGCCAAGAGCCGGTTCTGTTCAGCGGCACTATACGAGAGAACATCACCCTCGGGCTCGACGACGTGCCGGAGCAGCAACTAGTGGCCGCCGCCGAGACTGCGCACGCGCACCAGTTCATTATGAAGCGAGGCTCGGTGAGTATCATTATCATGGGGTTTTCACGTGATTCATTCTTTCTTTCTTATCGTGTGGGCAGAGCCCTGGTGTCAGAGTTTTTTCAGACCGCCTTACGACCTCTGACGTGGTTTTTTAGTAACGACTACTATCACCAGAGATAGTAGTCGGGACCAACGGTTTAACGTGCCATCCGAAGCACGGAATCATTTTTATTTTCAGACAATTAGGTGATTTAGTCTGCAATGTCCTAACCAACTGGGGAAAAACGTACAAAATGACATATCACTAGGTGTCCCCTGTGGGAATCGAACCTAAGACCTCCGTATCGAGAGCCCAATGCTCTTAACTATTAGACCACGGAGGATGCATTAATATCGCTATTTCTTTAATAATAATAAAACTAAGGAGCGACAAGGCGGCAACATCTAGTGAGCGGCTAAGGTTGTAGAAGTGTTTTAACGATATTTTTATGGGTTCAGGGATCGTCGCCAATAATAAATACCGATTAAGTAAACATAGTAGTTATGTAATCAAGCTATTATCTTTATTAGACAAGACAGTGACAGGTATCAAAATCATCCCATCCCATCAGCCCGTGGAGAAGAAGCGGCGCAAGAAACTCCACAGTTTAGCTAATCTCTTAAATCTTATTTACAATACAGTGTTGACTGTTATCAATGCTATTACATTAAACAAATTACGAATAAGTTATTGAGACTAATTTGTTTACAGAAAATAGATATTTATCAAATATTGATCTGAAATTGTCAAACACCAAATTCAACGATAAACAATGTTTATGGAAATTACAATCTCATTATATTAACACATTTCAGTTATTGTTACTTCTGTTCTATACTATCCCTTCCCTGTAAAAATATTTTTCTATTGATAGGTGTAAGTAAACCTACAAAAATAACGTTCCATAGATCTTTATTATCTCTTATTTATTTATTTTGGCTAACTACTAGTCAAAGTCACTGCTTCAAGATCGTATCCATTTCCGTTTTATCAAATTAAGGAGGTAAGGACAAAAGAGTGAATCTGTGATAAGCACATACACTTATGCACTCAAAATATTCTGGCGGGTGCCAGCCATTGCAATTAAGCACTCACAGCTATTTTATTTGCATGACCCTTTAGCTTTTGCTAACAAGTTGATAGTTGCATGGCTCTGTAACCCATATCATTTTATTGTTGCATGATATTTTAGCTTTCGCTAACAACTTCATAGTTGCATGTCCTATAACCCATATAATTTTACAGTTTCATGAATGCTGATATAACGCTGACTGACAACAATATTAAGTAAGGTACACTAGGTCGCTTTCGTTACCAGCTATGTACAGTAGTTACCTTTAGTTAGTCGACTAGACTAGTTTTGAGAAATCAGCAGTTTCAATTTAATGGACCCGTTTAATAAATAGATACTATTTTACTCAACCTATACAGATAAAATGCTGATACCTAAATAAAATAATAATCGTAATAATTTAATTAAATGTTCTTTGACCCACTTTAATGCTGATCTTTGATGGTGTTGCAATTACTCAAAAGATTCGCAATTTAATACGCAGTCACAATTTAATGTTACGGGCAAGTAAAAAATCAGAGTCCACACATTACTGTCGCTCTCATTTAGGGCTCTATGTCACGAGCACAATTTCAGCCAACGCCCTGTCTTATTCATCTATTTCCCCCTTTGTCTGTAAAAAGTTCTACCCCATTAGGTATGCTATGCTTCGATTGTTCCAAATATTGGAATAAATTTTTGTGGTTGAAAAGCTTGTCATTCTCTCACCATTTGGTAAGTCATTCCGTCCATAAACCAAAAATAAAAAGAAGTCTAGCCTACTACAACAGTATGCTAGACTAGAAACTTGAGATTTGATTCCGCTATCTTGGTACTCACGAATATTGTTTTAGCAAAGGGTCTGATGGTGGTCTACCCTATGAGTTATTTTGTCTGCTATACATAAGTATTCAGTCACTAAAGCAGTATTCCAAATAAATTTTATAAATTGGCATAATATTTCCTGCCGTTCAACAGTGAATAAGTTATTATAATTAATTTCCCTTATACATACATACATTTCTATAACAATAACAATAAAATAAACTATAACCAATTTAGCAATTAGTTGTTAGTTACATGTAACGTCATGAAACTCATGAAAATATTGTCTAATGTAAGGTATACTTAGGTATGTATCTGAAACATTAGTTACTTACTTATTATTTAAACACTAACAATGTTTTCCTTTTACGAAACATACAGTTATATCATTTGGTAGGCTTTAAAAAAAATACTGCTATTTTTAATTACAATGTACATGAATTAAGTGCAACTGTTGTTTCAACTTAATTGCGTGGCGTAATATTATTACAGAACTGCAAATCATTTTGTTTTTTGACTTGCTTGCACTGAAATTATATTCTTTATTTAAAATATTATGAATTTCTAACTAACCGATTTGGTTCAAGTACAGTGTAGTATACTTTAACTCATACAAATGAATAAATTAACAGTGCAGTGCCTGAAGTGATTAGGTAAGATACAGATTTTATCTATTCAAAGAAGAAAGAGCAATAAGTCATTAATTCCTTATATTAATGTCAATGGAATGACCAACTACAAGCTGCTGATAGTAAATTTGATAGCATTTGATGCCCAGCTAAAAGTTGCAAATGTCAATTGAATGACCAGCTACAAGTTGCTAATGTCAATTAAATGAACAGCTGAAAGTTGCTAATGTCAATTGAATGACCAGCTACAAGTTGCTAATGTCAATTAAATGACCAGCTGAAAGATGCTAATGTCAATTAAATGACCAGCTGAAAGATGCTAATGTCAATTGAATGACCAGCTACAAGTTTCTAATGTCAATTGAATAACCAGCTAAAAGCGGCCTATGTCAATTGAATGACTGAATAACCAGCTACAAGTTGCTAATGTCAATTAAATGACCAGCTGAAAGATGCTAATGTCAATTGAATTACCAGCTAAAAGTTTCTAATGTCAATTGAATGATCAGCTAAAAGCTGCATATGTCAATTGAATGACCAGCTGAAAGATGCTAATGTCAATTGAATGACCTGCTACAAGTTTCTAATGTCAATTGAATGACCAGCTAAAAGCTGCCAATGTCAATTGAATGACCAACTGTACTGTTTGTAACTGTTTGTTGTACATGGTAAAGCACTAACCATTAACCAGCTACAAGCTGACAATATGAGAGTAATCACCCTGACCATTTCAAACCTCTTAGCTATTAATTGGAGACATTTTCTCTTTGTTAAGCACTAAAGCAAGGAGGTATGGTTCAATCGGCGCCTTAGCAGTCGTCCTGTTGAAGGCTGGTTTTTCTGTGACATCTAGGAACATACAATCTGCGAACAAAATTGTTAACCAGTATTATCGGTTTGGTCATGAATGTTATGATGCTTGAATATGATATAGTTATTAATCTTCTCTCAACTGAGATGAAATGTTTCTTGTTAAAATGTGAGTAGGTATTTCCAGAAATACTAAATTTAATAAGAAATCACCTAATCATTTTCTAATACTTTTTGTAAATAATTGTCTGAATTTACATTGATCCTTAAAATATAAAATTCCTTGCTCAAATAGCCAAAGAAACTAATTAGTTTCACCTGGAGTAATTATATCCATAATTATGACATTAACAACAATGTTGCAAAGATAAGATCAACGTAAGGTTACTGAATTGAAGTTCTATAAAGTATAGAATACGTCAAACAAGTTCCGGTAACAAATCGGATGATGATGATGATCGGAAATTATGTTGGTACTATTGATGTTTGAATTGAAATATTTTCATGAACTAGTACCACCAAATAAGCTCCGAAAGTGTTGTATATTATTATTGTTCTCGCATACCTACACTGAGAATGTCCAATAAGTAAAACGTTCAAAACGTAAAACTTTGGATTACAACTTAAATTTTTGTGACATCAGAATGTTCGTTACGCCAAATGTTCGTTACGCCGAATGTTCGTTAAGTCGAATGTACGTTACTCAGAACGTTCGTTACGTCAAATGTTCGTGACGCCGAATGTTCGTTACGCCGAATGTTCGTTACACCGAATGGTCGTTACGCCGAAAGTTCGTTTGCCGAATGTTCGTGGCGTCGAATGTTCGTTACGCCGAACATCGGTTACGCCGAATGTTCTATACGTAGAATGTTCGGTACGCATAATGGTAATAAGTAACTTTTATTAGAGACCATCACAACTACGAAGTAAGACAATTACTTAAAAATGACAATGTATCAATATAAGTATAAAAAACTATTGGAATAAACTCACTTGGCATATCTTGGTTACCTAATCCTGTTTGTCTCGAATCAAGACACTATTCTTAACCTTTGGTATGCAGGAACGCGCATCAGCATGATGAAAACCATTTATTTCTATTGTGTCTGGCTTTTCCGGCATACGAGAGGTTAATGCGCGTATTTTGGATACCCATTAGGGCATAATGACGGACTACAAGCATGCAATAGTATATGCTCACGAGTACACTCCCCGAGGAGCAGTCAGAGACTCAGAAACCCCAGAACACCCTTGCCCCACCAGCACTGGAACTCCGTCCAGTCACGTGTGACGGGCAGTGAGCCTGGAGCTACGGACTTGAATAAATTCTTTCAATCGTTTAAAGTAATAAGGAATGATTACGTGACCTTAAAGATTGATGTCCACAGCTGGCGCTGGCGTACATTTGTTCATCCTAGGCGCCGCGCCGTCCCGTGTTGTCCCACACCTTCCTCTTGTCTGGTCTCCCCTCTTTCCTCCAGCATTCGATGGTCGACATGTGGGAAAAGAAATACAGTATGTAGATAATTCCAAATAAACGATTTAAAATCGGGACAAAACTATTTTTACTTTTCTTTTGAAATATATTTTAACACTGTGTAACTTTTTAGGCAACAAACAAAGCAACGCCAGTAGAAACCGTCTTCGATTGTGTTTAAATAACTCGCTTAGCTTCCTTAACTGGGTGTCCTTAACTGGTGGATTTTATTTCGTTGGCACCGTTTGTATTTTTTAATTTTCAACCCTCAACAAACTGATAAACACTTTACTCACGTGAATTTCGAATCCCGTCGTCGCCAATGTAGAATACTATAGAATAATAGAGTTAAGTTTCCTATACATCACACACATCAAAAAGAAAGCGCAGTTGTGACCACCCTGGGTGGCACAGTCTTTAAATAAATCTCTAACCATCAACCGTTCTCTCAGGGCTACGACACGATGCTGGGGTCAAACGGGGCGCAACTGTCCGGCGGACAGAAGCAGCGCGTGGCCATAGCGCGCGCGGTGCTGCGAGCCCCCAGCGTGCTGCTGTTAGACGAGCCCACCTCCGCGCTGGACCCCGCCGCCGAGCGCACCGTGCAGGCCGCGCTCGACGCCGCCGCCCGGGGACGCACCACACTCATCGTGTCGCACAGGTGTGTGTGTGTGCACAGTACAGTACACTGTGCACAGTACAGTACACTGTGCACAGTGCTGCTGCTCGACGAGCCCACCTCCGCGCTGGACCCCGCCGCCGAGCGCACCGTGCAGGCCGCGCTCGACGCCGCCGCCCGGGGACGCACCACACTCATCGTGTCGCACAGGTGTGTGTGTGTGTGTGTGTGTGCACAGTACAGTACACTGTGCACAGTACAGTACACTGTGCACAGTGCTGCTGCTCGACGAGCCCACCTCCGCGCTGGACCCCGCCGCCGAGCGCACCGTGCAGGCCGCGCTCGACGCCGCCGCCCGGGGACGCACCACACTCATCGTGTCGCACAGGTGTGTGTGTGTGTGTGTGTGTGCACAGTACAGTACACTGTGCACAGTACAGTACACTGTGCACAGTGCTGCTGCTCGACGAGCCCACCTCCGCGCTGGACCCCGCCGCCGAGCGCACCGTGCAGGCCGCGCTCGACGCCGCCGCCCGGGGACGCACCACACTCATCGTGTCGCACAGGTGTGTGTGTGTGTGTGTGCACAGTACAGTACACTGTGCACAGTACAGTACACTGTGCACAGTGCTGCTGCTCGACGAGCCCACCTCCGCGCTGGACCCCGCCGCCGAGCGCACCGTGCAGGCCGCGCTCGACGCCGCCGCCCGGGGACGCACCACACTCATCGTGTCGCACAGGTGTGTGTGTGTGTGTGTGCACAGTACAGTACACTGTGCACAGTACAGTACACTGTGCACAGTGCTGCTGCTCGACGAGCCCACCTCCGCGCTGGACCCCGCCGCCGAGCGCACCGTGCAGGCCGCGCTCGACGCCGCCGCCCGGGGACGCACCACACTCATCGTGTCGCACAGGTGTGTGTGTGTGTGTGTGTGTGCACAGTACAGTACACTGTGCACAGTACAGTACACTGTGCACAGTGCTGCTGCTCGACGAGCCCACCTCCGCGCTGGACCCCGCCGCCGAGCGCACCGTGCAGGCCGCGCTCGACGCCGCCGCCCGGGGACGCACCACACTCATCGTGTCGCACAGGTGTGTGTGTGTGCACAGTACAGTACACTGTGCACAGTACAGTACACTGTGCACAGTGCTGCTGCTCGACGAGCCCACCTCCGCGCTGGACCCCGCCGCCGAGCGCACCGTGCAGGCCGCGCTCGACGCCGCCGCCCGGGGACGCACCACACTCATCGTGTCGCACAGGTGTGTGTGTGTGTGTGTGCACAGTACAGTACACTGTGCACAGTACAGTACACTGTGCACAGTGCTGCTGCTCGACGAGCCCACCTCCGCGCTGGACCCCGCCGCCGAGCGCACCGTGCAGGCCGCGCTCGACGCCGCCGCCCGGGGACGCACCACACTCATCGTGTCGCACAGGTGTGTGTGTGTGCACAGTACAGTACACTGTGCACAGTACAGTACACTGTGCACAGTGCTGCTGCTCGACGAGCCCACCTCCGCGCTGGACCCCGCCGCCGAGCGCACCGTGCAGGCCGCGCTCGACGCCGCCGCCCGGGGACGCACCACACTCATCGTGTCGCACAGGTGTGTGTGTGTGTGTGTGCACAGTACAGTACACTGTGCACAGTACAGTACACTGTGCACAGTGCTGCTGCTCGACGAGCCCACCTCCGCGCTGGACCCCGCCGCCGAGCGCACCGTGCAGGCCGCGCTCGACGCCGCCGCCCGGGGACGCACCACACTCATCGTGTCGCACAGGTGTGTGTGTGTGCACAGTACAGTACACTGTGCACAGTACAGTACACTGTGCACAGTGCTGCTGCTCGACGAGCCCACCTCCGCGCTGGACCCCGCCGCCGAGCGCACCGTGCAGGCCGCGCTCGACGCCGCCGCCCGGGGACGCACCACACTCATCGTGTCGCACAGGTGTGTGTGTGTGTGTGTGTGTGCACAGTACAGTACACTGTGCACAGTACAGTACACTGTGCACAGTGCTGCTGCTCGACGAGCCCACCTCCGCGCTGGACCCCGCCGCCGAGCGCACCGTGCAGGCCGCGCTCGACGCCGCCGCCCGGGGACGCACCACACTCATCGTGTCGCACAGGTGTGTGTGTGTGCACAGTACAGTACACTGTGCACAGTACAGTACACTGTGCACAGTGCTGCTGCTCGACGAGCCCACCTCCGCGCTGGACCCCGCCGCCGAGCGCACCGTGCAGGCCGCGCTCGACGCCGCCGCCCGGGGACGCACCACACTCATCGTGTCGCACAGGTGTGTGTGTGTGTGTGTGTGTGCACAGTACAGTACACTGTGCACAGTACAGTACACTGTGCACAGTGCTGCTGCTCGACGAGCCCACCTCCGCGCTGGACCCCGCCGCCGAGCGCACCGTGCAGGCCGCGCTCGACGCCGCCGCCCGGGGACGCACCACACTCATCGTGTCGCACAGGTGTGTGTGTGTGTGTGTGCACAGTACAGTACACTGTGCACAGTACAGTACACTGTGCACAGTGCTGCTGCTCGACGAGCCCACCTCCGCGCTGGACCCCGCCGCCGAGCGCACCGTGCAGGCCGCGCTCGACGCCGCCGCCCGGGGACGCACCACACTCATCGTGTCGCACAGGTGTGTGTGTGTGTGTGTGCACAGTACAGTACACTGTGCACAGTACAGTACACTGTGCACAGTGCTGCTGCTCGACGAGCCCACCTCCGCGCTGGACCCCGCCGCCGAGCGCACCGTGCAGGCCGCGCTCGACGCCGCCGCCCGGGGACGCACCACACTCATCGTGTCGCACAGGTGTGTGTGTGTGTGTGTGTGTGCACAGTACAGTACACTGTGCACAGTACAGTACACTGTGCACAGTGCTGCTGCTCGACGAGCCCACCTCCGCGCTGGACCCCGCCGCCGAGCGCACCGTGCAGGCCGCGCTCGACGCCGCCGCCCGGGGACGCACCACACTCATCGTGTCGCACAGGTGTGTGTGTGTGCACAGTACAGTACACTGTGCACAGTACAGTACACTGTGCACAGTGCTGCTGCTCGACGAGCCCACCTCCGCGCTGGACCCCGCCGCCGAGCGCACCGTGCAGGCCGCGCTCGACGCCGCCGCCCGGGGACGCACCACACTCATCGTGTCGCACAGGTGTGTGTGTGTGTGTGTGCACAGTACAGTACACTGTGCACAGTACAGTACACTGTGCACAGTGCTGCTGCTCGACGAGCCCACCTCCGCGCTGGACCCCGCCGCCGAGCGCACCGTGCAGGCCGCGCTCGACGCCGCCGCCCGGGGACGCACCACACTCATCGTGTCGCACAGGTGTGTGTGTGTGCACAGTACAGTACACTGTGCACAGTACAGTACACTGTGCACAGTGCTGCTGCTCGACGAGCCCACCTCCGCGCTGGACCCCGCCGCCGAGCGCACCGTGCAGGCCGCGCTCGACGCCGCCGCCCGGGGACGCACCACACTCATCGTGTCGCACAGGTGTGTGTGTGTGTGTGTGCACAGTACAGTACACTGTGCACAGTACAGTACACTGTGCACAGTGCTGCTGCTCGACGAGCCCACCTCCGCGCTGGACCCCGCCGCCGAGCGCACCGTGCAGGCCGCGCTCGACGCCGCCGCCCGGGGACGCACCACACTCATCGTGTCGCACAGGTGTGTGTGTGTGTGTGTGCACAGTACAGTACACTGTGCACAGTACAGTACACTGTGCACAGTGCTGCTGCTCGACGAGCCCACCTCCGCGCTGGACCCCGCCGCCGAGCGCACCGTGCAGGCCGCGCTCGACGCCGCCGCCCGGGGACGCACCACACTCATCGTGTCGCACAGGTGTGTGTGTGTGTGTGTGCACAGTACAGTACACTGTGCACAGTACAGTACACTGTGCACAGTGCTGCTGCTCGACGAGCCCACCTCCGCGCTGGACCCCGCCGCCGAGCGCACCGTGCAGGCCGCGCTCGACGCCGCCGCCCGGGGACGCACCACACTCATCGTGTCGCACAGGTGTGTGTGTGTGTGTGTGTGTGCACAGTACAGTACACTGTGCACAGTACAGTACACTGTGCACAGTGCTGCTGCTCGACGAGCCCACCTCCGCGCTGGACCCCGCCGCCGAGCGCACCGTGCAGGCCGCGCTCGACGCCGCCGCCCGGGGACGCACCACACTCATCGTGTCGCACAGGTGTGTGTGTGTGTGTGTGTGTGCACAGTACAGTACACTGTGCACAGTACAGTACACTGTGCACAGTGCTGCTGCTCGACGAGCCCACCTCCGCGCTGGACCCCGCCGCCGAGCGCACCGTGCAGGCCGCGCTCGACGCCGCCGCCCGGGGACGCACCACACTCATCGTGTCGCACAGGTGTGTGTGTGTGTGTGTGTGTGCACAGTACAGTACACTGTGCACAGTACAGTACACTGTGCACAGTGCTGCTGCTCGACGAGCCCACCTCCGCGCTGGACCCCGCCGCCGAGCGCACCGTGCAGGCCGCGCTCGACGCCGCCGCCCGGGGACGCACCACACTCATCGTGTCGCACAGGTGTGTGTGTGTGTGTGTGCACAGTACAGTACACTGTGCACAGTACAGTACACTGTGCACAGTGCTGCTGCTCGACGAGCCCACCTCCGCGCTGGACCCCGCCGCCGAGCGCACCGTGCAGGCCGCGCTCGACGCCGCCGCCCGGGGACGCACCACACTCATCGTGTCGCACAGGTGTGTGTGTGTGTGTGTGTGTGCACAGTACAGTACACTGTGCACAGTACAGTACACTGTGCACAGTGCTGCTGCTCGACGAGCCCACCTCCGCGCTGGACCCCGCCGCCGAGCGCACCGTGCAGGCCGCGCTCGACGCCGCCGCCCGGGGACGCACCACACTCATCGTGTCGCACAGGTGTGTGTGTGTGTGTGTGTGTGCACAGTACAGTACACTGTGCACAGTACAGTACACTGTGCACAGTGCTGCTGCTCGACGAGCCCACCTCCGCGCTGGACCCCGCCGCCGAGCGCACCGTGCAGGCCGCGCTCGACGCCGCCGCCCGGGGACGCACCACACTCATCGTGTCGCACAGGTGTGTGTGTGTGTGTGTGTGTGCACAGTACAGTACACTGTGCACAGTACAGTACACTGTGCACAGTGCTGCTGCTCGACGAGCCCACCTCCGCGCTGGACCCCGCCGCCGAGCGCACCGTGCAGGCCGCGCTCGACGCCGCCGCCCGGGGACGCACCACACTCATCGTGTCGCACAGGTGTGTGTGTGTGTGTGTGCACAGTACAGTACACTGTGCACAGTACAGTACACTGTGCACAGTGCTGCTGCTCGACGAGCCCACCTCCGCGCTGGACCCCGCCGCCGAGCGCACCGTGCAGGCCGCGCTCGACGCCGCCGCCCGGGGACGCACCACACTCATCGTGTCGCACAGGTGTGTGTGTGTGTGTGTGTGTGCACAGTACAGTACACTGTGCACAGTACAGTACACTGTGCACAGTGCTGCTGCTCGACGAGCCCACCTCCGCGCTGGACCCCGCCGCCGAGCGCACCGTGCAGGCCGCGCTCGACGCCGCCGCCCGGGGACGCACCACACTCATCGTGTCGCACAGGTGTGTGTGTGTGTGTGTGCACAGTACAGTACACTGTGCACAGTACAGTACACTGTGCACAGTGCTGCTGCTCGACGAGCCCACCTCCGCGCTGGACCCCGCCGCCGAGCGCACCGTGCAGGCCGCGCTCGACGCCGCCGCCCGGGGACGCACCACACTCATCGTGTCGCACAGGTGTGTGTGTGTGTGTGTGTGTGCACAGTACAGTACACTGTGCACAGTACAGTACACTGTGCACAGTGCTGCTGCTCGACGAGCCCACCTCCGCGCTGGACCCCGCCGCCGAGCGCACCGTGCAGGCCGCGCTCGACGCCGCCGCCCGGGGACGCACCACACTCATCGTGTCGCACAGGTGTGTGTGTGTGTGTGTGTGTGCACAGTACAGTACACTGTGCACAGTACAGTACACTGTGCACAGTGCTGCTGCTCGACGAGCCCACCTCCGCGCTGGACCCCGCCGCCGAGCGCACCGTGCAGGCCGCGCTCGACGCCGCCGCCCGGGGACGCACCACACTCATCGTGTCGCACAGGTGTGTGTGTGTGTGTGTGTGTGCACAGTACAGTACACTGTGCACAGTACAGTACACTGTGCACAGTGCTGCTGCTCGACGAGCCCACCTCCGCGCTGGACCCCGCCGCCGAGCGCACCGTGCAGGCCGCGCTCGACGCCGCCGCCCGGGGACGCACCACACTCATCGTGTCGCACAGGTGTGTGTGTGTGTGTGTGTGTGCACAGTACAGTACACTGTGCACAGTACAGTACACTGTGCACAGTGCTGCTGCTCGACGAGCCCACCTCCGCGCTGGACCCCGCCGCCGAGCGCACCGTGCAGGCCGCGCTCGACGCCGCCGCCCGGGGACGCACCACACTCATCGTGTCGCACAGGTGTGTGTGTGTGTGTGTGTGTGCACAGTACAGTACACTGTGCACAGTACAGTACACTGTGCACAGTGCTGCTGCTCGACGAGCCCACCTCCGCGCTGGACCCCGCCGCCGAGCGCACCGTGCAGGCCGCGCTCGACGCCGCCGCCCGGGGACGCACCACACTCATCGTGTCGCACAGGTGTGTGTGTGTGTGTGTGTGTGCACAGTACAGTACACTGTGCACAGTACAGTACACTGTGCACAGTGCTGCTGCTCGACGAGCCCACCTCCGCGCTGGACCCCGCCGCCGAGCGCACCGTGCAGGCCGCGCTCGACGCCGCCGCCCGGGGACGCACCACACTCATCGTGTCGCACAGGTGTGTGTGTGTGTGTGTGCACAGTACAGTACACTGTGCACAGTACAGTACACTGTGCACAGTGCTGCTGCTCGACGAGCCCACCTCCGCGCTGGACCCCCGCCGCCGAGCGCACCGTGCAGGCCGCGCTCGACGCCGCCGCCCGGGGACGCACCACACTCATCGTGTCGCACAGGTGTGTGTGTGTGCACAGTACAGTACACTGTGCACAGTACAGTACACTGTGCACAGTGCTGCTGCTCGACGAGCCCACCTCCCGCTGGACCCCGCCGCCGAGCGCACCGTGCAGGCCGCGCTCGACGCCGCCGCCCGGGGACGCACCACACTCATCGTGTCGCACAGGTGTGTGTGTGTGTGTGTGCACAGTACAGTACACTGTGCACAGTACAGTACACTGTGCACAGTGCTGCTGCTCGACGAGCCCACCTCCGCGCTGGACCCCGCCGCCGAGCGCACCGTGCAGGCCGCGCTCGACGCCGCCGCCCGGGGACGCACCACACTCATCGTGTCGCACAGGTGTGTGTGTGTGCACAGTACAGTACACTGTGCACAGTACAGTACACTGTGCACAGTGCTGCTGCTCGACGAGCCCACCTCCGCGCTGGACCCCGCCGCCGAGCGCACCGTGCAGGCCGCGCTCGACGCCGCCGCCCGGGGACGCACCACACTCATCGTGTCGCACAGGTGTGTGTGTGTGTGTGTGTGTGCACAGTACAGTACACTGTGCACAGTACAGTACACTGTGCACAGTGCTGCTGCTCGACGAGCCCACCTCCGCGCTGGACCCCGCCGCCGAGCGCACCGTGCAGGCCGCGCTCGACGCCGCCGCCCGGGGACGCACCACACTCATCGTGTCGCACAGGTGTGTGTGTGTGTGCACAGTACAGTACACTGTGCACAGTACAGTACACTGTGCACAGTGCTGCTGCTCGACGAGCCCACCTCCGCGCTGGACCCCGCCGCCGAGCGCACCGTGCAGGCCGCGCTCGACGCCGCCGCCCGGGGACGCACCACACTCATCGTGTCGCACAGGTGTGTGTGTGTGTGTGTGTGTGCACAGTACAGTACACTGTGCACAGTACAGTACACTGTGCACAGTGCTGCTGCTCGACGAGCCCACCTCCGCGCTGGACCCCGCCGCCGAGCGCACCGTGCAGGCCGCGCTCGACGCCGCCGCCCGGGGACGCACCACACTCATCGTGTCGCACAGGTGTGTGTGTGTGTGTGTGCACAGTACAGTACACTGTGCACAGTACAGTACACTGTGCACAGTGCTGCTGCTCGACGAGCCCACCTCCGCGCTGGACCCCGCCGCCGAGCGCACCGTGCAGGCCGCGCTCGACGCCGCCGCCCGGGGACGCACCACACTCATCGTGTCGCACAGGTGTGTGTGTGTGTGTGTGCACAGTACAGTACACTGTGCACAGTACAGTACACTGTGCACAGTGCTGCTGCTCGACGAGCCCACCTCCGCGCTGGACCCCGCCGCCGAGCGCACCGTGCAGGCCGCGCTCGACGCCGCCGCCCGGGGACGCACCACACTCATCGTGTCGCACAGGTGTGTGTGTGTGTGTGTGTGTGCACAGTACAGTACACTGTGCACAGTACAGTACACTGTGCACAGTGCTGCTGCTCGACGAGCCCACCTCCGCGCTGGACCCCGCCGCCGAGCGCACCGTGCAGGCCGCGCTCGACGCCGCCGCCCGGGGACGCACCACACTCATCGTGTCGCACAGGTGTGTGTGTGTGCACAGTACAGTACACTGTGCACAGTACAGTACACTGTGCACAGTGCTGCTGCTCGACGAGCCCACCTCCGCGCTGGACCCCGCCGCCGAGCGCACCGTGCAGGCCGCGCTCGACGCCGCCGCCCGGGGACGCACCACACTCATCGTGTCGCACAGGTGTGTGTGTGTGTGTGTGCACAGTACAGTACACTGTGCACAGTACAGTACACTGTGCACAGTGCTGCTGCTCGACGAGCCCACCTCCGCGCTGGACCCCGCCGCCGAGCGCACCGTGCAGGCCGCGCTCGACGCCGCCGCCCGGGGACGCACCACACTCATCGTGTCGCACAGGTGTGTGTGTGTGTGCACAGTACAGTACACTGTGCACAGTACAGTACACTGTGCACAGTGCTGCTGCTCGACGAGCCCACCTCCGCGCTGGACCCCGCCGCCGAGCGCACCGTGCAGGCCGCGCTCGACGCCGCCGCCCGGGGACGCACCACACTCATCGTGTCGCACAGGTGTGTGTGTGTGTGTGTGCACAGTACAGTACACTGTGCACAGTACAGTACACTGTGCACAGTGCTGCTGCTCGACGAGCCCACCTCCGCGCTGGACCCCGCCGCCGAGCGCACCGTGCAGGCCGCGCTCGACGCCGCCGCCCGGGGACGCACCACACTCATCGTGTCGCACAGGTGTGTGTGTGTGTGTGTGCACAGTACAGTACACTGTGCACAGTACAGTACACTGTGCACAGTGCTGCTGCTCGACGAGCCCACCTCCGCGCTGGACCCCGCCGCCGAGCGCACCGTGCAGGCCGCGCTCGACGCCGCCGCCCGGGGACGCACCACACTCATCGTGTCGCACAGGTGTGTGTGTGTGTGTGTGCACAGTACAGTACACTGTGCACAGTACAGTACACTGTGCACAGTGCTGCTGCTCGACGAGCCCACCTCCGCGCTGGACCCCGCCGCCGAGCGCACCGTGCAGGCCGCGCTCGACGCCGCCGCCCGGGGACGCACCACACTCATCGTGTCGCACAGGTGTGTGTGTGTGTGTGTGTGTGCACAGTACAGTACACTGTGCACAGTACAGTACACTGTGCACAGTGCTGCTGCTCGACGAGCCCACCTCCGCGCTGGACCCCGCCGCCGAGCGCACCGTGCAGGCCGCGCTCGACGCCGCCGCCCGGGGACGCACCACACTCATCGTGTCGCACAGGTGTGTGTGTGTGTGTGTGTGTGTGCACAGTACAGTACACTGTGCACAGTACAGTACACTGTGCACAGTGCTGCTGCTCGACGAGCCCACCTCCGCGCTGGACCCCGCCGCCGAGCGCACCGTGCAGGCCGCGCTCGACGCCGCCGCCCGGGGACGCACCACACTCATCGTGTCGCACAGGTGTGTGTGTGTGTGTGTGTGTGCACAGTACAGTACACTGTGCACAGTACAGTACACTGTGCACAGTGCTGCTGCTCGACGAGCCCACCTCCGCGCTGGACCCCGCCGCCGAGCGCACCGTGCAGGCCGCGCTCGACGCCGCCGCCCGGGGACGCACCACACTCATCGTGTCGCACAGGTGTGTGTGTGTGTGTGTGCACAGTACAGTACACTGTGCACAGTACAGTACACTGTGCACAGTGCTGCTGCTCGACGAGCCCACCTCCGCGCTGGACCCCGCCGCCGAGCGCACCGTGCAGGCCGCGCTCGACGCCGCCGCCCGGGGACGCACCACACTCATCGTGTCGCACAGGTGTGTGTGTGTGTGTGTGTGTGCACAGTACAGTACACTGTGCACAGTACAGTACACTGTGCACAGTGCTGCTGCTCGACGAGCCCACCTCCGCGCTGGACCCCGCCGCCGAGCGCACCGTGCAGGCCGCGCTCGACGCCGCCGCCCGGGGACGCACCACACTCATCGTGTCGCACAGGTGTGTGTGTGTGTGTGTGTGTGCACAGTACAGTACACTGTGCACAGTACAGTACACTGTGCACAGTGCTGCTGCTCGACGAGCCCACCTCCGCGCTGGACCCCGCCGCCGAGCGCACCGTGCAGGCCGCGCTCGACGCCGCCGCCCGGGGACGCACCACACTCATCGTGTCGCACAGGTGTGTGTGTGTGTGTGTGTGTGCACAGTACAGTACACTGTGCACAGTACAGTACACTGTGCACAGTGCTGCTGCTCGACGAGCCCACCTCCGCGCTGGACCCCGCCGCCGAGCGCACCGTGCAGGCCGCGCTCGACGCCGCCGCCCGGGGACGCACCACACTCATCGTGTCGCACAGGTGTGTGTGTGTGTGTGTGCACAGTACAGTACACTGTGCACAGTACAGTACACTGTGCACAGTGCTGCTGCTCGACGAGCCCACCTCCGCGCTGGACCCCGCCGCCGAGCGCACCGTGCAGGCCGCGCTCGACGCCGCCGCCCGGGGACGCACCACACTCATCGTGTCGCACAGGTGTGTGTGTGTGTGTGTGTGTGCACAGTACAGTACACTGTGCACAGTACAGTACACTGTGCACAGTGCTGCTGCTCGACGAGCCCACCTCCGCGCTGGACCCCGCCGCCGAGCGCACCGTGCAGGCCGCGCTCGACGCCGCCGCCCGGGGACGCACCACACTCATCGTGTCGCACAGGTGTGTGTGTGTGTGTGTGCACAGTACAGTACACTGTGCACAGTACAGTACACTGTGCACAGTGCTGCTGCTCGACGAGCCCACCTCCGCGCTGGACCCCGCCGCCGAGCGCACCGTGCAGGCCGCGCTCGACGCCGCCGCCCGGGGACGCACCACACTCATCGTGTCGCACAGGTGTGTGTGTGTGTGTGTGTGTGCACAGTACAGTACACTGTGCACAGTACAGTACACTGTGCACAGTGCTGCTGCTCGACGAGCCCACCTCCGCGCTGGACCCCGCCGCCGAGCGCACCGTGCAGGCCGCGCTCGACGCCGCCGCCCGGGGACGCACCACACTCATCGTGTCGCACAGGTGTGTGTGTGTGTGTGTGTGTGCACAGTACAGTACACTGTGCACAGTACAGTACACTGTGCACAGTGCTGCTGCTCGACGAGCCCACCTCCGCGCTGGACCCCGCCGCCGAGCGCACCGTGCAGGCCGCGCTCGACGCCGCCGCCCGGGGACGCACCACACTCATCGTGTCGCACAGGTGTGTGTGTGTGTGTGTGTGTGCACAGTACAGTACACTGTGCACAGTACAGTACACTGTGCACAGTGCTGCTGCTCGACGAGCCCACCTCCGCGCTGGACCCCGCCGCCGAGCGCACCGTGCAGGCCGCGCTCGACGCCGCCGCCCGGGGACGCACCACACTCATCGTGTCGCACAGGTGTGTGTGTGTGTGTGTGTGTGCACAGTACAGTACACTGTGCACAGTACAGTACACTGTGCACAGTGCTGCTGCTCGACGAGCCCACCTCCGCGCTGGACCCCGCCGCCGAGCGCACCGTGCAGGCCGCGCTCGACGCCGCCGCCCGGGGACGCACCACACTCATCGTGTCGCACAGGTGTGTGTGTGTGTGTGTGTGTGCACAGTACAGTACACTGTGCACAGTACAGTACACTGTGCACAGTGCTGCTGCTCGACGAGCCCACCTCCGCGCTGGACCCCGCCGCCGAGCGCACCGTGCAGGCCGCGCTCGACGCCGCCGCCCGGGGACGCACCACACTCATCGTGTCGCACAGGTGTGTGTGTGTGTGTGTGCACAGTACAGTACACTGTGCACAGTACAGTACACTGTGCACAGTGCTGCTGCTCGACGAGCCCACCTCCGCGCTGGACCCCGCCGCCGAGCGCACCGTGCAGGCCGCGCTCGACGCCGCCGCCCGGGGACGCACCACACTCATCGTGTCGCACAGGTGTGTGTGTGTGTGTGTGTGTGCACAGTACAGTACACTGTGCACAGTACAGTACACTGTGCACAGTGCTGCTGCTCGACGAGCCCACCTCCGCGCTGGACCCCGCCGCCGAGCGCACCGTGCAGGCCGCGCTCGACGCCGCCGCCCGGGGACGCACCACACTCATCGTGTCGCACAGGTGTGTGTGTGTGTGTGTGTGTGCACAGTACAGTACACTGTGCACAGTACAGTACACTGTGCACAGTGCTGCTGCTCGACGAGCCCACCTCCGCGCTGGACCCCGCCGCCGAGCGCACCGTGCAGGCCGCGCTCGACGCCGCCGCCCGGGGACGCACCACACTCATCGTGTCGCACAGGTGTGTGTGTGTGTGTGTGCACAGTACAGTACACTGTGCACAGTACAGTACACTGTGCACAGTGCTGCTGCTCGACGAGCCCACCTCCGCGCTGGACCCCGCCGCCGAGCGCACCGTGCAGGCCGCGCTCGACGCCGCCGCCCGGGGACGCACCACACTCATCGTGTCGCACAGGTGTGTGTGTGTGTGTGTGTGTGCACAGTACAGTACACTGTGCACAGTACAGTACACTGTGCACAGTGCTGCTGCTCGACGAGCCCACCTCCGCGCTGGACCCCGCCGCCGAGCGCACCGTGCAGGCCGCGCTCGACGCCGCCGCCCGGGGACGCACCACACTCATCGTGTCGCACAGGTGTGTGTGTGTGCACAGTACAGTACACTGTGCACAGTACAGTACACTGTGCACAGTGCTGCTGCTCGACGAGCCCACCTCCGCGCTGGACCCCGCCGCCGAGCGCACCGTGCAGGCCGCGCTCGACGCCGCCGCCCGGGGACGCACCACACTCATCGTGTCGCACAGGTGTGTGTGTGTGTGTGTGTGTGCACAGTACAGTACACTGTGCACAGTACAGTACACTGTGCACAGTGCTGCTGCTCGACGAGCCCACCTCCGCGCTGGACCCCGCCGCCGAGCGCACCGTGCAGGCCGCGCTCGACGCCGCCGCCCGGGGACGCACCACACTCATCGTGTCGCACAGGTGTGTGTGTGTGCACAGTACAGTACACTGTGCACAGTACAGTACACTGTGCACAGTGCTGCTGCTCGACGAGCCCACCTCCGCGCTGGACCCCGCCGCCGAGCGCACCGTGCAGGCCGCGCTCGACGCCGCCGCCCGGGGACGCACCACACTCATCGTGTCGCACAGGTGTGTGTGTGTGTGTGTGTGTGCACAGTACAGTACACTGTGCACAGTACAGTACACTGTGCACAGTGCTGCTGCTCGACGAGCCCACCTCCGCGCTGGACCCCGCCGCCGAGCGCACCGTGCAGGCCGCGCTCGACGCCGCCGCCCGGGGACGCACCACACTCATCGTGTCGCACAGGTGTGTGTGTGTGTGTGTGTGTGCACAGTACAGTACACTGTGCACAGTACAGTACACTGTGCACAGTGCTGCTGCTCGACGAGCCCACCTCCGCGCTGGACCCCGCCGCCGAGCGCACCGTGCAGGCCGCGCTCGACGCCGCCGCCCGGGGACGCACCACACTCATCGTGTCGCACAGGTGTGTGTGTGTGTGTGTGCACAGTACAGTACACTGTGCACAGTACAGTACACTGTGCACAGTGCTGCTGCTCGACGAGCCCACCTCCGCGCTGGACCCCGCCGCCGAGCGCACCGTGCAGGCCGCGCTCGACGCCGCCGCCCGGGGACGCACCACACTCATCGTGTCGCACAGGTGTGTGTGTGTGTGTGTGCACAGTACAGTACACTGTGCACAGTACAGTACACTGTGCACAGTGCTGCTGCTCGACGAGCCCACCTCCGCGCTGGACCCCGCCGCCGAGCGCACCGTGCAGGCCGCGCTCGACGCCGCCGCCCGGGGACGCACCACACTCATCGTGTCGCACAGGTGTGTGTGTGTGTGTGTGCACAGTACAGTACACTGTGCACAGTACAGTACACTGTGCACAGTGCTGCTGCTCGACGAGCCCACCTCCGCGCTGGACCCCGCCGCCGAGCGCACCGTGCAGGCCGCGCTCGACGCCGCCGCCCGGGGACGCACCACACTCATCGTGTCGCACAGGTGTGTGTGTGTGCACAGTACAGTACACTGTGCACAGTACAGTACACTGTGCACAGTGCTGCTGCTCGACGAGCCCACCTCCGCGCTGGACCCCGCCGCCGAGCGCACCGTGCAGGCCGCGCTCGACGCCGCCGCCCGGGGACGCACCACACTCATCGTGTCGCACAGGTGTGTGTGTGTGTGTGTGTGTGCACAGTACAGTACACTGTGCACAGTACAGTACACTGTGCACAGTGCTGCTGCTCGACGAGCCCACCTCCGCGCTGGACCCCGCCGCCGAGCGCACCGTGCAGGCCGCGCTCGACGCCGCCGCCCGGGGACGCACCACACTCATCGTGTCGCACAGGTGTGTGTGTGTGTGTGTGTGTGCACAGTACAGTACACTGTGCACAGTACAGTACACTGTGCACAGTGCTGCTGCTCGACGAGCCCACCTCCGCGCTGGACCCCGCCGCCGAGCGCACCGTGCAGGCCGCGCTCGACGCCGCCGCCCGGGGACGCACCACACTCATCGTGTCGCACAGGTGTGTGTGTGTGTGTGTGCACAGTACAGTACACTGTGCACAGTACAGTACACTGTGCACAGTGCTGCTGCTCGACGAGCCCACCTCCGCGCTGGACCCCGCCGCCGAGCGCACCGTGCAGGCCGCGCTCGACGCCGCCGCCCGGGGACGCACCACACTCATCGTGTCGCACAGGTGTGTGTGTGTGTGTGTGCACAGTACAGTACACTGTGCACAGTACAGTACACTGTGCACAGTGCTGCTGCTCGACGAGCCCACCTCCGCGCTGGACCCCGCCGCCGAGCGCACCGTGCAGGCCGCGCTCGACGCCGCCGCCCGGGGACGCACCACACTCATCGTGTCGCACAGGTGTGTGTGTGTGCACAGTACAGTACACTGTGCACAGTACAGTACACTGTGCACAGTGCTGCTGCTCGACGAGCCCACCTCCGCGCTGGACCCCGCCGCCGAGCGCACCGTGCAGGCCGCGCTCGACGCCGCCGCCCGGGGACGCACCACACTCATCGTGTCGCACAGGTGTGTGTGTGTGTGTGTGCACAGTACAGTACACTGTGCACAGTACAGTACACTGTGCACAGTGCTGCTGCTCGACGAGCCCACCTCCGCGCTGGACCCCGCCGCCGAGCGCACCGTGCAGGCCGCGCTCGACGCCGCCGCCCGGGGACGCACCACACTCATCGTGTCGCACAGGTGTGTGTGTGTGTGTGTGTGTGCACAGTACAGTACACTGTGCACAGTACAGTACACTGTGCACAGTGCTGCTGCTCGACGAGCCCACCTCCGCGCTGGACCCCGCCGCCGAGCGCACCGTGCAGGCCGCGCTCGACGCCGCCGCCCGGGGACGCACCACACTCATCGTGTCGCACAGGTGTGTGTGTGTGTGTGTGTGTGCACAGTACAGTACACTGTGCACAGTACAGTACACTGTGCACAGTGCTGCTGCTCGACGAGCCCACCTCCGCGCTGGACCCCGCCGCCGAGCGCACCGTGCAGGCCGCGCTCGACGCCGCCGCCCGGGGACGCACCACACTCATCGTGTCGCACAGGTGTGTGTGTGTGTGTGTGCACAGTACAGTACACTGTGCACAGTACAGTACACTGTGCACAGTGCTGCTGCTCGACGAGCCCACCTCCGCGCTGGACCCCGCCGCCGAGCGCACCGTGCAGGCCGCGCTCGACGCCGCCGCCCGGGGACGCACCACACTCATCGTGTCGCACAGGTGTGTGTGTGTGTGTGTGCACAGTACAGTACACTGTGCACAGTACAGTACACTGTGCACAGTGCTGCTGCTCGACGAGCCCACCTCCGCGCTGGACCCCGCCGCCGAGCGCACCGTGCAGGCCGCGCTCGACGCCGCCGCCCGGGGACGCACCACACTCATCGTGTCGCACAGGTGTGTGTGTGTGTGTGTGTGTGCACAGTACAGTACACTGTGCACAGTACAGTACACTGTGCACAGTGCTGCTGCTCGACGAGCCCACCTCCGCGCTGGACCCCGCCGCCGAGCGCACCGTGCAGGCCGCGCTCGACGCCGCCGCCCGGGGACGCACCACACTCATCGTGTCGCACAGGTGTGTGTGTGTGTGTGTGTGTGCACAGTACAGTACACTGTGCACAGTACAGTACACTGTGCACAGTGCTGCTGCTCGACGAGCCCACCTCCGCGCTGGACCCCGCCGCCGAGCGCACCGTGCAGGCCGCGCTCGACGCCGCCGCCCGGGGACGCACCACACTCATCGTGTCGCACAGGTGTGTGTGTGTGTGTGTGCACAGTACAGTACACTGTGCACAGTACAGTACACTGTGCACAGTGCTGCTGCTCGACGAGCCCACCTCCGCGCTGGACCCCGCCGCCGAGCGCACCGTGCAGGCCGCGCTCGACGCCGCCGCCCGGGGACGCACCACACTCATCGTGTCGCACAGGTGTGTGTGTGTGTGTGTGTGTGCACAGTACAGTACACTGTGCACTGTGCACAGTGCACAGTACTGCCGCTACACGAGCGCACTTATACCCTATTTAACCCTAATCTAAAATAGCATAACGCGCAATATTGGGTGAAATAAAAATAAAATGCCTTATAACTACGTTTTCAGATGTTTAAAACTAACGCCTATAGACACACGGCCGGACCACATCTAGCATGGCGGAAAATCTTCCCATTTTAATAGAACATTCTTTCCAACCTTATTCCTCCGTCTGTAGTAATGTTGTTATCACAGTGTGTAAGTGACAGCCTAGCAAATACTGAAAGGGTGAACTGAAACCATCAAACTGAACAACTTTCACTATGGAGCTGGTGTTAGAAAAGTTGTTCAGTTTGATGGTCTCAGTTCACCCTTTCAGTATTTGCTAGGCTGTCACTTACACCCTGTCATATTCCCGAAATTTTTGGAGGGACTTTAGAAAAGCACTCCTTAAATATCGGAAACCTAAATAACATCAGGATGACATCCATTGTTGCGGTGATCAGTAACGTAAAACTACAACAAACGCTCTTCGTTTGCAGATTATCAACAATAGTGAACGCGACGCGCATCGTATACATGGAGCATGGAGCAGCGCTAGAGCAAGGTTCACACCGCGAGCTGCTCGAGATGAAGGGACTTTACTGGAGGCTGGTGCAAGAGGACATGACCAACAGGTGAGCGCAGTCATCATCATCTCTGAGGTAGTCATGGGGTCAAGTAATCAGGGTCAAGTTGTTGAGCTCGAGTTGACATGGAGTCGGCGAAGTGAAAACTTGATCACTGGGCCGAGTTGTCTGGGTCAAGTTGGCGGGGTCAAGTTATCTGGGCTCAAGTTGGCGGGGTCAAGTTATCTGGGGTCAAGTTGACGGGGTCAAGTTGTCATCGGGGTCGTGCTGTGACCAGATATTGTTTGCTGAACAGGATCTGACGCTGGTCGCTGATTTAGTTGCCAGCACTTTTTACACATACCAATGCTAGTATCGCTGGCTGCCGAATTGACTGCCAGCGCTTGTTGCCGGGATTGAAAATTCCGTCCCGTACAAAAGTGCGGATCAGCCGATTGATATCCGATGGGAGGTCTAAAAAATTCTTGTTTTTCATCCCATGCTCCAGAGAGAGGAAAAGTCGTTTAGTTTAATTATGTTAGTGCATCCCTAAAATGTTTCTCTTAATTCGTAATTAAAAAAATTCCGGCAGCGGAACCACTCCATTGTTAATATTTATGTTAATGTAATGTCGACAGGAGTATATCGGACAACGTGTTGTCGCGCGCGGCCGTGGCGGGCGATGATGATGACGACGTGGTGACCGCGACAGAGCCGCGCGACAGTCTCTCGCGCAGCGTCAGTAGACAGTCCAGCTGTCGGTGTGAGTATCTAAACTTAAACTATTTTAAAACTGTAACAGAAGCGTGTCTGTACATTGAAGATATTTATAAGAAAAATATTACTATATTATGGTTTTTAGGTAGGTATCATCATCATCATCTCAGCCGATGGACGTCCACTGCTGGACATAGGCCTCCCCTAAGGTGGATACTAGATACTTGACTATAAATCAACCTTTTTTAGAATTTTTGTCTGTTTGTTTGTTAGTATGTTTGTTTGTTCAAGAATCATGTCAAAGTTACTAAACCGATTATGAAGACATTTGTGTATTTAAAAGCTTATGAGTAGATTTAAAAACTGGTACATATAGGGTGTAAGTAACAATTTCGATGGATGATGATGATGATAATGATGGTATTGTTGCAGCGTCGATAGTGCGTTCGAGCGCGCTGCGAGGAAGCCGCCGCCTCGCCTCCGTGTCGCCGCACTCCGCGCTCCACGATGTCGATGTAGAGGTGGACCAGCCGGAGCACGAGGTATGTGTCCAGTCTAGTCTCATTTTATACAAGGTGTAAAAAAACCCTCGTTGGAGCCCTAAAGGGTTGCTTCAGACCATCAAACTGAACAACTTTTACAATGGAACCAACGTTGAAATGGCTTAAAAAAATCAGCTGTTCCATACAAAACTGCTAACATAACTCGATCGAAATATATGGGACCGCTGATTTTTTTTCGCGATTTTAGTCTCATAGAGAAAGTTGTTCAGGTTGATAGTTTGAAGCAACCCTTTAAGCGAGAGGAGCGATGATAGCCCATACGGAATAGACCTAGCGCCTCAATCCTGAGGGCGCGGTTCGATTATTGGCCTGTACCACTAAGTTCTTCGGAATTTATGTACGGTTGTATTTATCATTTACTAGCTCGGCGGTGAAGGAAAACATCGTGAGGAAACCTGCATTCCCGAGAATGAAAAGAAAACACCATAAGTTCGGAGGTATGCGTAAATATGGGTGAGCTTGGGGCGAACACAAAATGACCCGTTACAACGACCCTTGCTTGCAATAGCCCAACCACAAATAACCATTAATAACCCTTTAAGGCTGCCTGTCCACTGACGCGGAGCGAGCTGGCGGAGCGGAGTAACGAGGAAATATTAACCTGCAATGCTAGTATGATTTCTCTACACGTGCGCGACGCGTCTTCGCTGCATACAAAATAACCTGTTCCTGCGCTTTTCGGAGAGCGAAAGCCACGCTTGCCGCGACTTGCAGTATGGAAAAAATCCGAGTCGCGCGCAAGTAGAGAAATCATGCTAGGTTCATTTATTTATTCGCAAACAATATACATTGTGTAGGAAATTATACAACAACAACAAAAACAGTCCTAAGCTAAATAATAAGTAACTTACAAAACAAAAATCAGAAAAATTAAACAGAAATGAAAAATAAAATTTTTAGATGTCAAAAATTACCTATCTCCAGATTCCTGAGATTATACAGGAAGATTTTTTTATCACCATCCAAATTTTAATAAAATGTTTGTTTATGAAAAAAAATCGATACGTGTTTTTTCTTTTAGTATCGCTCAGTACTAAAATATTGAGATATGACTACGCAAAAATGTCTTAAGAAAAACAATTCGACTGGACACAGTACGCACCTACCTATGCCACAGATCATTTATTAATAGTTACTAACACTCGACCCGATTTCGCGCGCTTTTTCGAATTTAGAACTTTGCTTTTCAAGAACGAAAACTAACGAACGAATCTCTGTGGTCAGTAATTTTCTTTGGGTCAGAGCCTTTTAATTTTTAGAAAAAGTTTATTATGTGTCATTGTGTCATTCAAAGAGTACTTTATTATAACCGTGTCATTGAACAAAAATAAACAAAATAAGGGACTAGTATAACATTTTAACAATGTTTTGAAAGTCTTGTGTGTTCCTGTTAAGTTTACAATGCGTGGGACTCTGAAGCTAGGGCTCCGCCCCCCGGTCCCGGCACCAGCACCCGGTCGGTACGAATACGAAACTCGATGACATATACATACATACATAAACTCGCGACCGTAATCCCTTTCGGTGTAGTCAGAAACATTACTACAACTACTAACTTTCTGTTCAAGACGACCCGGTTGGTGTAATGGTTGCCACGCCGGACTACCAAACCTGGGTCTTGGGTTCGAATCCCCGTTCGGTCATGGATGTTATATGTTTGTGCCGTTGTTGTATGATTCCCATAACAAAAAGCCTAAGGCTTACTTGGGATCATTTAACAATGTATAAAATAGCAATTCAAGTTTCCGGATGGAATGACGTGTCAAGTGGTGAGAGGTGGCTGGCTAGTCTTTCGCCCACATATAAACACTGTACAAGAAACCTTTAATCCCTTAGTAGTCGCCTCGTACGACACCCAAAATTCCTAGTACAGTCTTATTACGTTACTGATCTTGTCAAACAATTTAATCTACAATAGCCTTAGCCCTATATTATATCCCTATCCCTATCCTATATTATACCACTAGTACTAGTACGTCGGTCAATACCTTAGCTTACCACAAAACATTCGAAACATTTCCATGTTTTATGGGAAAAGTTGCTAACTTTCATTATAGCATAAAGCATAGGTGATGAATGCCGAGCATTAGGTAAGCCAAGTTGATACGATGACAATTTTGCGGTGCGAAATCTGCGGCGCCTCAAAAAAGCACCGTATTTTCGCACGAATATTTTACGGCATGCGAACGTTCAAACTCAAACTCAAAATATATTTATTCAAAATTATGTCAAACTGGAATCGCACCACGTATTTGTGTCTTCAATATAGTCAATTATTTTATAATACGCCTTGCCAGATAATTCGCAAGGAATAGTCGTTGTCTAGTCAGCATAATACAAGTCCAGAAGTGCGATTTTTGAATCTCATTCGCTGAGTTCAGCAGATGTAAATGTCAAAATTACTATGGAGATACGCATCTTCCTACTGCTGATTTGACTTTCAAAAATCATACTTCAAGAGTGCGATTTTTGAAAGTCAAATCAGCAGTAGAAAGATGCGTTTGTTCAGAGTAATTTTGACATTTTCAACTGCTGAACTCAGCGAATGACATTCAAAAATCGCACTCCAGGCTAGATTCTGGTATTTTAAATGTGACTAAATAATTTGAGTGACATTTTAAAAGTTTAAAAAATAAAATAAAATAAAAAATAGAGCACGCGTCTATTTTTCTGTGCTAGTGACCTCCGCCCGCTTCCTTCGCATCCCCCGCGCCAATATTTCGACTCGACGTGTGTAATCACGTCGTGCTAATAGTTAGCACGATTTCCCCAAGCAAATCCATTCGCATGAGAACAAATTGGCGCTGGAAATTAGCACCGTGTAAACGACCGCGTGCCGTGCTTTATTTTCGTGCGAAAAAATTGGCGCCGCAAAATCGTCATCGTACCATTAGGCCAATGTGAGTTAATTTAATGTTTTTTTATCGCCCCCCCCAGGAGTCGACGGAGCAAACTAAAGAGCCCGCAGTCCCCGCCGTTTCGACGTGGTCGCTGCTACAACTGAACGCGCCGGAGTGGCCGCTTCTAGTGGGCGGCGGCGTCGCCTCCTTTGTAGTGGGCGCCACCATGCCCGTGTTCGCGCTACTCTTCTCCAAGCTGTACGGGGTGAGTGGTGATGATGATATGGAGGAACTACTTGGGAGGTTCCTCCCTTGAACAGGGTAGATCTTCCACCAGGCTAGGTGTGAAGCCTGGGGACCGGCCGTGGTCCAACAATTCTTAGTTGGACCTTGTATTTATATCGAATCTCTGTGATTATTTCTTTTGCGCGATTTATGTCTTGCATTCCATTGTGAACCTTATTTGTAGTAGATTACGAGTTATGTATTGACGATAATTGCTTCAACTCCGTTATTGGCATTACTGAGCTCTCCTGTGGTCAATTTTCTTAGAGAAGATCCTCGTACATAGCGAGCACGTAAGCCCGTCGTTCTCATAGTGATATCGTATACTTAGAGTAAGTATTTCTAGATAGAGCCTCACGCTTTTACTTTAAAAACAAAAGTGGCCAACGTTATGTATGGCTCCTACCGATACCTACACCGTCAGCTCAATGGGCTTGTAGCCGCTGTGGAAGTGCGCGAGGCATGTCACACAACGTGACCGCTGACCTCATTATTCATTTTAGTATTTTAAAATCTAAGTAGTGTCACTTTTCGGCCCAGCGTACCTAAGTTCGGTAGCATCTAAATTCCTAGTTTAAGACTTATACAGGGTGTAAAAAGACTACTCCCGAAAACTGAAACTATGGATTCAGACCATGATACCTAACACTTTGGCACTGAAAATTATTTTTTTTATTTTCACAAATTTAATTTTTTTCCGGGCCTTTATTTCTACAATTATGAACATTAAAGCCTACCAGTGACATAATGCAATACAATTTTAATTGTTAAACACAATCATTTCGAAAATAGCAAAAATCCGCAATGTAAAACGCACTCATCAAACTCGTCGCCAAGCTACGGTCGCGCGCCACACAGCTGTAAGGTCACTGCCCGCTCACCCGAGCGAGCGGGCAGTGACCTAACAGCTGAGTGGCGCGCGACCGTGACTACCGAGTCTACCTACATAACCGCAAACGGTCGTGTGACTTAGTGTTACGACAGCAGCGTGTTGTACGCTTTACATTGCGTGGCAAGAAAATGGAAAAATCACGAATAATTTTTTTAAATTTAAAAGGTTAGCGCCATTAATTTTTATATAGGTTCAGTGATATGTTCTTAAAGTTTTCGGGAGATGTCTTTTTACACGGTGTATTGTTAAATGTAAATATAATTTAGTACCAATCTCTTCTCGTCTTCATTTCACCTCCACTGTAGCCACCCACTATAATTTGCGTGAGGCGTTATGTCATAAAGGGTGTCTCAGAATGTTTTTCGTTTTTGAATTGACCAATACGCGCCAACCGCAGGTAGCATAGCAGGTAGAGGAGTGGACTCAAATACTTGGCCGGCTCCGGCTTGTTAAGTTTGGTAGCCATGAATCGTTTCACGGGACCACAGCGCGCGTTTTGCATGCGAGCGTTTTATAAAAACAACGATTTACACTATTTTTAACCGACTTCAAAAAAGGAGGAGGTTTCTCAATTCGACCGTATATATATATATTTTTTTTTTTTTTTTTTATGTGTGTTCGCGGATAACTTCGTCGTTTATGAACCGATTTCAATGATTCTTTTTTGTTGGAAAGAAGATATCCCAAGTGAGGTCCCATGATAAGGAAACCAGGATCTGATGATGGATCCCAGAGATATCGAGGGGAACCTTCGAAAATCGTAGTGCCGACTAGTGCGTTTGTTAATTTAAAGCACTACTATTAAATCGAACTAATGAATTTGCCACTGAAAATTGTGAAATAAACAAAATTTTAACAAAAAAATTAAAACCGCCTTCAAAAAACTAAAAAGTTAAAAAATAATATTGCAGCCGATGACTTTCCCGTTCGCATCATAAGAACATTAATTTGTTTTTTCGTCGTCTCTACGGGACACATTTTAATTTAAAAAGCCTAAGACATGTGCCAAGTGCCAATTTAATTAAGCATTGGGTGTGCAAGTTTGAAGAGACTGGGAATACAATGCCGGAAAGATCGTCTGGGCGCAAAAGGACATCAAGAACGAGCTTGAACGTCGACCGCGTTCGCCAGTCTTTTATGGACGACCCACGACAGTCGTTGAGATTGCGCGCAGCTTCTCTTAATTTGAACAAATCTACGGTTCATCGCATTATTTCGAAAGATTTACATTTTCACCCCTATAAAATTGTAATTGTTCAAGAAATCAAGCCTGATGATCCTGATAAACGAGTCGAATTCTGCAGGATAGTGAAAAACCGTTTTAGGAGTTTCAATGACATCTGGTTCTACGAGGAATCAAATTTTCACATCAACGGTCACGTGAATAAACAAAATTGCAGATACTGGGCTCCTGAGAATCTGTTAGAACTGCATCAGAAGCCCTTGCACTCGCCAAAAGTCAACTCTACTCCAAGAGCGATGCTCCAGCGAGTGATTGAAAATTTTAGCTCCAGGTTAAATGAGTGTGAACAAGTGAATGGTGCGCATTTGCAAACGGGTGTTTTTCATAAATAAACTTCAAGAATTGCTCTTTAAATAAACCATAAATAAAACGAGTTTTAATTGATATTGATGTTTTTTATTTAACATCTAAAAACGAAAAACATTCTGAGACACCCTTTACAACTTATCTTTGTGTGCATGTATACCGACACGGTTTATCACCCCACAGTTCGGTGATATTTTTTTCGTCGCGTTCCTAGCTTCGACTGTCTATCTTGACATTATAACTCTATAGGTAAAGGTTGTATGGATAGTTCGGCTATCGTATTTATAGTAATGTGTAATGAAACATAGCCCCCTCCCGCAGATGTTCGCGTCGTCAGACCGGGAGCAGATCCTGCGCGAGTCTACACTATACGCGGCAGTGTTCGGGTGCGTGGCGGCGCTGTGCGGCGCGGTCACCTTCCTGCAGACCGTCCTCTTCAACCGCGCCGGCGCCAAACTCACCGACAGGCTCCGCGAACTGACCTTCTGTCACTTCCTTAAACAAGTACGAGATTACAACAGTATTATCACAGCATATCTATATAGTCCTTACAGTACCTATGGCAACGGATGTACTTGCGAAGGACGACGGTGGGGGGCTTGCGGGGAAGTGGGCGGCGCGTATTTTTCCGAGAATCTGTTGGCAGATTTGGAATTACAACGTAAATAAATCGGCGCAGCGGCGCATCAAGAGCGTTGCCATACTGTAAGGACTATATAATTATGCTGTGGTATGACTATTGACTATGCGTCTCATGGTATGGCAACGCTCTTGATGGCGGGCGATGCGCCTTACCTGTGGCACACCTTGGGCACTGTCAGCTGATAGCTATCATTTCATATAAATGGGGAAAATGGGCTATTGCAAGCAAGAGTCGTTATGTGACACTGCGACCAGCGCTAGTCCTTTGTGTTCACCCCAGGCTCACACATATTTTACTAATACCTACCCAAACTTATGGTATTCTCTTTTCATTCTCGGGAATAATGCAGGTTTCCTCACAATGTTTTCCTTCACCGCCGAGCACGTAAATCTAAACTATTATAAAACTGTAAGAGAAGTGTGTCTGTACATTGAAGATATTTACAAAAAAAAGATTACGATGTGGTTTTTAGGTGTCCCTGATTTCAAATCACAAATTATTGGATTTTTTGTCTGTCTGTTTGTTTGTTTGTTTGTGTGTTTGTTTGTTTGATCGAGCATCACGCAAAAACTACTGAACTGATTTTGATGAAACTTTTTTTATTTGATAGCTTATGATCTGACTTAAAATCTGGTATATAATTTGTGAGGACAAACTCTAGTGATAAATACAACCGTACATAAATTCTAAAGAACTTAGTGGTACAGGACAGGAATCGAACCGCCGCCTCCTGATTGAGGCTCTGGCTTCTCTCTTCGACTATCATCGAAGTGGGTGATAGGAACTGTCAAATCAATCGCTCGGAGTGGCAGAAATTAGTACAATTTCCGGATAATATGTAAAATCTTGAATGTTTGTGCACAGGAGCAGGGCTGGTTCGACGCGCCGCAGAACTCTGTGGGCGCGCTCTGCGCGAGGCTCTCCACCGACGCCGCCGCCGTGCAGGGCGCCACCGGTATGTGCCCGCCCCTACATTGAGCTGGCTTTTATAGTCTAATCTATCATTTTGAAGCGAGTAGGCGATCGCAACCAGAAAACCTAGCGAATGACTTCTTTTTTTAAATTAAAAATGGGTTTGCTCTTGACCTAAATCCAGTCCTCAGGACAAAGATGGGGTCGAAGATGTAGCGAGCTTACCCAGAAGCCTATTCACAGTGCTCGGAAATACTGACGCAGGCAGGGCGTTCCACTCCTTGGCTGTGCGCATTATAAAAGATTCAGAAAGGCGCTTGGTGCGGATATGTGGGATGTCAACTAAGAAAGGGTGGCATCCCGCGGTGCGTGTGACTGACCGAAGTACGGCGATATCGCCGCACTGGAATGGGACAGCTGTAAAGAAGTGCAGTGAGTTCGCTAGTGCAGTGCTGTGTCTCTTTTAGTACGTAGCACATAATTGGCCAAAATGTATCTTATACAAGCCCTAGTAATACTTAAGGGGGTGCTTCAAACCATCAACCTGAACGACTTTCATTATGGAGCCAACATCGAAATCGCGAAAAAAATCCGCAGTCCCATACATTTTAGTCGAGTCGGTACTGCAGTTTTCTTCTTCGACTTCAGATTCGCTGTTAATCTCATAAAAAATAAATAAAATAATGTATGTCTGTCTGTCACTACACTATAACAGGCACGCGGCTGGGCACGGTGCTGCAGGGAGTGAGCACGATGGTGATAGGTGTAGGTCTCGCTCTCGCCTACTCGTGGAAGATGACGCTCGTCAGCCTGCTGAGTGTGCCCTGCGTAAGTCTCTTTATAGGTACCTTGTTCATTGAACGATCTCAAGTGCGAGCGGACACATTCGTGACCCTCTGTTAACATATTCGTGACCCAATCTTAATACATTCGTCATACTCCAATAACACATTCGTAACCCCTTTTTAACACATTCGTAATCGCCTTGAATACATTCGTCATTCTCTCTTTATACAGGGTGTAACAAAACACCCTAGTAATACTTAAGGTGGTGCTTCAGACCATCAAACTGAACAACTTTCACTATAGAGCTAACATCGAGAAAAAATTAAAAAAATCTTCTGTCCCATACATTTTAGTAGAATCGGTACTGCAGTTTTGTATGGGACAGGTGATTTTTTTTTCTCGATGTTGGCTCACTAGAAAGTTGTTCAGTTTGATGGTCTGAAGCACCTCCTTAAGTATTACTAGGGTGTATTGTTACACCCTTGTACAATGTACATTCGTCATTTTCTCTTAATACATTCGTCATTCTCTTTTTATACATTCGCCATTCTCTCTTTATACATTCATCATTCTCTCTTAATACATTTGTCATTCTCTCTTTATACATTCGTCATCCTCTCATAACACATTCGTAAGCCTCTTTTAACACATCCATAATCTCCTCTAATACATTCGTCACCCTCTCTTAAGACATTTGATACTTCGTCTTAACACATTCGTTATTAAATACCTCTTAACAAATTCGTTAATCGTTACTCTCTGAATACTTTTGTTACCTTTTCTTAACACATTCGTAATCCCCTTTGCACATATTCGTGGCCCCCGTTTGACACAATACAATACAATACAGCAAGGGTTCAAAGCAGGAAGCTGGCATAGGTATTGTCTAGCTCAAAAGCTACATTCTCCTACACTCAACAGCATGATAGACCGAGATGCGACCGTAAAATTATGCACCTATTTCTTAGGCGAACGAAATGTGATTCCTATATTTGAATTAGCCCCTGCTGCCCTGCTTACACTATCTAGTGTATGTTTACACAGGGGTTAGCTCAAATATAGGGTTGCCAGGTTCAAAGAAGTCATTTTTTAACCTGGCAACCCTAGAGTTGCAGCAGACTGAGATTTTTCCAGTACTTTAGATCAGTCTCCATCCGATGATACCTCATTTACGTTCCAAACAGACAGGAGGAAAAAGTTATACCAAAAATCATATTGGAAAGAAAAGGTACTTGCGGCAAGATTTTTCTAGGCAACTTAGCGGCGTTGAATTAACCCCTGTGTAAACATACACTAGAATCACATTTCGTTCGCCTAAGAAATAGGTGCATAATTTTACGGTCGGATCTCGGACTATAAGGACCAATCGAGAAACGATTTGGTTGCCATAGCGTAAAGTTACCCTTATGTTAGTTTGTTATTCCTTTGAGCTTGTGTGTGTCAATCATTTTTATAACACTATAACTAAGATTGTTAATGTGTACCTCCCCTCACTACGCAGGTGATAGGTGGTATATACCTGGAGGGGTACGTGACGCGTAAGGTGGAAGCGAAGGAGCGCGCCGCGCTCGAGCACGCGTCGCGCATCGCCACTGAAGCCGTCCTCAACGTGCGCACTGTGCACAGTCTGGGTGAGTGTACCCTATTTCTCTTCTTTTTTCTTATCGTGTGGGCAGAGCCCTGGTGTCAGAGTTTTTTCAGACCGCCTTACGGCCTCTGACGTGGTTTTTATGTAACGACTACTACCACCAGAGATAGAAGCCGGGACCAACGTACTCTACTGTGCTTGTGTCACACCTTAGACACTGTCGGTTGATAAGTATTATATGTTTGCATCTTTTCGGTATTTTTCCTGTAATAATTATTATTTTGAAAGCTCGATTAATATATTGACTAGCACAGCTCTGGCGCCGATTATAGCGATGTCCAAAAAAATTGCTGGGATTATTCGATTAGAAATAAGAAATAATATAGGTACAGGACAAATTTAGAGCAAACAGAAGTGGACTAATCATGTCTATGTGCACATGCTGTTATGGTCTACATGTGTGTTTTTGTAAAATTTTCGTTCTACAGGCGTGGAGTCGACAATGCTATCCCGATACCAGACGGCCCTGGCCACACATAGCGCGCCCCCCGGCTTCACCCGCGGCGCAGTGTACGGGCTGTGCCTGTGCGCGCCCACACTGGGGTACGCCGTGTCGCTCGCGTACGGCGGGTACCTCATCGCGAGGGAGGACCTGCAGTACGAGTACGCCATACTGTGAGTACAATACACACTGTATCTCTGATATTGTAGCATTCATTATCTAGTCCCAATTAAAGTAATTAAATACATAGTTTTCCATATGCTGAAAGTTTTTTAAGACAATGATAAACCCCAAAACAGCAACACTACATGTCAATGCGGACTACAACAAACCACCCCGCACCTAACAATCCGTACAGGTGAAGCACGACGTGGTGAGGAGGATGAGCGAATCAGCCAGTGCGACATACTGGAAATACACGATTTAAAGAAAACGTGACGATTCCGCACGAGAAGAAGAAGATAAACTCTGAAGAATGCAGTACTCTTGCAAGAACTTTTGAGTCTTCCAGGGAAAATTACTGCAGCTCACAACAATGCGAGAACACACTCTTGTTCTCGACCTTTCTTGTTTGTTCTTGGCGAGAATTTAGTGCTTGCTTAAAGCAGGCATTACATTCTCACCGAGAACAAACGAGAAAGGCCAAGAGCGATAGTGTAGATACCCATCATAGTTCTCGTGGCGTCTTGAGCCTTATTAATTTTCCTTGGAAGTTTTTACCAAGAAATAACCCCGAGAGGTTCCCGCGAGAGTGTACCTAATCCTTGCATTACAAATAGCTGTAACCCCGCAGTGTGTCGGAGGCTCTGATCTACGGCGCGTGGATGTTGGCGGAGGCGCTCTCGTTCGCGCCCTCGTTCGCGGCGGCGCGCCGCTCCGGCGCCAGGATATTACACGCGCTGCGCAGGAAACCCGCCATCGTCACCGCCGACAGCGCTGTCGACGATCCCAACTGGGTGAGTCACTGCCAGTGTTGCTAAATTGGGCTATTTTGTTTTATCCTAGATTTAGGGTAAAAACGATGTCCTAATAGTCCGAGATCCGACCGTAAAATTATGCATCTATTTCATAGGCGAACGAAATGTAATTCTAGTGTATGTTTACATAGGGGTTAATTCAACGCCGCCAAGTTACGTAGAAATATCTTGCCGCAAGTACTTTTTCTATTATAATTTTTGGTATAACTTTTTCCACCTGTCTGTTAGGGAAGCAAATGAGATGTCATCGGAAGGAGACTGAACTAAAGTACCGGAAAAACTAGGATTGCCACTTCGCAGGCTGCCGTAAGGGCCGTAACTACAGGGTTGCAAGGTTCGAAAATGACTTCTTTGAACCTGGCAACCCTAAAGTTGCGGTAGATTGAGAGGTGGCAACCCTAGTTTTTCCAGTACTTTAGTTCAGTCTCCTTACGATGGCACCTCATTTGCTTCCCTAACAGACAGGTGGAAAAGTTATACCAAAAATCATAATGGAAAAGGTACTTGCGGCAATATAATTTCTAGGCAACTTGTCGGCGTTGAATTAACCCCTGTGTGAACATACACTAGAATTACATTTCGTTCGCCGATGAAATAGGTGCATAATTTTACGGTCGGATCTCGGACTATTAGGGTATTTTATCCTAGATTTAGGGTAAAAACGAAGTTTTAGGATAATTTTTAGGATAAGAAATTATGTAAGGTATTTTTTGGGGTAATAACGTTACTTGGGGTATTTTTTGGGCTAATAACGTTACTTGGGGTATTTTTTGGGCTAAACTCACGGATGACTATACTTCTATTTGGGGTAGTCAGAATCCTTGTTACAAAAATCTACAATCCTACGATTCTACTATCATAGTTCATTTTCATATTTTTTTAAGACTAGCTGTTGCCCGCGACTTTGTCTGCGTTACCCGGATAAAAAGTACTCTTTGTGTTAATCCAAACCATGGTATATCTGTATGCCAAATTTCATCAAAATCCGTTCAGCAGTTTTTGCGTGAAAGCGGAACAAACATCCATCCATCCATACTTAAGGATAGTAGGATTTAGGATGGTACTATACAGGTTGTAACAAAACACGAGTTGCGGGTTTGCTGGAAGAAATCTCTTTAGAGATAAGCTCGCCCTTTGTATATGTCTACTTTAATTGTATTTTTTCTGTAATTTTTTTGTGTACAATAAAGCGTTAAATAAATAAAAATAAACACCCTAGCAATACTTAAGGGGGTGCTTCAGATCATCAAACTGAACAACTTTCACTATGGAGCCAACATCGAAATCGCGAAAAAAAAACCGCTCTTTCATACAAAAATGCAGTACCGTCTCGACTCAAATTTTTATTTTTTCTCGGTGTTGGCTCCATAGTGAAAGTTGTTCAGATTGATAGTCTGAAGCACCCCCTTAAGTATTACTAGGGTGTTTTGTTACACCCTGTAAGTATAGTTATGCTGTGATAATAGTAAAGTAGGTGTTATAAGTAGTGAACTCTCCTCAGCACGCGTCGGGCGCGGTGCAGTTCTCGTCGGTGCACTTCAGCTACCCGCAGCGCCCCGACGCGCCGGTGCTGCGAGGGCTGCAGCTCGATGTAGCGGCGGGGCGCACTGTCGCGCTCGTGGGCGCGAGTGGGTGCGGCAAGAGCACCGCGCTGCATCTGCTGCTGAGGAATTACGAGCCTGAGGGGGGCGAAGTGGTACGTGCAGTTACTTTTATTACCCAACTGCGCCAGTAGGAGGGTTAAGTTTTTCGAGCGTATGTATGTATGTATGCATGTCTATTTCTTTGGCACGGCCTACAGCCTAAACGGCTTGATGAATTTTGACGTATGAAATGTCGTTAGATTTATAAAAATCGTCAGAGGTGGTGAGAGTGACAAAGGCTATATTATTTTAATAAAGCGGCTGCGAATTTAAAAAAAAAGGGGGGGAATATAATTTTTTTTTATTAATAATTACAATATGGGTATCAAATGAAAGCTTGTGATTAGACGATTCCAAAAATATATATATTACAGTACTTTTATGCAACCATTTCGACACAAGACTAAAAAGTATGAAATAAACTAAATTATTAAGAAAAACAAAAAACCCAACTGCATAAAAAACTATTATAATTAACTAAAAAACTAAAAAGTTAAAAAATAATATTGTAGCCTATGACTTTTTCGTTCGCATCATAAGAACATTAATTTGTTTTATTGAAGTCGCTGTCAAGCCGGTACGATTCGCGACAGGGCTTGCATTTTTTGGCTTGACTTGACACCGACTTCTATAAAACAAATTAATGTTCTTATGATGCGAACGAAAAAGTCATAGGCTACAATATTATTTTTTAACTTTTTAGTTTTTTTTGAAGGCGGTTTTAATTTTTTGTTAAAATTTTGTTTATTTCACAATTTTCAGTGGTGAATTCATTACTTCGATTTAATAGGAGTGCTTTAAATTAACAAACGCACTAGTCGGCACTACGATTTTCGAAGGTTCCCCTTGATTTCTCTGGGATGCCATCATCAGATCCTGGTTTCCTTATCATGGTACCACCCTCGGGACATCTCCTTTCCAACAAAAAAAGAATCATCAAAATCGGTTCATAAATGACGAAGTTATCCGCGAACACACATAAAAAAGAAACCTCCTCCTTTTTTGAAGTCGGTTAAAAAAGAGAAAAACAAGCTCTTATATTCACTAATCAGCTATAACAACTTGGTTCGAGCAAATATAATTTGAATGTTATTAGGTGTTGCAGGTATATTTGCTCGAACCAAGTTGTTAGGTATAGCTGATTAGCGAATAAAAGAGCTTGTCTTTCTCTATTCAGTTAATTATGATACCTTTTTATGCAGTTGGGTTTTTTTCTTTTTGAATTTATACTTGTAACGAAGCGCTGAGTTAGTCACAACAAGGCGACGCGTTGGACCAAGGAGGTAGGTGGATGAGAAGTGGCGACAGCCAGCTATACCAGGTCTAGCGGTTACTTGCCACGAGTGGCAAGGCCGGCCGAGACCGGCCGGTAATAATTCATAATCGTTTATTGCTCACACAGAGTACATGATAGGCCGTAGGCCACGCTAGTGACTTCCCATTAGGGTTACCAACTATACTGTTTTAAACAGTATTATACTGTTTTTCACTAAATTATACTTTTTACTGTTGAACAAAAATAAAGTATACAAAATACTGTTTTCAGCATCAAAATGCAAACACATTATTATGTGTTATACTTAGACGCTCACACAAATTTGTTTTTATTTAGTCAGAGGGCGCTCACTGCTCAATGCAGCGCAGCCACAAACAAATCACACTGAGTTTCTGAACGAATCTGTCAATGTCAAATATTATTAGTAAACACTTCAGAAGAAACGACACTCCTTTCACTTCAGTGGATGTTCTGAAGTTTCAGAATATCTCTGACTACCCCCTCGGGAAATATAGTCGTGAGCATATGCTATGCTACTTCAGAAGAATTTAAAAACATAACTAAAATTGTCTAATACACCTACTTTCTGTTCCCGCCACCTCAGCATTTACTGAAAGAGTTTTTTCAGTAATGAATGCCGCTACTTATGGTGGGAGGATAGAAATAGAGCATCGATTAATTTAATAAAAAATGAGCTCCTCATTTATTTTAATAACAGTAATAATTGTGGTGAGGCGTATGAATCAAATTAAAGATTGAAAAATTCAGTCTCGGGCGGGACTTAACCCGCACCCTTCCAAACCGGGGAAGTGCGTTATCCAATTTCGCTACCGAGTCCACTAGCCAGAGAACGAATTTTTCAATCTGTTGCGTCTTGAGGGGACGTGAGCGACATCTACTGGCAGCTATTACAAACTAGCCAACCCGCAATGGCGGCCCGAGGCGTATGAAGTTTTTAAAAATGATTGTAAATTAATAAGTTGTGCGAGAACCTCTAAAAAATATGTATTTAAAACAATAAAGAAATAAAATACTGTTCACTTTTCTAAAATACTGTTTAATATTCTTCATAGACCTGAAAATACTTTATTTCTTGTAAAAAAAGTTGGCAACCCTACTTCCCATTCTCTTTATGTAAGCCGTTTCCTCCATGGATCGTCCTCAGATATTGGTGTGAGAGCACATTGCACTGAAGGTTAATGCCACCTTCCTCCACTCCTTTCCTCCCTTATGTTTATATCTACGACATATGGAGATCCATTCATAGCATAAGACGTTTGCAAAAACAATATCTTTTGTAAATTCCTTATCCAGAATTAAAATGAGTTTAAATAAAGCATCATCTTATCATCTTGTATTCTGGAGTGCGATTTTTGAATCTCATTCGCTAAGTTCAGCAGTTGAAAATGTCAAAATTACTGTGGAGATATGCATCTTTCTGCTGCTGATTTGGCTTTCAAAAAACGCACTCCTGGAGTATGATTTTTGAAAGTCAAATCAGCAGTAGAAAGATGCGTATCTCCATACATTTTCAACTGCTGAGTTCAACGTATGAGATTCAAAAATCACACTCCAGAGCATTTCTGAGCGCATACAACTCATCCAGAAAGAAAGAAAGAAAGAAAGAAAGAAATATTTATTTGCATTAAATAGGTTGTTACAATAATCCTGTTCAATAGTATCACCTGATTCAGCCATTTATAATAGCATGCAAATTACAAATTTAATTTTAATAAAAAACAAAACACATTTACATTTATAACTTAGTCTACAATATCGTATATTAAAATTTGTCATTTATTAATTCTGTCATTTAATAATCAGACAGTATGGGGAGACCAGGAAACGTGTGTTAAGTCTTTACATCTGAAAATTCTTTCTATAGGGTTACTGGTGCGACTTTGGAGACACTGGGCAGTACAATAAACTCTTCCTTAGCTCGAAGATTCCTCCTGGAAATCATACCACTAGTTTTAACGATCCGCAAGGAAGACGTATGCCCAGCAATGGACGTCTATCAATAATAAATAAGTCAATATTAAAAGACCTTTCTTCCCCTCACAGCTGCTGGACTCGCGCTCAATCTCTCGCTCGCTGCCGCTGGGCACGCTGCGCGCGACACTGGGCCTCGTGCAGCAGGAGCCGGCGCTGTTCGCGCGCAGCCTGCGAGATAACATCGCGTACGGCGACAACACGCGGCGCGTCCACATGCAGGAGGTGGTCGCGGCCGCCGAGAAGGCTAACGTGCACGCCTTTATCAGCACGCTGCCGCTGGTGAGTTAGCTATACTGAAACGGTGAGCCAAAAAAAAATTAAAACCGCTTTCAAAAAAACTAAAAAGTTAAAAAATAATATTGCAGCCGATGACTTTTTCGTTCGCATCATAAGAACATTAATTTGTTTTATCGAAGTCGCTGTCAAGCCGATTCGCGACAGGGCTTGCATTAGTTTTTTGGCTTGGCTTGACACCGACTTCTATAAAACAAATTAATGTTCTTATGATGCGAACGAAAAAGTCATCGGCTGCAATATTATTTTTTAACTTTTTAGTTTTTTTGAAGGCGGTTTTAATTTTTTGTTAAAATTTTGTTTATTTCACAATTTTCAGTGGTGAATTCATTAGTTCTATTTAACAGTAGTGCTTCTAATTAACAAACGCACTAGTCGGCACTACTATTTTCGAAGGTTCCCCTCGATTTCTCTGCTATCCTTCATCAGATCCTGGTTTTCTTATCATGGGACCACCCTTGGGATATCTCCTTTCCAACAAAAAAAGAATCATCAAAATCGGTTCATAAACGACGAAGTTATCCGCGAACACACATTAAAAAAAAAAAAAAAAAATATACGGTCGAACTGAGAACCTACTCCTTTTTTTGAAGTCGGTTAAAAAAAAAAATATACGGTCGAACTGAGAACCTACTCCTTTTTTTGAAGTCGGTTAAAAAAGCCTAGGTATAAATAAATAATAATAATAAATGTATTTATTCAAATAACCATGATTCATTTTGTTAGTAACACACTTATGTAAACTACGGTGAACTCAGACCATGGATGTAGAATGATACAGGATACCAACCCTCCTTACAAGCATGGAAACACGAAAATTGGCCATGGCAGTCGGTAATGTTCGACCTTTCGTACGTCTCCGTAGTCGATATTTCCACCGTTTTAGTGTCCCTTTCTATCAAAACAAAAATTAAATAAATATTTTTTTGTCGTTGGATTAGAAAGTGACATTTGCCGTCGTTAATTCATCAACTGGCGAAGATTGATCGTCAATAAAGAGTGCAGTGTTATGAAGAAATAGGTAAGAAATTAAACCTAACGTTACTTCTAAACCATGAAACAGAGCACAAACCAATAGGCAAGTTAGTAACAAAGTACTTGACAGAGTCACAGTATAAGAAAAGAAAGAGCTATTACTATCATATTACTACTATCAGTTTAAAATAACAATGTGCATGACCTCGCCTGCAAATGTGACGTCACTCAATCACACGAACTTCACTCGAGTCATTCAAATGATTATTTCCTTTACATAGAGTCTATATTCCTTTACAACCGAGTGAAGTTATCGAACGGCCCTTCAAGGTCATGCACATTGTTATTTTAAACCGATAGTACATACATACAGTCACAGCCCGGACACTGCATACAAAAATTTGAAATTGACAAGATGACGTCAGCACATGCGAAACCAAAGAAATTGAACCTTAAGTCGTCTTCGTAGGTAACGAGTAACCAGTGCGAGGTAACCAGAGGGCGATAGAGGGGGTGAGGTAAAAAGTTGGTGGGAGGAAGGGAGTGTCCGTACTGTATCTAAAAATAGATACTCTTTCTTATACTGTGATACAGTACAGACACTCCCTGCCTCCCACCAACATTTTACCTCACCCCCTCTATTGGCCTCTAATTACCTCGGCAGTTACCAGTACCTGCTACCTAGCATAAATTGACACCACAATATTGACACGTTAGAATTTATGTTTTTGAAATAAAAAGGATATAATCTCAGGACGAAGGACAAAAATTATTTTTGAATAGAAATGAAATGAGATGAATAGAAAAATAATAAAACTGTGGTCGAAAACGAAAACTTTTAGATTATTGTGCAAGACGATATATTCAAAGTAATTAATACGTACAAAAAGACAAAAATTGATCGACTAAATTTCCTGAAGTAGTTATGGAACAAAAACGGTAGTTTTATATTTCTCCCTTCCTAAATTCTAAAATGTTCCTGGATACCGTCACATAATATGCTAATTAGTATATACTGACATATACCAAAGGAATTTCGGATCGAACATTTTTCCACCGAGAGCTACGAGTGATTTTTATGTTTAGGTACAAATACCTAATATCCGAATAAAAAAATTCTTAGATATTGTGTCAACCGTAATCTTTATACTTCACTTTATCACACTGCAAAGTTTCAGCGATCGGTGAATTACTGTCAGGGTCATACTCATAAAATGATCGGACTAAGACGGGTGTCAATGCGTTTTATTTACAAAAAAGTCATGTAGGTACCGTGTGGTACCACATGTGGTACGTCATCTTGTCAATTTCTGTTTTTGTGTCCGGGGTGTGGTATAGGTTCCTTTTCAGTTCTGTCTGCTTACCTGGTTCAAATCTGAATGCATGTCTGTGGTCCCCAAAGCCAAGTCAGCAATCTAAAAGGAATTGTGTACCTATCCATTTGGTCTAGAAATAAAAATAACAAGACGATAATAATGCTAATATTTCAGGGCTACGATACTCGGCTGGGGTCCGGAGGTACTTCGCTCTCGGGCGGACAGAAGCAGCGCATCGCCATAGCGAGGGCACTACTGCGGGACCCTAAGGTGTTACTACTGGACGAGGCCACCTCCGCGCTGGACGCCAACAGCGAGAAGGTGAGTAGTTAGTACCACTAGGGGTCGCTGTTGACAAAGACTACAACTGCATCCCCGGGTCATTACCATAACGCCGTCATTACCTTACCATCAGAATCAGAATCATTTATAAATTTTATATTTTTTTTTTTTATTTTTTTTTTTTTTTCGACAAAAGTCAATGCTTAAAAATGGCACCTTTTTTTTCGCCTATTTTTTACCGGGCCAAAAAAATTGGCGAAAAATAAGGTGCCACCTTTCATACAAAATACCACACAGTCTTTTACAGGCATGAGCGTTTTTGGTTCTTATTCTTTAATAACACCACTATAAAATATTAAAAATTTTCTTATAGTAAACAAGTTGAAAATACTGAAATATAATACTGAAAAATACTGCCTCCGTGGTCTAGTGGTTAAGAGCATTGGTTCTCGATTCGGAGGTCGTGGGTTCGATTCCCACGGAGACACCTAGTGATATGTCACTTTGTGCATTTTTCCCTAGTTGGTTAGGACATTGCAGGCTGAATCACCTGATTGTCCGAAAAGAAAAATGATTCCGTGCTTCGGATGGGACGTTAAGCCGTTGGTCCCGGCTACTATCTCTGGTGGTAGTAGTCGTTACATAAAAACCACGTCAGAGGCCGTAAGGCGGTCTGAAAAAACTCTGACACCAGGGCTCTGCCCACACGATAAGAAAGAAAGAAGTTGAAAATACAGGGTAAACAGTTGCACTGTTTTAAGGGGTCATTGTATCCATGATACTAAACAACTTTCCCAAAGAAACCTACATTATAGGAAATTCGCAATTTATTTTTCGACTTTCCATACTAAATCAGCTGATCGAACGTTTGTATGAAAAGTCTTTTTTTCTTTTGCGAATTTCCTATTGGTTTCTTTGTGAACGTTGTTCAGTATTATGGGTATAATAAAATCTTAAAGTAATGCAACTGTTTACCCTAACAGCCCGTAATGACGGTGTTATATTGCCCGTAAGAATGAATCCCCCTGTCTTTTTGTCGATGGCAAAAGTTTTAGTGGTGTTTGAAAATTGGCCATAAAACTGAACAAGTAATACCGTGCGCAGATAGTGCAGGCAGCGCTGGAGGCGGCCTCCAAGGACCGCACCACCATCATCATCGCGCACAGACTGGCTACTGTACAGCACGCGGACACCATATGCGTCATCGACAAGGGTATGTATACATATCTCTACTTACCTGTGCGTACCTGTCGCATGCCACCCCCGAGAAAACGATAAAAGTCTTTATTATTTTACATATGCCAGAAAGAGCGCGCATGACGTTTTACTCGTTTAAACGCTTTGTCGTAGCTGGCGTGCTGTAGGTACTGAATTGTGGCAATACCATAAAGTTATTATACCTTACAGTAGTTGAGGAATGAGCGTTTTTCTTTTCTTTTTTAATTTTAGTTCTTAAAAAACTCGACAGATGACGATGATAGAGACGTAGGCGAGATCCTGTCAAAATCATGTCAAGACTGTGCCTGACTTTTTTTTAAAGGCCAGGGGATCGAGCCCTTACAACCCTGTCAGACGTAAACAGTTTCATATTTACGATTAAAATTGAAATAATGAAATATTCAATCAAAAGTTGCGTTGGCATCTTTTTGATCATCTTCTCCCTCTTTATTATTTTAAAGAAACACTTTTTGAAATGTTGACCTTTATTCGCACAGACCGTAACGCCATCTATCGATCCACTAGAAAACCAAAAGAAAAACGCTCATTGACACGAGTTGTCAAATGAAACCGTTTTTGGACGTTTTCAGGAGATTATCGGCATATTCGATTTCTATGTATAATTCTCAATTAACATGCAATTGTGGATAATTTAATGAAATAGTGTAAGTATATTTCACAAAATTATCTACGATTTCACTTTAGATTCACGTTTATTCACAGAAACCGATTTTTTACAATAACAAACAATAACCGGGTTATACTAGTAATAACAAACAATAGCACCTATATAACATAGTAACATATGTGACAACAGGCGTGGTGGCGGAGAGCGGCACTCACGCGCAGCTCGTGCGGCGCCGCGGACTGTACTGGGACCTGCTGCAGCAACAGGCTCCCGGACTACTCGCCGAGTAGTTGTAGTTATTGACGACAGGCTCCCAGACTACTGTGATACCTACATTAGTTTAAGAACACACGATCGTATTGTATATTACATAGTGCCTTGTTTTCGATTCACTAGGACAACAATGAGATGACGGGTCATTACCTGACTCCGACAGACGTATCAACGTTAATTAGTTCATTACCCGACGGACGTATCAACGCCGTCATTACCATTCTGAAGTGCCTTAAGATTTATTTGATAATAATCCATGACATAATATGAGATGACGGGTCATTACCCGACAGACGTATCAACGTAACGCCGCGCGCCGTCATTACCATTCTGAAGTGCCTTAGAATTTATTTGGTATAATAGTCCATGACATAATATGAGATGACGGGTCATTACCCGACAGACGTATCAACGTAACGCCGCGCGCCGTCATTACCATTCTGAAGTGCCTTAGAATTTATTTGATATAATAGTCCATGACATAATATGAGATGACGGATCATTACCCGACAGACGTATCAACGTAACGTCGCGCGCCGTCATTACCGTTCTGAAGTGCCTTAGAATTTATTTGATATAATAGTCCATGACATAATATGAGATGACGGGTCATTACCCGACAGACGTATCAACGTAACGCCGCGCGCCGTCATTACCGTTCTGAAGTGCCTTAGAATTTATTTGATATAATAGTCCATGACATAATATGAGATGACGGGTCATTACCCGACAGACGTATCAACGTAACGCCGCGCGCCGTCATTACCATTCTGAAGTGCCTTAGAATTTATTTGATATAATAGTCCATGACATAAATATGAGATGACGGGTCATTACCCGACAGACGTATCAACGTAACGCCGCGCGCCGTCATTACCGTTCTGAAGTGCCTTGGAATTTATTTGATATAATAGTCCATGACATAATATGAGATGACGGGTCATTACCCGACAGACGTATCAACGTAACGCCGCGCGCCGTCATTACCATTCTGAAGTGCCTTAAGATTTATTTGATATAATAGTCCATGACATAATATGAGATGACGGGTCATTACCCGACAGACGTATCAACGTAACGCCGCGCGCCGTCATTACCATTCTGAAGTGCCTTAGAATTTATTTGATATAATAGTCCATGACATAATATGAGATGACGGGTCATTACCCGACAGACGTATCAACGTAACGTCGCGCGCCGTCATTACCGTTCTGAAGTGCCTTAGAATTTATTTGATATAATAGTCCATGACATAATATGAGATGACGGGTCATTACCCGACAGACGTATCAACGTAACGCCGCGCGCCGTCATTACCGTTCTGAAGTGCCTTAGAATTTATTTGATATAATAGTCCATGACATAATATGAGATGACGGGTCATTACCCGACAGACGTATCAACGTAACGCCGCGCGCCGTCATTACCATTCTGAAGTGCCTTAGAATTTATTTGATATAATAGTCCATGACATAAATATGAGATGACGGGTCATTACCCGACAGACGTATCAACGTAACGCCGCGCGCCGTCATTACCGTTCTGAAGTGCCTTGGAATTTATTTGATATAATAGTCCATGACATAATATGAGATGACGGGTCATTACCCGACAGACGTATCAACGTAACGCCGCGCGCCGTCATTACCGTTCTGAAGTGCCTTAGAATTTATTTGATATAATAGTCCATGACATAATATGAGATGACGGGTCATTACCCGACAGACGTATCAACGTAACGCCGCGCGCCGTCATTACCATTCTGAAGTGCCTTAAGATTTATTTGATATAATAGTCCATGACATAATATGAGATGACGGGTCATTACCCGACAGACGTATCAACGTAACGCCGCGCGCCGTCATTACCATTCTGAAGTGCCTTAGAATTTATTTGATATAATAGTCCATGACATAATATGAGATGACGGGTCATTACCCGACAGACGTATCAACGTAACGCCGCGCGCCGTCATTACCGTTCTGAAGTGCCTTAGAATTTATTTGATATAATAGTCCATGACATAATATGAGATGACGGGTCATTACCCGACAGACGTATCAACGTAACGCCGCGCGCCGTCATTACCATTCTGAAGTGCCTTAGAATTTATTTGATATAATAGTCCATGACATAAATATGAGATGACGGGTCATTACCCGACAGACGTATCAACGTAACGCCGCGCGCCGTCATTACCGTTCTGAAGTGCCTTGGAATTTATTTGATATAATAGTCCATGACATAATATGAGATGACGGGTCATTACCCGACAGACGTATCAACGAAACGCCGCGCGCCGTCATTACCATTCTGAAGTGCCTTAAGATTTATTTGATATAATAGTCCATGACATAATATGAGATGACGGGTCATTACCCGACAGACGTATCAACGTAACGCCGCGCGCCGTCATTACCATTCTGAAGTGCCTTAGAATTTATTTGATATAATAGTCCATGACATAATATGAGATGACGGGTCATTACCCGACAGACGTATCAACGTAACGCCGCGCGCCGTCATTACCGTTCTGAAGTGCCTTAGAATTTATTTGATATAATAGTCCATGACATAATATGAGATGACGGGTCATTACCCGACAGACGTATCAACGTAACGCCGCGCGCCGTCATTACCATTCTGAAGTGCCTTAGAATTTATTTGATATAATAGTCCATGACATAAATATGAGATGACGGGTCATTACCCGACAGACGTATCAACGTAACGCCGCGCGCCGTCATTACCGTTCTGAAGTGCCTTGGAATTTATTTGATATAATAGTCCATGACATAATATGAGATGACGGGTCATTACCCGACAGACGTATCAACGTAACGCCGCGCGCCGTCATTACCATTCTGAAGTGCCTTAGAATTTATTTGATATAATAGTCCATGACATAATATGAGATGACGGGTCATTACCCGACAGACGTATCAACGTAACGCCGCGCGCCGTCATTACCATTCTGAAGTGCCTTAGAATTTATTTGATATAATAGTCCATGACATAATATGAGATGACGGGTCATTACCCGACAGACGTATCAACGTAACGTCGCGCGCCGTCATTACCGTTCTGAAGTGCCTTAGAATTTATTTGATATAATAGTCCATGACATAATATGAGATGACGGGTCATTACCCGACAGACGTATCAACGTAACGCCGCGCGCCGTCATTACCGTTCTGAAGTGCCTTAGAATTTATTTGATATAATAGTCCATGACATAATATGAGATGACGGGTCATTACCCGACAGACGTATCAACGTAACGCCGCGCGCCGTCATTACCATTCTGAAGTGCCTTAGAATTTATTTGATATAATAGTCCATGACATAAATATGAGATGACGGGTCATTACCCGACAGACGTATCAACGTAACGCCGCGCGCCGTCATTACCGTTCTGAAGTGCCTTGGAATTTATTTGATATAATAGTCCATGACATAATATGAGATGACGGGTCATTACCCGACAGACGTATCAACGTAACGCCGCGCGCCGTCATTACCATTCTGAAGTGCCTTAGAATTTATTTGATATAATAGTCCATGACATAATATGAGATGACGGGACATTACCCGACAGACGTATCAACGTAACGCCGCGCGCCGTCATTACCATTCTGAAGTGCCTTAAGATTTATTTGATATAATAGTCCATGACATAATATGAGATGACGGGTCATTACCCGACAGACGTATCAACGTAACGCCGCGCGCCGTCATTACCATTCTGAAGTGCCTTAGAATTTATTTGATATAATAGTCCATGACATAATATGAGATGACGGGTCATTACCCGACAGACGTATCAACGTAACGCCGCGCGCCGTCATTACCGTTCTGAAGTGCCTTAGAATTTATTTGATATAATAGTCCATGACATAATATGAGATGACGGGTCATTACCCGACAGACGTATCAACGTAACGCCGCGCGCCGTCATTACCATTCTGAAGTGCCTTAGAATTTATTTGATATAATAGTCCATGACATAAATATGAGATGACGGGTCATTACCCGACAGACGTATCAACGTAACGCCGCGCGCCGTCATTACCGTTCTGAAGTGCCTTGGAATTTATTTGATATAATAGTCCATGACATAAAATGAGATGACGGGTCATTACCCGACAGACGTATCAACGTAACGCCGCGCGCCGTCATTACCATTCTGAAGTGCCTTAAGATTTATTTGATATAATAGTCCATGACATAATATGAGATGACGGGTCATTACCCGACAGACGTATCAACGTAACGCCGCGCGCCGTCATTACCATTCTGAAGTGCCTTAGAATTTATTTGATATAATAGTCCATGACATAATATGAGATGACGGGTCATTACCCGACAGACGTATCAACGTAACGCCGCGCGCCGTCATTACCGTTCTGAAGTGCCTTAGAATTTATTTGATATAATAGTCCATGACATAACATGAGATGACGGGTCATTACCCGACAGACGTATCAACGTAACGCCGCGCGCCGTCATTACCATTCTGAAGTGCCTTAGAATTTATTTGATATAATAGTCCATGACATAAATATGAGATGACGGGTCATTACCCGACAGACGTATCAACGTAACGCCGCGCGCCGTCATTACCGTTCTGAAGTGCCTTGGAATTTATTTGATATAATAGTCCATGACATAATATGAGATGACGGGTCATTACCCGACAGACGTATCAACGTAACGCCGCGCGCCGTCATTACCATTCTGAAGTGCCTTAGAATTTATTTGATATAATAGTCCATGACATAATATGAGATGACGGGTCATTACCCGACAGACGTATCAACGTAACGCCGTGCGCCGTCATTACCATTCTGAAGTGCCTTAAGATTTATTTGATATAATAGTCCATGACATAATATGAGATGACGGGTCATTACCCGACAGACGTATCAACGTAACGCCGCGCGCCGTCATTACCATTCTGAAGTGCCTTAGAATTTATTTGATATAATAGTCCATGACATAATATGAGATGACGGGTCATTACCCGACAGACGTATCAACGTAACGCCGCGCGCCGTCATTACCGTTCTGAAGTGCCTTAGAATTTATTTGATATAATAGTCCATGACATAATATGAGATGACGGGTCATTACCCGACAGACGTATCAACGTAACGCCGCGCGCCGTCATTACCATTCTGAAGTGCCTTAGAATTTATTTGATATAATAGTCCATGATATAATATGAGATGACGGGTCATTACCCGACAGACGTATCAACGTAACGCCGCGCGCCGTCATTACCATTCTGAAGTGCCTTAAGATTTATTTCATAATATAATCCAAGACATAATATTACAGAATATTATTAACTACGAGCTTTTACCCGCGACTTCGTCCGCATAAATTATATACCAGATTTTAAGTCAGATGTTACGCTAACAAACAAAAAAAGTTTCATCAAAATCGGTTCAGTAGTTTTTGCGTGATACTCGAACAAACAAACACCCAAACAAACAAACAAACAAACTAAATTCTTTTTTCAAAAATTTTCAGTTTTATAATAGTCAAGATACAGGGTGAAAATGATATCATTAGCATTCTTTTAAACTAAGACCAGAGTCCCACCACCCACCTGACCTGAGTCTACTCTACCCATCAAACTGAACAACTTTTACTATGGGAGCAAACCTATCGAAGCAAAAAAAAATCGGTTGTTCCATACTAAACTGCAATGGCTACTCGACTCAAATGTATGCACAAACTATTTTTTTTTGTTTGTGCTCCGATGGTTTGGTCCAATAGTAAAAGTTGTTCAGTTTGATGGGTAGACTCTTAGTTTAAAAGGATGCTAATGATATCAATTTCACCTTGTATTTACCTATTGGCTATGTGCACGACACTAGCGCCACACTAGCGCGGCGGAGTGCACGAACTATGTCGGCCAGCCGTGAATTATCTACACTATTATAGTACTGTAAAGACTCTGTGTTTGTTCGAGGATCCTGCCAACACTACTGGACCGATTTTGATAAAACTTTTTATATTTAAAAGCTTATTATTAGACTTAAAAACTAGCTTATATTTTATCCCGGTACGATGACGGGAGCGGATGCGGACGATGCCACGGGCAAAATCTAAATTGTATCGGAATTCTCATACAAACTTTTACCTCCGTTTTAACACCTTTGGGGGGTTAAAATGCGACAAGCCTTTTTTAAGTGAGCATCTAGATGCCAATAGAAACTTCCATGCCAAATTTTAAGTTTGTAGTATTGACAGTTTTGGAGATTTCGTGTTTAGTTAGTGTGTGGTTTTGCATAGATTCAAGCATATTTTCACTGCTTGGCCCGCAACAGTACAAATTTCTGCCACCCCGGGCGCTGCGATCGACTTGACAGTTCCCAACACCCACTTCGCACATAACCAATAGGTAATCAGCGTTTTTCCTGTAATTTTACTATGTATCGCTAGGTGGTGCCACAGACCAACGCCAATCTGAAGCGAACTTTAAAATTGTATTAAGTACTTAAGTGAGTCACGTCGCAAGTTTTGCCGTGAGCGGTTCTGTCGTTCGCGTTTGAGCCTGCCACGAGGCTCCATTTCCTCTACTTTTGATTGATCGATTTGTGGCAGTATTTATTCAGATTGGGATAAATACTGCCACAAATCAGTTGAAATGCAGTGTCAACGCACCAACAAGACTTAATAATATATTTATAAATTAAAAAAGAGAGAAAATATAATTAATCAAAAAGATTCAATATTTTAATGTAGATAATATTTCTTAAGTTACGAATATTATTATTGAAAATTGAGCCTTCAGAAGATTTATTTAAGGTGTAAATTTAAAAATACATCAAAATGGCTCATTATAATAAATATAACTGCCTCCGTGGTCTAATGGTTAAAGAGCTTTGGCTCTCGACACGGAGGTCGTGGGTTCGATTCCCACGGGGGACGCCTAGAGTGATATGTCACTTTGTGCGTTTTTCCCCAGTTGGTTAGGACATTGCAGGCTGAATCGCCTGATTGTCTGAAAAGAAAAATGATTCCGTGCTTCGGATGGCACGTTAAGCCGTTGGTCCCGGCTACTATCTCTGGCGGTAGTAGTCGTTACATAAAAACCACGTCAGAGGCCGTAAGGCGGTCTGAAAAACTCTGACACCAGGGCTATGCCCACACGATAAGAAGAAGACCATGTGGAGAAAGTTGTTCAGTTTGATAATCTGGTCATCCTCTTAAAATAGTCTTAGCTAATTTTCAGTTTATTTGCTACTTCTAGTGGCTGGTGTTAGCCCCCACTCGCCGACCTTGTGTTTGAATCGTGCGAAGTCACGTCCCTGGATAAATAGCGTAATTTATTCATGTTCCAACACTGCACTGTTATTAACTACCAAGCGGTTTTCTGTATTTCCGGCTGACAAAGTATTTTAGATGTTGTTTCTGCACTTTTTGAAGTCGTTACATAAAAACCACGTCAGAGGCAAAGTCTTAAGGCGTAAGGCGGTCTGAAAAAACTCTGACAACAGGGCTCTGCCCACACGATAAGAAGATTATAATAAATATGAAATAGGTTACACCCGTAAGGTCCTTCAAAGCCTCTTTATAAAAATTATGGAAGCTAGCCAAGTGTGGATTATAATTTAAGTAATTTTTAAGTAATTTCGTGTTCATAGTATTCAGATAAGTACTTAAAGTACTAGAGCAGTGTATTTACTAACGTGTAGGTAGTTAGTCTAGGTGGGTGTTTCTCCTCAGGGCGATTGAACGCTGTCATTATCCTCACCAAATATTTTCACCTTGTTTATAACTACATGGTGTAACAAAACACCCTAGTGATACTTACCCTTATGGATACCCAATCGTCGACCTCGCGTATCCGGCTTGCCTCGTTTTTGGTCTACCGTTTAATGTTATAGTTTTAAGCAAAAGTTAAAAATAAACATTTATCTTATCTTATCTTATCTTACTTAAGGGGGTGCTTCAGACCATCAAAATCAAACTGATCAACTTTCACTATGGAGACAAACTTCGAAATCGCGAAAAAACCCTGTAGTTATAAACAAGGTGAAAATATTTGGTGAGGATAATGACAGCGCGTTCAAACGCAGAGGGGAAACACCCATGTGTACACACGGCGACACATCAAGTTACCCAAAACCAAAATAAGCTGGCCGCGCGACGTTATACATTACTATGCCGACGCGCGGCCAGCTTATTTTGGTTTTGGGTAGCTTGATGTGTCGCCGTGTGTATCTACTTAAGGCGGTTGCAGTAGGGTCTATTTTATAAAAAACTTTGACGCACAATACGCGTAGACGGTATTAATATAAGTAACTTTGTATATATGGACAAATAGGTTTGAAAATCTAGTTGTCGCGTATCAAATAACATTTGCAATTTATATTATAATTACGAAGATATAAAGCTTTGAAATTTTTCATACAAAATTTTCAAAGCTTTATATCTTCGTAATTATATTATAAATTGCAAACATTATTTAATACGCGACATCTAGATTTTCTAAACTATTTTTCCATATATAAAATATTACTTTTATTAATTCCGTCTACGCGTATTGTGCGTCAAACGTTTGTATGGACTGAAACCACCTTAAACCGATAAAAAACGTTTTTTCTAGGTATGTAGCTAATTATTATACAAAGTGGTCGAGTTACGGTGGGGCAAACAAAATGAGGTGAAGCAGACCCAAGAACTGAATAACTTGCTCTAGATATAAATAAAACCGGTCAAGTGCGAGTCAGGTTACTCACGCACCGAGGGTTCCGTACCACACCACCACAGAACACAAGATTATTAACATAGAAAAAAATCTTTTTTTGTCCGGGTCCTTTAGCTCGAGACCGACTCACACTTGGCCGGTTTTTAGTATTTGTTGTTATTTTGTAGAGTTTTCTCTATAATTACACTAAGTTTAACGCTTGTATGTATTACCATTTTTACGATAGAGCGTGAAGAAAAAACGTTGATAAAAACTAGTTTCTTGTTGAGAAACCCCCCCCCCCCCCTATATTATACCCCCCTTTATTTCTATCTTTTTGACATTTTTATTATTTGTTAACAAATCCACCGTAATAACACATAATCTGAGAAAATGTCAACTATCCTAGCTATTACGGTTCAAAAGTTACAGCCCTAAATAGGTAGGACAGACGGACGGACGGACAGACGGACAGACGGACTGACGGACTGACGGACAGACGGACAGACGGACGGACAACGTAGGCTTAGTAATAGGGTCCCGTTTTCACCCTTTGGGTACGGAACCCTAAAAAACTGCAGTCCTATACATTTAAATCGAGTAATAGATTAACAATTTTGTATGGGACAGCTTTTTCGCGTTTTCGATGCTGGTCAAACGGAGAAACTTGTTCAGTTTGATGGCCTGCTTCACCTCATTTCGTTTGGACCACCGCAACTCGCCCACCCTGTATTAGAAAATCAATATTCTAATCTAAGGCTGTTTATTTAAGGCTGCACCGAGCCTATTGTGCTGCCCCCAATCGTATTTTTTCAATTTATCGAGTCACTGCGGATTTCTTTTTATAATGTTTGTAGTTATTATCTTTAAAACTGCCAAAAGTGGTCACTTTTACGCTACAAGCATAAAACATAATAATCCGTAATGTTTCGATTAATTGAAAGCCAATCAGGACTACAATGTGACTTTCTTGTTTTTTGGAAATATTGTTTAAGGGCCTATGTCGAAAAATAATTTAAGCGAAACAGGCGTGGGATAGCGGCCTGATGCGAGAGAAAGAGATGGGGCGGCGCGCGCGCCCGAAACGAATCGAGCGCCAAATCAAACTTTATTTAATTGTGATTGTACTATTTATGTAAGTTCAATTCTGCTCTAATCAAAATTTAGAAAATAACGGTCTCTTTTTTTTAAATCAAGTCTTGTGTTTCTATTATTCACCGTTTAGCAGTTCCAAGCGTTTATAGATAAAAACGGAGGCTACTTTGGTTTGTTTTTCTATCGAGAAAATTTGTCTTAATCGTGTTTTGGCTCTAATCAAAACTTCAATTATATGTTCAATTTACACATATCCGAAAATCATACTCCTACTGTTAGTACTTCATGATATATGAAGCTTTGAAGAATCCCATTTTTTTTCACATAGCCCCTTAATTGTTTAGAATTTAAAAATATAAGATTGAGGGCAGCACAATAGGCTCGGAACCCTCTTAATGTAGAATTAAATAATTTATTGATTTAAAGTGATAATAGTAATAATGTTTAGTATGTAAGGTTGATACAACATGAAATGTGAATATAATAAAACAAATATAAAAAATTAAATATCTATTTATTTTGTCCATTTTATAATCAACAACATAGTGACTAACTTTTACAAAAAACAACGGAATTTATATAATTTAAGAAAATGTTAATTATACAGGGTGTAACAAAACACCCTACCAATATTAAAGGTATGGTTTAGTTTAGACCATCAATAATGTATTAATATTTTGTTCTGATCTCATTTATACAGGGTGAAATTGATATCATTAGCATCCTTTTAAACTAAGAGTCTACCCATCAAACTGAACAACTTTTACTATGGGAGCAAACCGATCGGAGCAACTAAAGAATCAACTGTCCCATACTAAACTGCAATGCTTACTCGACTCAAATGTATGCGACTGCAGGTTTTATTTTTGCTCCGATCGGTTTGCTCTCATAGTAAAAGTTGTTCAGTTTGATGGGTAGACTCTTAGTTTAAAAGGATGCCAATGATATCAATTTCTGTATAAGTACTAGAGTTAACCCGCGACTTCGTCCGCACAAATTTATACCAGATTTTAAGTCAGATCATAAGCTATCAAATAAAAAAGTTTCATCAAAATCGGTTCAGTAGTTTTTGCGTGATGCTCGTTCAAACAAACAAACAAACACACAAACAAACAAACAGACAGACAAAAAATCCAAAAATTGGTGATTTGGAATCAGGGACACCTAAAACTCACATTGTAACTTTTTTTTTGTTAATATCTTCAATGTACAGACACACTTCTGTTACAGTTTTATAATAGTTTAGATTCTCATTACATTATTTATTTATTTTTATTTAACACTTTATTGTACACAAAAAATTACAGAAAAAAAAAACAATTAAAGTAGACATATACAAAGGGCGAGCTTATCTCTAAAGAGATTTCTTCCAGCAAACCCGCAACAGAGACAGTTACATTATGTGTTTTTAGCGTGTAAATATTTTGGAAAATTAGCTGTAAAAGACATTGCTCAGTCCCGTTTCTTATACAAAACTGGTAAATTTGAATTCTATAAGAAATCCCACTGCAGAAAAGTATTATTTCCATTTCATTGGGAAGCGCGATATTTCTCCTATCCTGTGTATAATTTCAGCTATCATACGATTTGTATTTGTTCTTTGATCATACGCATTCGCCAGCTGCGAAACGACCCGAAACGAATACACTATGTCATGTGGACAATGTCTTTTACATGTAATTTTTATAATCCCTAATATTATAAATGTGAATGTAACCACTGCGGTCCACTGGCGATCTTCTAGTGTACGCCACACATATATGGGGCGAAGCCATGGAGAAACATGGTGAGGCTTTGGCGGTATCACTCGATATCTCCAAGGCGATGACAGGGTCTGGCACGCTAGCCTCTTAAGCAAGCTTCCATCATTCGGTTTCCCTTCTGGCCTGTGTGACTGGATAGCTGATTTCCTGGGCGAACGGTCTATTCGAGTTGTAATAGACGGCTCGTCGTCTGACCTTATGGCGATCAATGCTGGTGTCCCTCAGGGATCAGTTCTCTCTGCGACCTTATTTCTGCTGCACATCAATGATCTGCTACAGCCCGGTATATTTGGGTACGCAGACGACAGCACGGTCACCGAGAGATATCTGCCTGTTAGACAGGCCGACGGCCACGAAGTCCGGTCCCAGAGAGAGGCCATGGTCGAGCGTACGAATTCGACCTTGACGGCAGTGTCCGAATGGGGTACTGCCAACTTGGTTGAATTCAATGCCACGAAAACACAGGCCTGTCTGTTTTCCGCAAAAAGGTCACGTCCTAATGTGTCTCCTACGTTCCAGGGTGTCTCCATTCCGATTTTCGAAAGTCTAGAGTTGTTGGGTCTCGAACTCACGTCGGACCTGAACTTCGGCCGCTCGATTGAGTCCAAAGCTAAAACCGCAGCCAAGAAACTTGGTATCCTGAACAAGGTTAAGCGGTACTTCATGCCTGCACAGCTTCTTACTCTCTACAAAGCCCAAGTGCGATCTTGCATGGAGTACTGCAGTCACCTCTGGGACGGCTCTGCGAAATACCAACTTGACGCACTAGACTCAGTTGAGCGTCGAGCCAAGAGACTCATCAATGACGATGCACTCGTCGAGACTAAGTTACACAGTCTGGAGCACCGACGATTGGTCGCTTGTCTGTCGGTATTCTATCGGCTACACTTAGGCGAATGTGCCCAGGAGTTACATGACCTGATTCCACCATCCCCCTTCCATCATCGTACGACAAGACGTAGTGCGAGACTGCATCCATACGTTGTCGATATTCCAACAATCCGCACAAATAGGTTCGCATCCTCTTTTATAATGAGAACCGGTAAGGTTTGGAACTCTCTCCCTGCGTCTGTTTTCCCAAGCAAATACAAACAGGATATTTTTAAAAGAAGAGTAAATAGGCTTTTTCTGGGCGAGCGCGCTACATCCCCGACTTCATCTACACTTTCCATCAGGTGAGCTGAAGCCAAGCGCAAAACCATTATGAATAAAAAAATAAATAAAAAAAATGTAAGTTTGTTTGTTAGGCTTTCACGCGAAAACTACTAAACCGATCATCATGAAACTGTACACATATTCTTGGAGGTATTAGAAGTAACATAGGATACTTAGTTTCCCAAACTTCACGCGGGCGAAGTCGCGGGCAAAAGCTAGTAATAAAATAAAACAAACTGAAAAACTTTCACTTTGGAGACAAAAAGCTGTTTCATACAAAGCAGCAGTACTCGCCTCAAATATGCAGATCAGCAGCTCATATCAGCATATTTTTTTTGTCTCCATAGTGACAGTTTTTCGGTTTAACCACTCGGTTGCAGAAACGCTCATTAAAGTGAATCCTCCATTAAATCTCTTGCTGTCACTTTCTGTCTTGTTGACGTAGTTAAAGCTAGCAAGAGATTTAATGGAGGATTAACAGGAGCGTTTCTGCAACAGTGTCACTAAACTAGACCACCACTTTAAATATTACTAGGGTGTTTTGTTACACCGTGTATAAGTGCGGAACGATTTGAAACAAGACAATTGAAACCTTAACAGCGAAGAGATTGAGCTTAAAGTCTAGTCTACAATGAAAGGCTTATTCTAAGGCCTCTTTATTGCGAATTGTTCTAACATTTGGTCTTTATATGACTTGAAAGTTGAAACCACAGAACAGAGAACCTGGCTTACTGTAGTAACTATTCAATAATCTGTGGACTGTGACCCGGTATCGCCTTAAAATCCTTAAATAGAAGTAGCATACAGGTGTAAGGCCGTAGCATGATCCGCGCGATAAGGCTATATCATTATCTAGTTCGTTCGGGCACAAATAGAGAGTCAAGGCGCTTATACGTATATCACGCTACCATACTAAGGCCAATGGTTCTCTTTTCAGCCTAGCTAGTACGCCAATCCGCGATAGCCGTGATACGGCTTTATCACGTGTTTTATCTCTTTCGTTTACGCGCGTACGAACGAGACAAAAGACGTGATAAAGCCGTATCACGGCTATCGCGGGTTGTCATGCCACCCATGCTGGTTCTCTTTTCTGTAGTTGAAACAAACTGATGTTAGAGTCATAAAGGGTTGCCAGACGATTTTTCTGTAAAGCCGGACATAGAATAGAATAGAATAGAATAGAATCATTTATTGCACTCATGTTGTAACATTTGGTCTTATGCTAGGTATAAGTAAGTATCAAACATGAACCCTGTAAGGGCACAGCAACATTTAGGTATACCTAAGTGTTAAATCAATATGCAAAATTTAAAAATGTAAGGGCAATCATCATAAAATAATCATCATAAACTAAACAAACATAAATAAAAATTAATTAAGTATAACATTCACATTATTCACATTGCAGATTCAAGCTTAGGTAAATTAAATACTATTTTTAACTTAAAATTATATGCGATTTCATCAAATACATGCGGTACATTCACATTATTTAATTACAAAATCAAACCAGGCAAATTAAATTAGATTTTTAAGACTATAGGCAAATTAAATAAACAAACACAAATTGAAACGAAAATAAAATTAAATACATTCACATTATTGAAATTTCAAAATCAAACTAGGGCGAATAAAATTAGATTAGGTAAGTATTAACAAAATTTTTCAATGATATTTTTTTTTTTTTTAAATAAAATAGAAATAATAAATAAAATCACAGAAATTCAAAAAACATCTCGTGAGCTATCGTCAAAAAACTCTTGCAGGGTGTAATAGCATTTGTTTATAAGGTGTTCTTTTAATTTCTTTTTAAACTTTAGATGATCGTAATTCTGTATAATACATAGGTAGGTAACAACTTAAAAACCAGATATTTGGATTCTAAGGTCAAGATCTTTGCCTTGAGATGATATTTGTGAGAAGAAGCGAGATCGAATTTTCACTTGCCTCTAAAAACCCTTACATACCCTTAAAATTTCATTAAAATCGGTGGATCCACGATTTCCTGAACTCCACCTTGCGTTCCTACCCACCCTCGAGATTATGTTCGAATCTGTTAAGAGCCCTCATAACATTAAAAAAGATTTCTCAATAAAGAAAGCCTAAATAAAAAAAGTGCTCAACAGATAAACTACAAAAGCCTTCAAGCCATTGTTATACAATACTTTTATAGGTTCTAAACATTCCACTTTTAGATAATTTCGAATAAAAACAAAAGCGGCCGGTTTTTTTCTTTTTTCAAAATATGCATGTTTAGACCTTTAAAAAACCTATAAAAGTATTCTATGAAAATAGCTTGAAGGCTTTTGTAGTTTTGATGTTGATCAGTTTTTTAATTTAGGCTTTATTCATTGAGAAATCTTTTTTAATGTGACGAGGGCGCCACTGGGCTGTGATGGTAAAAAGTTAGATAGTTCCTGGAATTTTAGTAGGCACGTAAATATTGAAACATATCCGGCTTATCCCGTACGCCTTACAACCCTACCATACCCTGTCGGTGTTCATCCAGAACACCTACTTCTTTCTTACCTCTATTATCTTAAACTAAGAACTAAGTGAAATTGAATATATTTAGGAATATTAAAAGTTTGTTACTATAATATTATTATCAACATTATCGCGGCTATGTCCCGCCACATGGGCACAGTTAAAATTCTTAGGGCTTGTTTCATCACTTCTAGATAAGTATTAACACTTTAACTGCTGACGACCTACGTTGTAGGTCAGCAACAATGGGCGCACGACTCGCCCGTTGAGTCAGATTGTGTAGCATTTAGCACTGCGCGAGTACCATTGTTTTGAGACATTATAACTTACTAGCTGTTACTTCGTCTGCGTTACCCGGATAAAAAGTACTCTATGTGTTAATCCAGGCGGTCTATCTGTATGCCAAATTTCATCAAAATCCGTTCAGCAGTTTTTGCGTGAAAGCGGAACAAACATCCATCCATACTTACAAACTTTCGCGTTTATAATATTAGTAGGAGTAGGATCTACCAGTATGTACCCTGTACTGTTGGTATTTAAGGGAGCGTTTAAACAGAAGTGACGTGGCGCGGACATTTCGCGGGCGGGTAGCGGCAATATAAACCTTATAGTACGTAGCATAGAGTCGTTTGGAGAATTAACAGGCGACGTTGCCTGGTGGCGCGGGCGCGATTTTTCTTTACGTCAAAAAACGACGCTATGCTACGTTATATAAGGTTTATATTGGTGTTACTTTGACTACCCGCCACCGCCACGCGTCTATTCTGTATAAGCCATAGATATAGTAACTAGATGAAACCATACCGTGGCCGCACATGAAACAGCAATAGTGTGACTTTTTCATACAAAAAGACGGTTTGTTTGGCAAGATGTCACCAACATTCCATAGGTTTGACAGTGGTTTGACATCTTGCCAAACAAAAAACCGACCACGGTGACCGAAACAAAAAATAATATTTCTGTCTTTTTTGTTTACATAAGTTTTTATAACTGGCTATCCCGCTCTCTCATTTCTTGGCTCCATCTTTCAGCGTAAGCGAAAAGTTTTTAATCTAAGGTATAAACCCTACCTAAGAGACAAATAGTTTTTTTATCTGACAGATCGTTTGACATATCTTCCAGACAAAATGTGTCAAACAATCTGTCATAATAGCAATTGGGTATTTGACTACATTCAATATTTTTTATTTTTATCTACTCAATAAAAAAAGGGTTAGAAAATAACGCTAAACTCCCATTTTCATTGAGTTTTTAGCTTGAATACTATTTTTAATAACAAGATAAACTATAAAAAGTAATGAAAATGTTGATGACGTCACAACTCAATATTTAGTACAAATGTTCATACAAAGCGCATGTTTTGACGTCCGATAAAGAGTAGCTGATTTGACTAGTTGTCAAGTAGCCAATTGAAAAGCGTGGTGTACGCGCGATTCGTGCTTGAGCTTGCCAATAGGCTTTGTCTTCAGATTGAGATAGATAGGTATAAAGTACTCCTACAAACAAATTGATATTGGTAAAAATGACACAGACAAACACAAAAAGAAAAGTCCATTGACTTTTAAATAAAAACGAATTGGCTACTTGACAACTAGTCAAATCAGCTACTCTTTATCGGACGTCAAAACATGCGCTTTGTATGAAGATTTGTACTACATATTGAGTTGTGACGTCATCAACATTTTCATTACTTTTTATAGTTTATCTTGTTATTAAAAATAGTATTCGAGCTAAAAACTCAATGAAAATGGGAGTTTAGCGTTATTTTCTAACCCTTTTTTTATTGAGTAGATAAAAATATAAGAACACTCCCGCAAAAATTAGCTTTCTATTAAAAAAAACGCATCGAAATCGGTTCACCTGTTTGGGTTCTACGATGCCACAGACAGACAGATCCACAGACAGACCGACATAGGCGTCAAACTTATAACACCCCTCTTTGCGTCGGGGGTTAAAAATATATTGAATGAAGTCAAATACCCAATTATCCAGAAGTGGTAAAGTAGGCCCTTAATATGATAAATTCTTAATAAAACGTTAAACGTCGTTATTATTATAATTATAAGGTAAAACTTAATTTTAATAATTTATCACAGAACTTTGTTCCGCTTATTTCAAAACTCTTTGCTATCTAACAACTAGTAGGCGATCTAAGAGAGGTGTCATTAAAGATTCTTACATACACACCACCTTCTTTCCATCACGACCATTGTCCCTTTAGGGGTGGCTAGGAACTTTGCTACAACTAACTTTTGAAGCGTGGAGTTGTAGCAAGTTTCACCTTTTATTTCAGCATACTGAAGGTGATAGGCAGTGATCGGATAATCGGATGCATATTTACCGAAACTTCACATCAAAAAATCGGACCACACACACCGTCAACTTGGACAACATGAACAATTTAGTCAACTCGGACAACATGAACAACTCTGACAACTTGATCAACTTTATATTTGGGAACTTGTTGTCAGCATCTGACCTTCAATTTTTCTTTGTAGAAACCAAACTGTTATTTAGCTGTAAGTTCTCCAAAATGGAAATAAATGATAAATAACTATTTGACTTGACTTCAAACAACTTGAACAACTCAGACGAAATGAACTACCTACTTGGTCAACTCGGACAACTGTGTCAGCTCAGACAACATTGTCCAATTGGATAAAATTGACAGACTTGTTATGTTGGTCGAGTTGTTCCGAGTTGTTCATATTGTCTAAGTTCTACGATATTTTGTATGTCGATAAAACTTTTAAAACAACTTGCAACTTTTAGAAATCCCGCGACTTCGAATCGATCCTGTGATTGTTTCATAAAATAAAATAAATGAATTTATTTTTTTAAAACTTGTCCACATTTTTCTTATGAAAAATGAAGTTTAGTATTTGACTAATAATTCTTTTTTTTATGCATACCTAATTGTTGTGCATCCTATTATCCGATTACTGGTGATCAGTCTATGGTCACAGTAGTGTCGCACTTACAGCGATGGTCCAAGCACCTATTGAGGCAGGTCCTCGCACTCCTCTTCGCAGAGGGAGTGCCGCGCCCTCGCGCTGCCCCCGTCCCCCTCGCCCTCGCCCTCGCCCCCGTCCTCCCCGCGGCTCCCCGCGGCGGCGACGCAGAGCGCGTGCGCGATGCACAGGAAGGCGGGGGGGAGGCGCGCCATACCGTCCGGGACACACGCTGCCGAGGTGATCCAACCTTACGTGCAATATAGGGCCCTTCTTTATACAGGGTGAAATTGATATAATTAGCATCCTTTTAAACTAAAAGTCTACCCATCAAACTGAACTACTTTTACCAACCTTACGTGCAATATAGGGCCCTTCTTTATACAGGGTGAAATTGATATAATTAGCATCCTTTTAAACTAAAAGTCTACCCATCAAACTGAACTACTTTTACTATGGGAGCAAACCGATCGATCGGAGCAACAAAACAATGAGCTGTTCCATACTAAACTGCAAGGCCTACTCGACTTACATGTATGCAACAGCTGATTTTGTTTTTGCTCCGATCTGGTTGCTCCCATAGTAAAAGTTGTTCAGTTTGATGGGTAGACTCTTAGTTTAAAAGGATGCTAATGATATCAATTTCACCCTGTATGAATTAGTACAAGAAACGCCCCATAGAAGAAATTTTCGTGTGGTGTCGGCTAAGAATAGCACCATACCATTTCCTCTCGTGGGTGTCTTAAAAGGCGACTAAGGGATCTACCGGAGGATGGGCAGCAGCACCCTCTGAGTACACACATTCAATCCAACTGCGATCGCCAACCCGCCTGCCAAGCGTGGCGATTATGGCAAATCCCCATCCCATCCCCATTTTTGGGGAAGCCTATGTCCAGCAGTGGACGTGTAGGTATCAGCTGATATGATGATGATACTAAACTACAAACTTCAACTAAATTAGATTAGCATGCAAAATTATAACTGTGTGTTGAAAAATTAATTTACATTATAAAAACAATAGTTAATTAATAGATTTCTGAGTTTTTTTAGACATTATGTCCGGAGAACCGCATTTAAACTCGTCAGGGTTAAAAACAGGTGTGTTAAAATCATAGAGAAAATAACGCGCTCCCCTGGGTTAGAGATGTTGTATCGAACTGTGCACAGATACTCAACTGGGCCTGACGTCATAATAGCGGGAAGTAGCGTATTTAAATGTTAACCCTTCCCCTCACCCGTTTTTCACCCCCTTTGTTGGCGACAACATTTTCTATAGAAACAAGCCGATATGCCATCTCTTCTTACTCTATGGTTAAAATCTTATTGTAGATTTTAACACACATACTGTAACAGTTTTTCTGGTAGACAGTTGTGTGACCTAATACTAGTGCCTTAGGGCGCCTGATAGCTCTAGGATTAATATCAGTAGCCAGCGTAAACAGGTGCGGATTCTTTCTTACAAACTTAAATACTTACGTCTAATATGTCCAAAGTTCTTTATTTATTTTTTCTGTATCGTAAAAACAGCACTACAACACAAACGTAAAACTTGTTATGATTATAGTGTAAAAGTGTGTACCATACAGTAAAACAACAAATAAGAAAAACCGGTCAAGTGTGTGTCGGGTTTGCGCTTGCAGATCACGGAAAAAACATTTTCTTTTGGAACCCTTCGTGCGCGTGTACGACTCGCACTTGGCCAGTTTTTTAAGTTAGTTACACTCACCCACATCGAGGCACTTGGGCACGGCACACAGCGCGAGCAGCCTCGCCTCGCTCACGCGCACGAGCCGCGCGCGGCAGTATACCGCGCATGCGCACGCCGAGCTCACCGCGTAGCACGACACTACGGACAGATAGACAGAGATACGTTCACCATCTCGAAATTGTTACACAAACTTTCGCATTTTGGACAACAGCAGCGCGACGCACTTTGTTGTCGTCTTGTATGAAGGACAACACTCACCCAACAACAGCGTGACGAGTACATCACCGACATTGAGACTCCCCTCCGCGTTACTGAGCCACGCACAACACTCTGTGTACAACAACAACAGCGCCGCGCACTTTGTTGTAGTCTTGTATGAAGGACAACACTCACCCAACAACAGCGTGACTAGAACATCACCGACATTGAGACTCCCCTCCGCGTCACGGAGCCGCGCACAACACTCTGTGTACAACAACAGTGCGACGCACTTTGTTGTCGTCTTGTATGAAGGACAACACTCACCCAACAACAGCGTGACTAGAACATCACCGACATTGAGACTCCCCTCCGCGTCACGGAGCCGCGCACAACACTCTGTGTACAACAACAACAGCGCCGCGCACTTCGTTGTCGTGGTGTCGCGTGACGTCACGTGCGGCGCGCGCGCCACACCCAGCAGGAAGGGCGTCGCGGCGGAGAGCGAGGAGGCGAGTACTGAGCCCAGCGGCGGCAGCATCACGCGACCACACTGCAGACACATTCGGTGAATTAAATACCTACGAGCCATCATCAAACTGAACAACTTTCTCTATAGGGTTGATTGGTGGGGTTGATTGGTGGGGTTGGTTGGTGGGGTTGGTTGGTGGGGTTGATTGGTGGGGTTGGTTGGTGGGGTTGGTTGGTGGGGTTGGTTGGTGGGGTTGGTTGGTGGGGTTGGTTGGTGGGGTTGGTTGGTGGGGTTGGTTGGTGGGGTTGGTTGGTGGGGTTGGTTGGTGGGGTTGGTTGGTGGGGTTGGTTGGTGGGGTTGGTTGGTGGGGTTGATTGGTGGGGTTGGTTGGTGGGGTTGGTTGGTGGGGTTGGTTGGTGGGGTTGGTTGGTGGGGTTGATTGGTTCGAATCCCGGTTCGGTCATGGATGTTTATATGTTTGTGCCGTTGTTGTATGGTTTCCATAATAAACAGCCTATTAATAGTGCTTTCTTGGGATCATTACAATGTATGTGCCTGTGAGCGTTATTTATTTATTTATTTATACCTAACATAAGCAATGCAATGTCCCACTGGGGTAGGCAGAGACAATAGATCTCCCTATGCTACGCTGCTTCTGACACACATCTCTCGCCTTTTCAACATACATAAGCCTCTTCATACATGCTCGTCGATTACGGGTATTACATTTAAATTGGTCTTTCTTCAGTAGGTACGCATCTCATTTGATCAGAGTACGTGCGTCTAGGGCGACCCCTGAAAATAATATTATACTCACTAGTATGGCCAAAGAGAGCGGCACGGCGAACAGCGACGCGACATAGCTTGTCGCGACGAGCGGCGCCGCGCCCGCGCCCGTCAGTGCGAGCGAGAGCCACGAGCACGGCCCGCCCACCGACGACAATATTGCGCTGCGGAACAAATGGAGAAACAGATAATTATTATACAGGATGTAAACTTAAATGCATTAAATTATATTTAACAGGTTGCTTTTTGTGAACAACTTTTAGGTATTATGAGACCACATTGAAATCACAAAAACACATCTAGGTACACACGGCGACAGGTCAGGTTACCCTGTTTGGACTTTGAACTATTAGAAGTTGAACGCTGCGAATCGTGCGAGAGGGTGCGGTATGTTGTTGTTGTTTCGTCTCACAGCACGCTGCGCCCGCGCCGGCAGCCGCGTCTATGCAGGCTCTCTACCGCACTATTTTCTGTTTTTTTACGTAGTGTAGTTATGGGTATATAGGGCGCGTAACCTGATGTGTCGCCGTGTTTACAGTTTCATATTATTTTGGTCGAAAGGCGGTTGACATTTTCTATGAAACACGAGGGCATCGGTGGCACGTTGCGGAGAGGTATGGACATCCAATTATGGGGGGTCCGGGTTCGAATCCGCACGGACAACATGCCATGTACCAATGAGTTTTTCTAACATATTTACGTAATACCGACTGCTCTCAAACAAGGAAAACATCGTGAGGAAACCTGCATACACTGAAGAAGAAATTCTGATGTGTATGTGAAGTCTACCAATCCGCATTGTGCACGCGTGGTGGACTAACGCCCATACACCCTCCCTGAGGGTAGGCCTGTGCCCTGCAGTGGGACGTTTATAGGCTGATGATGATATATCACCGTCCACAGCTCAACATAGGCCTCTCCCTTGGCACGTCACACAACTATCCTCGTCCTTCCTCATCAAGTCGATCCCCGCTACCGGTTTCAGATCGTCGAACTATAGTTCAATCACAAGGGCTGTACCACTCCGCATAATGGGTGCGACACAGATCTGGATATTTTATCTTACGTAATTAGTCTGGTGCAAACAAACCGAGTGGCCGCCGCAAAAGTCTACGACGAAATGGAAGAGCGGTGCGGGCTTCCCTGCTCCTGCATCTCGCCGTGCAGCTTCCTACGGAGCGGCACAACCCTTGTGGTTAGCCTATAATAATTCAGCTCACCCCCTCACAACGCGATGGTCGATGCCATCCCGGAACGCTTCGACGACGACGACGCAGAGCGCCGGCGCGACCACGTGCGCGTGCAGCGCCACCAGTACCGGCAGCCGACCGAGCCGCGCGGGTTCGAGTCTCCACCGGCGCCCTGACACGTAGTATATGTACCAGAGGGGTACGTGGCTGAGGTACTCTGTGCGGAGCGGCCCTGCGGTGTGGTCGAGGGGGTTTTATCAGAGAGGTACACGCTAAAAGGAGAAGTAATGGAGGTCAGAACATGTTTTGTCCTATTCACTCTATAAGAGATGAATATGTATAGCTAATTCGCTCTAGTTTAAAAAGGAGATCGCTATTCGCTACCTTATTGCTGTCGACGTAACAATTTTTCTACGGCCACTGATCAAAAAATGCCACTTCATATAAATTGTTTGCTATTGTATCTTAGACTACGTATATACCATGGTACAATAATAATTAATATACTGCGCCTGGTATTCTCTTCCGATCACGTGACTGACCACGTGACTGACACAAGCCTACGTCATCATACCCTTTTACCATGTTTAGGGGCCATTTTTTTGTGACGTAGGCTTGTGTCACTCTGGGAATAGAAGACCTTGTTTTTTTAGACTATGGTATATACTACGTTTATTGTATGACTATCGCTATCTCATACGCGGTTACACTGACATTCTGTCTACTAGCGCCAGTGACATTTCATTGTCAATGGAGGTACACCGGCAGCCGACCGAGCCGCGCGGGTTAGAGTCTCAACCGCCGCCCTGACACGTAGTATATATACCAGAGGGGTACGTGGCTGAGGTACTCCGTGCGGAGCGGCCCTGCGGTGTGGTCGAGGGGGTTTATTAGAGAGGTACACCGGTAGCCGACCGAGCGGCGCGGGTTCGAGTCTCCACCGCCGCCCTCACACGTAGTTTATGTACCAGAGGGGTACGTGGCTCAGGTACTCCGTGCGGAGCGGCCCTGAGGTGTGGTCGAGGGGGTTTTATTAGAGAGGTACACGCAGAAGATGTTTTGTCCTATTCACTCAATAAGAGATGCATAGGTACTTATAGCAAATTCGCTCTAGTTAAAAAAGGAGATCGCTACCTTATTGCTGTCGACGTAACCACATTTTTCCAAAGAAATGTTACTTCATAAATTGTTTGCTATTGTATAACTATAGCTATCTCACACGCGGTTACACTGACATTCTGTCTACTGTGACATTTCTTGATCAACTACATGGTACAATAATACATATACTGCGCATGGTATTCTCTTCCGACCACGTGACTGACCACGTGACTGACACAAGCCTACGTCATCATACCCTTTTACCATGTTTAGCGGCCATTTTTATGTGACGTAGGCTTATGATCAACTAGCGCAAGTGACATTTCTTGATCAATCTATGTTAGAATAAGGTAGGTACACCGGCAGCCGGAATACGTACCAATCAAGTACAATACCAATGTTTTGTACTTAGTTGTAACAATTAGTAAGTAAACCTTACATTTAGCATTTTAAGTTGTTTGCTACAACTACCAACTATTATTATTCTAGCTATTCTAGAATTACTTAGGTACTTATATCTTACTAAACTTTGACATTTTATTGCGTTTTTCTAAGTTTGAGTGCCCGATATTTAGACTACCTATGTTATTACTACCATGATCAACTGATGACCCTATGTATAAGATAGGTAGTACACGGCTGTACACACCTTATTCCTCTTCGAATAATGAAGGAAACAGGGCCCTCATGCCCACAAACACATTGCAAGAGAAAAATTATCCCTTAGTCACCATATCGGTATTAAGTTCAAAACAAAACACAGTAGGTAATATAATTTAAAATTTTTCTAGTACCTACCTATTATTAAACTATGAATCCCATTAAAAAATTTAGAAAAAACACTACAGATTTAAAAGTTTAAAAAGTTCCAGTGATAATTTTGAAATAAACAAAAATATACAAAATTGCTAAATCAGTTCTCAAGTGCACTATAATAATTATAAAATCAGTACTCTATGTTATGAAAGTACTAAAAAAATTGTCCTAAAAATATTTATTTAAGTAGGTAATAATGATAAGTAGCCCAGTCATTTTACGGTTTGAGCCGGGACTAATTACTAATTGAATTTTTTTTCTCTATAATATTGAAGAGCCAATTTGAACTTAAGAATGTACCAAAATTAAAAAAAAATTACTTCAGCAACAGTTCCAATTTTACAATATCGATATTATCTCGTTCTAAAAAACCTGGTGATAAAATTTTTTTTGCACATGTTTAAGGCTTTACCATCATACATACTTCAAACATGGTGTAAATATTTTTGTCTACTTAGAAGGTTTTGAAAAATACATTCGTATTTTCTAATAAATACCTCATTTTTTAATTTTAGTGCCTATTTTATTGATCAAAAATAATATATATTGTTAAATCTAATTGAAATGAGTGCATTGGTATTAATATTATTAATTTAAAAGCCTACTGGGACACACAATTTTGATTTCTATGTTGCATAGCAATTTTTTTTAATATGGTTTAGGATAGTATTTTTGTCACTAAATGGTGCCGGTAACAGTTTAAAAAACCAATTAATAATTACTCCCTACCCCGCCTAACAAAACTCCGTAAAATGACTGGCCTAAAGCTGCTAGGTCAGCATGTTAGCAAGTAATTTTGGATAAAATTAAAACTATTCAATTCATGTGTTGGAGCACATTCCAAGTGAGTGGATGTACGATTCAAACCTTAATCCCAAAGTCATGTATCAAAATAAATACTTTTATAATACAACATTTTAATGAAAGTTTCTACAGAGTTTGTGGTTGGTTTAAATTTAATTAATTAGTTTAGTTTTAAGAAGCTGGTTGCAAGGATGTTAAGTAATGGAAAATAATTATTAAAAAATGTTATTTTTGAAAACTGCAGACGAACTGAATCTTTGTATAGTACTGAAAAATGTTTATCAGTCATTCTGTATAAGTATTATAGTCAACTTTATCACTTAGTGAATGAGTTTTTTTAGCTCTTTGATAACTGTTAGAGCGTAGGTTTCTATCACTTTTATAAGTCTAGTCTAGTTTTGTATGTCTCACTTTGATGACTGATAATGTGTATCTATCACTTTAATGAGTGTCATCTCTCACTTTGGTGAGTGTATCTCACTATGGTGACTGATAATGTGTATCTCTCACTTTAATGAGTGTCATCTCTCACTTTGGTGAGTGTATCTCACTATGAAATAGAAATATATTTATTTGCCAAAATACTTTGTGGTGACTGATAATGTGTATTCTCTCACTTTGGTGAGTGTAAGTCACTATGGTGACTGATAATGTGTATCTATCACTTTAATGAGTGTCATCTCTCACTTTGGTGAGTGTATCTCACTATGGTGACTGATAATGTGTATCTCTCAATTTAATGAGTGTCATCTCTCACTTTGGTGAGTGTATCTCACTATGGTGACTGATAATGTGTATCTCTCAATTTAATGAGTGTCATCTCTCACTTTGGTGAGTCTATCTCACTATGGTGACTGATAATGTGTATCTCTCAATTTAATGAGTGTCATCTCTCACTTTGGTGAGTGTATCTCTCACTTTGGTGACTGATAATGTGTATCTATGACTTTGATGAGTGTATCCATCGCTTTGATGACTGATAAGCATATCTATCAATTTAATGACTGATAAAGATCATTCTCTGTAATTGTTCTCGTCTGTAGTGTAATTTTAATCATGCCAAAACTAGTAACAATAATTATACAAAATTGTTGTTTTGATGTTGTAAAGGACTGGTAGTTCTAGATATTGTCTGATAATCATATTCATAAGTCAGGCATTGAATTCTAAGAAATCATCACCTCTACATCATACATAGAAACTTACTTTCTAGAAGCATGATTATTATATTACACAATGTGGGTACTACAATAATTTTATGCTCTAAGTATAAACGTTTATGTCCAGCAGTGGACGTTCATCGACTGAGATGATGATGATGAACATTTATTATTATTATTCATCAGCCTACTTCATCCCACTGCTGGGCAAAGGCCTTTTCCCATGCTCATTTATAATTTATGAAATTTTTTGCTTTAATGTGAATATTTCAGAATAGTCTTAAAGTTTTCTAGATTGACATAAATGGAGATCTACTTAATACCTAAACCCAATGTTATGTACTGTCTGTGAGCACTTAGAATAGGGTTCAGCTGTCGGGAAAAATAATAGATAAGATTGCGACTAGTATATAACCTTCTCGATCACAGCCAGTGACAATCTTTTTGAAATCAGTAACAATTTAAACTCTCGAGAAGTAAATAATACAAATATAAACGATTTGAATCCTATTCTAAGAGCTCTCGGACTGTATGATCATGATGATGTGTATACCAGTCCCTTACTCAATCACAAACCAAACCATTCTTGCAACAAGCGAACAAAAATAATTAAAAAATTCAATTACTGGCAGAATGAGGTGCAAATGTTTTCTAAAACTCTATTAGTGAGGCTGTATGGTCATGCAGTGTTTGCCTCCAGGGGCGCCGAGGCGCGGCGCGACCGACGCCAGCAGGGCTGCCAGCAGCACGCCGCCAACTAGCCAGAGCCTCTTCACTTCATACCACATGTCCACATTGTATTCATTCCTGTATTTTACTTGAGGCCTTTGAATTAAAAGCGTTGTCGTGGAAGATGCGGAAGACTCCATTGCTTAGAAAAATAATATAATTTAAAAAAAAACTTTTTTTTTATTTGTAATTTTAGGTTAAAAGCCTAGTTTTTTTTTAATAATGTACCTAGGCAGATAATCAAACATTTTATTAGGACTTTAGTCCTGAAGCTGAGATTATCAGCTGTTTAAAATAGGTATTATTGATAATATTTTAAATAATTCATCTTCACAACCTGCAAAGTAAATAAAATGATTTTTTTTATAAGAAACACTGTTAGAACTTGAAACAATGTAAAGTTTCATAATTGTAGTAAGTTTAACAATCTAATTCGTCACACGTACACTTATTATCAACTAAATATCACAGAAGTATTTCAGTTTGTAAAACTACTGCATTTTCCGGGAAAATCCATTTTCCGATTTGCCGTCACTTTCACAACAACCAGTGTTGCCGTTCTATAAATTTGAAAAGCACTAAATTATCTGAAAATTCCGCCAGATATGAAAAATTTTTTTTTTTTTAAATCCGCTAGAAAGCGCTAAACTTTTTCACAAGTGTAACACAACCAGTTTTATTATTTTTGTGCTAATTTATACATACAACGTGTTAATGAATTAGCGCAAAACCTCATACACCCCAACTGATTTATAACAAAATAATGAGATTGAAGCAATAATTTAATTATTTTGATAATTAAAATTTAAAGTTATTCGCATTTTAAGTTTTGAGGCAAAAATGATTTGTTATCATTTCAGCACTGAAAGAAAGCGCTAACGTACTCATGGATACATTTTTATAATCTTGTTTTGGTAGTAAGTAGGGTGAGTGTGCCCGTGCGGTGGGTTGACATCGGGTTCAGAAAATTTAAAATTTTGCTAACAAATTATTTTATATTTTGAAAAAAATTACCTAAGTTGAAACCATGATAATTCGACTCTGCTCTCGATTCTAAACAAACTACTTTCTAGTTTTGCGTTAATTCATTAACACGTTGTATAAGCATTATGTTATGCTAAAGCTGTTAATTGTTTGTAAACTCCTGTTAATGTTTTACAGCACACATTACACAAAAACATGAAAGTAAATGGCGTCGCCCCATACAATTTAATTGAAAAACAAGATGACGGATGACAAAAAGTGAAGCTATGTTTTGTTTTCTTCTATTTCTTCGTTTTTTATGTTGTGTATTGTGTCGTTCGTAAAAAAACATGCGATGAAGACACAGCTTAAGTTAAGCCAGGTTTCAATCATTACATAAAAGGCAGAATGGAAGTAAAGTATTTAATTATCAGTTTAAAACTATAAAAAATGAACAAAAACTATGTTTTCTACATTATTTCTATAACAAGATACTTCACTCAATAATTAACGCTTAAAATATCAGCCTACGAATTTAAAATAGGTGGAAATCAACGTAACTAAAATTAATTATTTTGGTTAGAAACTCATGAATTTCAGTCTTCCAAAAGTAAGTATTCAAAGTTAAGTGGAAAAATCCGCCAGAAACCGCTAAATATTTATTTCCCGCTAAAGCCTTCTGTTTTCGCGCGAGAAGATCACAAAATCCACCAGTTCTAGCGGGAAAGGCGCTAAAACGGCAACACTGACAACAACTTTGCGCATGCCGCGTAAATACCATTCTATCCACCTCTTTCTAACACTAAGGAGAAAAAGAGATGGAAAAACTGCCTTTCTTTATCAGGCTTGTGAGAAAAACAAAGATGGGTATAGAATGCCACCCAATAACGATCACTACTATCATGCTACTATTTTCGTTTGAAAATATTTCTGAACTGAGAATGTGAGAATATGTCAAAAGAGTAACGACTGTTTCTCGATCTCATCTCAATCTCACTCACCATCCAACTGTGTTTTATTTATTATTATTATTAGCTGTTGAACCTAGGTTTTCTCATTATCTTGCTCACGGTTGCGCCCGATCTATCGGTCATTAATGCCTTTTGAAAAATGCATAATGCTGCCGCGAAAACCTTTTCTTAGTGAAGTGAGTTCAGAAACTGTCCTAAAAATAAAAACAAAACCTTAGTACCACTCAGTGTTGCCAATGCTACGGCAATTACCGTGTTCTACGGCTTTCAGGCCAAAAAATTATAAAATCCACGGCCTACGGCTGCAACCCTGTGGCCGTAGCAGATTCTACGGCTTTTCGCAAATTCTACGGTACTTAATTGACTAATTTATTTATAAAAAATTCACTTTTAGAGTATGACTGTTATAAATAAGTGCCTGTATGGTTCGACTGTGTACTGTATCCAATTCTGAATCCGAATGCCAACATTGCAACTAAAAATGTCTACGGTATGTTGGCTGGGTTTTGTTCCTCTTTCTTACTCTGTGAGCAAAAAACAGATGAGATGAAATTGTTTACCACACAAATAGATAAAATTTGCAAACGTTTAATTAACGTTAAAAAAACCTTAAAACCGCACCATTTGGCTGATATTGAAAAGTGTTTCCTTTTTTAAGCAATGACACGGCCCACCGTTGGTCTTTTTCCATATAAACACGGCTTTTTTACCTAATGTACACGGCCGCCAATAAATTTGCATTGGCAACACTGGTACCACTGTCGTCAAAATATTTTCTTGACATTTCGCAAATACGAAAATCGTTAATTTGTATTTATTTTCTCAAAGAATTAGAAGAAATTAACTACTAATAGAACAACAAGGATCAACATGTTACCGAACACAATCAGACAAGTGAGCGCGGCAGCAAAACGGAGTTCCCCACTTTTGAGGTTAGGATTTTACCAAAGCAAATTCTTAGAACAAAAATTTGTGAATAAAAAAACAAGATAAGTGCGAGCCGGCTCGCACAGAGAGGGCTCCGTACAACCATACAATATTATAAAAAAAAGTGTTTTCTCCGGAACCCTTAGTGCGAGCCCGACACACACTTGGCCGGTTTTTTTTATTTGATGTTTTGGTCAGAGTGTCATCCCACACACACCAAGTTTTACGCTTGTATATTGTTGTTTTTACGAGCACGCAAAAACAGAAAAAAAAGACTCGTTTCTTGTATGGGGCCCCTTTATTTTTGTATTTTTTATTATTTGTTACAACACAACACACAGGCTGGAGTGGTCTAGCCTTGCAGGCCTACAACATTCTAAGTTTATCAGCAACGTGACAACTTGTGTTTCAAGGTTCATACTGAACAACAGCAGGAGCAAGGCTCGTGCCATCGTCGGAGCCCTCACTGGGCACTACGCCACAGGCACGATGATGCACAAGATGAAACTCACCCTGGATCCCAGCTGCCGAGCATGCGGAGAGGATGAGGAGACCATGGAGCATGTTCTTTGTGACTGTGATGTCTTGGCGGCTAAACGCATGAGCCTCCTCGGAGATGGATACCCAAAACCGAAAGATCTTAGATTTCTTCCCCTCAATGGTATTGCCTCCTTCATTGACCATGTATTTGAAGGGTGAAGAAAGTAAAAAGTATTGGGGCTAACACAAAAGATCCCACTGAGTCGAAGTGTTGCTGGCTTGCCAGCCCCCACAACAAGATAAGATAAGATAACAAGAGCTTCATCTTGTGCATCATCGTGCCTGTGGCGTAATCACAGTATAAGAAAGAGTATCTATTACTAGATACAGTACGGATACTCCCTTCCTCCCACCAACTTTTTACCTCACCCCCTCTATCGCCCTCTGGTTACCTCGCACTGGTTACTCGTTACCTAAGAAGAAGACATAAGGTTCAATTTCTTTGGTTTCGCATGTGCTGACGCCATCTTGTAAAATTAAATTTTTTGTATGCAGTGTCCGGGCTGTGGCGTAATGCCCGGTGAGGGCTCCGACAATGGCACTAGCATAGCCTGTTGTTGTTGTTGTTGTCCTAAGGTACCCCGATGGTACAGAGGGCCCTCGTGAGACGCCGCCATCTCTCCCTGTCCTGCGCCTGGTGTTCTATTTCGTGCTAACTCAACCCGGCTGCTCGTAGCTCTGCGTCGACGGTGCGCCGCCACGTGTGTGCGGGTCGCCCTGGTCGTCTGCTTCCACCAGGCTCCCACGTGAAGGCGACTCTATCGGAGTTGTCCTCTTCTCTCCGAAGCGTATGCCCGATCCACTTCCACTTGCGTTGAGCAATTTCTTGCTTAATGGGGGTTTGTTGGCATCGGGCCCACAGCTCTTCATTGCTGATTGTGTTCGGCCAGTAAATGCGCAGGATGGATCTCAGGCTTTTGTTGACGAAGACTTGTATTTGCTCGTCAGTCCCTTTGTTTCCTTCCACGTCTCGCAGCTGAACTACAAGACAGACTTCACTATGGATTCGAAGAGAGAGATCTTGATACGCCGAGTGAGGATTTTTGAGTCCCATACCGGTTTTAACTGGGCGAATGCAGCTTTGGCCTTGTTGATTCTGATCTCAACGTCGTCATCAGATCCACCGTTGTTGGTGACTGTGCTGCCCAGGTACGTAAACTTGGCTACAGATTCTAAAGCAGTACCCTGGAGACTGACTGGACGCCTATCGTTTGACTGTATTCGCTGACTTCTGGCTAGCATAGCCTGATGATCATAAATTATCCTACAAACTGAAACTACTTCTTACAGTATAATCCGAGGCAAGGCGGCGTACGAGGGCGAGGGGAAGACGACGGTGAGGGTCATCAACCAGGACCAGGAGCTCGGCCTGATGATTGACTCTTACGCCACGGTGAGTCATCAATCATCATCACTGAATATTATAAATGAAAGTACCCCACCACCTATACGGTTGTCGCCTTAGACTAATTATATCGGGACGCGTAACCACGTGTCATTCTACTAAAAAACTTTCTGCCACTTTTTGCGGGGGGCGAGGTAACATGTTATCCGCAACTTTGGATTTTATTCCCAATGACTTTAGATTCTAATTTTGAATGTTCAAAATCATGAAAAGTAGTCTCGTGTAAACCCCAAACGTTCTAAGTTCAAAATTATTGTTTCGCTATTATAGGCTGTCTCGTTTAGTGATAAGGTACAAAATTGAGTGTAAATGCGCAAGATTAATTGATCTAATACCGTGGCAGAGGGGAAATGCTACCGCAAGGCCGGTCCGGATATAATTAGTCTAAGGGTGTCGCTAATAGACTGATTTCATCAAAACTCTCTTGTCCATTCCCATTATTTGGGATGTTTTATCTACACTAATATTATAAAGAGGAAAGATTTGTACCTATTTTTGTATGTTTGTAATGAATAGGCTCAAAAAGTACTGGGCCGATTTAAAAAATTCTTTCACCATTAGGAAGCTGCATTCACCCTGAGTAACATAGGCTATATTTATTGCTAGAAAAGATTAGACGTCCACCCGTGCGAAGCCGGGACGGGCCGCTAGTTTTTCATATGTTTGTTTCTGAACAAAACATCTTGTAATTATTGTTTCAGTATGGCTTCAGACTCAACAACGGCATTACGGTGCTGGGACCCATGGCCATATTCCCGAGGTAACTATGTTATAAGCATAAAGTTTTTTGTTATTTACCTAACTAAGGGCCTACCACACCCTGGACACTTTATGGAGGTGCTACTGGGAATGTTCCTCCATTGAAAAGGGAAGATCTTCCACCAGGCTATGTGTGAAGCCTGGGGACCGGCCGTGGTCCAACAGTTCTTAGATAGCAAATTTCTTTTTTCCATACAAAAAAAGATGACGTCATAACTCCTCTCTGTTTTTTTTTTGGTGCTACGGGTCAAATGGATTTATATGGACCAAAGATCAATCGCTCGGAATTTCATGCTTTTAACACCACGAGCTTTTACCCGCGACTTCGTCCGCATAAATTATATACCAGATTTTAAGTCAGATGATAAGCTATCAAACAAAAAAAGTTTCATCAAAATCGGTTCAGTAGTTTTTGCGTGATACTCGAACAAACAAACACCCAAACAAACAAACAAACAAACGAACAAACAAACAAACAAACAGACACACAAAAAGTCCAAAAATTCGTGATTTGGAATCAGGGAAGCCTAAAAACCATATCGTAATCTTTTTTTTGTAAATATCTTCAATGTACAGACACGCTTCTGTTACAGTTTTATAATAGTTTAGATTTGCAGCATTTTACTGAATTTCGGGGGCGTACCGCTAAGACTACCCACTATGGCACCCACCAGGCAAACGAAAGAGGGGACGCCCTAAAACAACCTGGCGCCGCTCTGTGGAAGTAGAGGCTAAAAGTCTCAACATGACCTGGGAGGATATCTACAGCGCTGCCCAAGATCGCAACCGATGGAGAGCTATCATCCGAGCCCTATATCCCACGTAGGGGTAACAGGCAGAGAAGAGAGAGAGAGAGACCGCTAAGACTATGTAACGCATTAAAGTTTACGTGTCATCAGGTCGGTGCTGTCCTGGCAGGTGAAAGGGTCTGAGGAGGTCACGGAGAGGTCGCTGAGGTTCTTCAAACTGCTTGAACCCAAGATCGACTTGCTGGTGAGTTACTTATACAGTCATCACCATCATCATCTCAGTCGATGGCCGTCCACTCCTGGACATAGGCCTCTCCCAAGGATCGTCACAACGACCGGTCCTGCGCTGCCCTCATCCAACGGGTTCCCGCCGGCTTCACCAGGTCGTCGGTCCACCGTGTGGGGGCTCACTACCTACCCACGCTGCGCTATCCGGTACGCGGTCGCCACTCGAGAATTTTTCGGCCCCATCGGCCATCGGTTCTGCGAGCAATGTGCCCGCCCTTATACAGTATTGTATATCATTGGCCTCGATTCGGACTGTGCCACGACTTAACTTAACTAAATTTATTCCTGTCACTTTCTAAAATAAGATTAAGAAAAGAGACAGAAAACCAACAGCTGATTTTAGTGCTGTCAAAGTGACGTTAAACTACCAAAAACGCTTTAAATAAGATGGCGTACATTATGATGGCATCTTATTTTGGGCGCGTAACGTCACTTTGACAGCACTAAAGTCAGCTGTTGGTTTTCTGTCTCTTTTCTTAATCTTATTTTAGAAAGTGACAGGAATAAATTTAGTTAAGTCGTGGCACAGTCCGAATCGGTACGAGGGAGGTTACATGGTCAGTATTTCATCATTCTGGTCCATCAGTGTGGTCATGTATATTAGAAAAATTATTTATTACGTAACAATGTCACAAATTACAATAATCAAATTACAAAAAAATACCAAACAATCTATTTTAAATTCGGTAACATGCCTCGTCCAAAGGAGTACAGTCAAAAAAAATCCACGTCAAGCTTCGTCACAAGAAATTACAGAAAAAAAAAACAGAAATGCACACTCTAAATGGGCCTCTCGTCATTAAACGTACCCGGCACAAAGGATCCCATCACACCAGCTGCGTTCCCGCGCTGGATGGCCAATGAAATCCTCAAGGGAAACTGACTCGAGATTGACCCGACTAACATGGTGCTTCAGTATATCAGTTTCCCTTCAAATCAAATAAACATGACCAGACTGATGGACCAGAATGACGAAATACTGACCGTGTAACCTCCTTCTACCATTGTCCAGTCATCATAATCATCATTCATCATTTACTAACATAGGGTGTTAGATGACCTAAGAGCAAGGATCTCCCTTATTCTAAAGGCATAGAGGGAACCATAGCATTGCAAGAATGTCCACTTTTTTGACGTTTGTGTTTAAAGTGTGTGGTGTCAAGTAGTATGGACAAAAGAGACCAATTAGGCTGCCTGTCCATTGAAGCTCGCGAGCTGTGCGAGCTGTGTAGCTGTGTTTTTTTAACCAATCAGGACAGTGGCGTAGCGTGAGTTTCCGCCGCCCGGGGAAAAGACTGGTTTTGCCGCCCCCTACACAAAAAATAACTGAGCGAGTGAAGCGAGCTCGAAATTTTTTTACACATCGATTCGGGTTGTGGTCAGACATCTTTTGGTTTTTCTATGCAAAAATAGAAACTTAGAGCGAGCGAAGAGAGCTCGACTTTGTCCTCGGTTAGAGCCAGAGCTTTTTAAGTACAAAACATGTACAAAGTAGCCTAAGTAAAAGCTACGTAGGTATGGATAGAATAGAGCTAAACATGCTCGAAATTTTTAGCACCGTCTTAACTATGGTCAGAATTCTTTAGGAGTACCTATGTGTAGGTAGGGTAATTAAAACAGAAACAGAGCGAGCGGAGCGAGCTCGACTTTTCTCAGCTCTACGAATTAGTTATAAACGGAGCTCTATATTTTTCCCGAATTTGCCGCCCCTTGTAAAGTGCCGCCCGGGGCATTTGCCCCCCGTGCCCCACCCTCGCTACGCTACTGAATCAAGAGCTCGGGCGAGATCAGCCGCGCCTCGCCCGAGCTCCTGATTGGTTAAAAAAAACACAGCTACACAGCTCGCACAGCTCGCGAGCTTCAATGGACAGGCAGCCTTAGACCAATCTAGTACAAAAGTGAAAAGTGGACAACCGCATAAACAAAGATCTATAGTTCCGTCTCCTGCTATTTAAGGTACGTCATAAGACAAAAGAGACTTAACTACAATCATAAATTGATGCGGTCTGTATGCTTTAAAAGAAAGATTTTAAAGAAAATGTGATGTCTATCAACCATAGAGAAAATAACGCGCTCCCCTGGGGAAGAGATGTTGTATCGAACTGTGCACAGATACTCAACTGGGCCTGACGTCATAATAGCGGGAAGTAGCGTATTTAAATGTTAACCCTTCCCCTCACCCCCTTTTCACCCCCTTTGTTGGCGACAACATTTTCTATAGAAACAAGCCGATATGCCATCTCTTCTTACTCTATGCTATCAACCTATCCCCTCGGGGTAAATAGTCGTGAGCATATGCTAACAGTTTGTCGCCGGCAGGTGTTGGGACTGGAGACCAAGGAGAGGTCCGCCGTGGACCTGGTGTTCAAGGCGGCGCGCACCGCCAAGATCAACGTGGAGATTCTGCCCACAGAGCACGCCTGCAGCACCTTCAACTTTCTGAACGCGGAGGGCAGGTGCGTCACATACACACACACACACACGCAGGCAAACACACACACACACACACATACAGTACAGGCATGCGATTTTTAAACCTCATTCGCTGAGTTCAGCAGATGAAAATGTCAAAATTACTATGGAGACACGCATCTTTCTACTGCTGATTTGACTTTCAAAAATCATACTCCAGGGCTGCGATTTTTGAAAGTCAAATCATCAGTAGAAAGCGGTCGTGGGTTCGCTTCCCACGGGGGACACCTAGTGATATGTCACTTTGTGCGTTTTTCCCCAGTTAGTTAGGACATTGCAGGCTGAATCACCTGATTGTCTGAAAAGAAAAATGATTCCGTGCTTCGGATGGCACGTTAAGCCGTTGGTCCCGGCTACTATCTCTGGTGGTAGTAGTCGTTATATAAAAACCACGTCAGAGGCCGTAAGGCGGTCTGAAATAACTCTGACACCAGGGCTCTGCCCACACGATAAGAAGTAGAAAGATGCGCATCTCCATACATTTTCAACTGCTGAGTTCAACGTATTAGATTCGAAAATCGCACTCCTGGATTCGTTTTCTTCTATTCATCATTATTTTACGGCTATCGTGAATACTCTTTATTACAATAGCATAGCATAGCTATGGTCACGATTATATTCCCCGAGGGGGTAATCAGAGATACAATACAATTATTACAATAAATAAAGGTTATTTGGTTCAAACACTTGAAGGAAAAGGTACCATAAAGAGAAATACTTTTCCTCCACTTCTGCATATAAACAACCAATTTACTTCTGAACCCACTAGCATAGAGTAAATAAATTATACACAACAGAGGGTCCATGCCCATACTAAGAAAGTTGCCACCTTCTTATATGAAAACTCGCGCAAGTATAGCGCCGGTGGTGAGTAGCCGGTACTACAGTATTAATTACGTTAAAATAAGTGTTACACACATTTGTTCTTGAAAATTTTAAGGAAATTAATCTATACAGGGTGTACAATAAAATGGGACAGCTACTCAAAGGGGTGCTTCAGACCATCAAACTGAACAACTTTCTCTATGGGACCAATATCGAAATCGCGAAAAAAAATCCGCTCTCCCATACAAAACTGCAAACACAACTCGACTGAAATGTATGGGACAGCAGATTTTTTTTTCGCGATTTCGATATTGGTCCTATAGAGAAATAGGCCAGTCATTTTACGGAGTTTTGTTAGGCGGGGTAGGGAGTAATTATTAATTGGACTTTTAAACTGTAACCGGCACCATTTAGTGACAAAAATACTATCCTAAATAAAATTAAAAAAAATTTTTCTACGCAACATAGAAATCAAAATTGTGTGTCCCAGAAGGCTTTTAAATTAATAATATTAATACTAATGCACTCATTTGAATTAGATTTACCAATATACATTATTTTTGATCAATAAAATAGGCATTAAAATTTAAAAAAATAGGTATTTATTAGAAAATACGAATGTATTTTTCAAAACCTTCTAAGTAGACAAAAATATTGACACCATGTTTGAAGTATGTATGATGGTAAAGCCTTAAATATGTGCAAAAAAAAATTCATCTTCAGGTTTTTTTAGAACGAGATAATATCTATATTTTGAAATTGGAACTGTTGCTGACGTAATTTTTTTTTAATTTTGGTACATTCTTAAGCTCAAATTGGCTCTTCAATATTATAGCGAAAAAGAAATGCAATTAGTAATTAGTCCCGGCTCAAGACGTAAAATGACTGGGCTAAAAGTTGTTCAGTTTGATGGTCTGAAGCACCCCTTTAAGTAGCTGTCCCATTTTATTTTACACCCTGTATAATTTATTTCCGTGGAACAAAACTCAAATAATAGTGATCTAATAACGTTTAATTAAGATTTATCTCTCGTTCAGGCCAGATGATACTTGTAGCGACATCTGTTTGCGCCAAGACTATACTAAATCTAAAATGTATGGAACTGTCCAGACATGCTACTAGTGAACTATTTTCACTATGGAACCAAGGTTGAAATCGCGAAAAAACGTTGTTCCTTAGAAAACGTCAATACCTAATATCTTTAGCTAGCTAATAGCTCGTCCTAAAACGTATGGAACAGCAGATTTTTGTTTTCGTAATTTCAATATCGGTCCCATAGTGATCTAGTTCAGTTTGACAAAGTATGTAGCGCATTTACAGCCCGGTAACACAGTCGGTAGTGAACCTGCCTGCTGTGCAGCCTGCTGAGGGTCGCGGGTTCGAATCCCGTAAGGGACAAATATTTGTATGATGAATATGAATATTTGTACCCGAGTCATGGATGTTTGTATCTATACAACGTGTTAATGAATTAACGCAAAACTAGAAAGTAGTTTGTTTAGAATCGAGAGCAGAATCGAATTATCATAGTTTCAACATAGGTAATTTTTTTCAAAATATTAAATAATTTTTTTGTAAAATTAAAAATTTTCTGAACCCGATATCAACCCACCCCACGGGCACACCCACCCTACTTACTACTAAAACAAGATTATTAAAATGTATCCAGAAGTACATTAGCGCCTTCATTCAGTGCTGAAATGATGACAAATCATTTTTGCCGCAAAACTTAAAATGCGAATAACTTTAAATTTTAACTATAAAAATAATGAAATTATTGTTTCAATCTAATTATTTTGTTATAAATCAGTTGGGGTGTATGAGGTTTTGCGTTAATTCATTAACACGTTGTATATGTATTCTATATCGTTGTCTAGTCATCATAATACAAGTCCAGGCTAGATTCTAGTACTTTAAAAATTAAATGTGACTAGATAATTTGTGTGACATTGTCCAAGATATTTATTTATTTATTTACGTTTACACCCTGTATACAGACGATGATGATGATGTCCCCCCCCCCCCCTCAGGTACGTGGCGGCGGCCCTGATCCCCCCCCTGCACATAGAACTGAACGAAGATGACATGCTTCGCTCCAAGATGCACTACGAGAACCTCTACAACAAGGAGCTCATGTAACTTACTCTAGCCCACTGCTGGGGTGTTTAGTTTTGGGGTTTTTGGTTCATTCATCTCATCCACAGATTACCCCCAATAGATATCGCATGATGAAAATATTGTACACGCCCGAAGTCACCATTTATGGCGGTAGGTGCGGGTAGCGGGGCACGAAACGGTGCAACGTGATTGGTCATTTCAAGGTCGCACTACTTCGAGCTCGCTCACTCGCGTTGCTTATATAATCTTATCTTATCTTGTTGTGGGGGCTGGCAAGCCAGCAACACTTCGACCCAGTGCGATCTTTTGTGTTAGCCCCAATACTTTTTGCTTACTTCACCCTTCAAATACATGGTCAATGAAGGAGACAATACCATTGAGGGAAAGAAGCCTAAGATCTCCCGGTTTTGGATATCCATCTCCGAGGAGGCTCATGAGTTTTGCCACCAAGACATCACAGTCACGGAGAATATGCTCCATGGTCTCCTCATCCTCTCCGCACGCTCGGCAGCTGGGATCCAGGGTGAGTTTCATCTTGTGCATCATCGTGCCTGTGGCGTAGTGCCCGATGAGGGCTCCGACGATGGCACGAGTCTTGCTCCTGCTGTTGTTCAGTATGAACTTTGAGACACGAGTTGTCGCATTGCTGATAAATTTCTTGGAGTGCTGTAGACCTGTGAGGCTAGACCACTCCAGCTTGTGTGTTTTATCAGCCAAATCCCTAATGGCCATTCCTATATTGCATGCCGGGATTCCCACACTTGGTTCTGGTCTTGGTCTGCTTATATAATAGTCCAAGATCATAGATGTGTGGCGCGCGTCGGCGGCCTTGTACGCGGTATCTATTGGAGGTAAACTGTGATCTCATCCCAGCAAGACAACGCATGTGATGTGAGTGATACGTAGTTAGGAAGTTTTAGCTTAATTTTGTAAATATTGTTATAAACATAGGTTAATGTTAATTTATTTTAATTTAGACACCGATCAAAATATTGTAATAACTAGATGCTCATATAAAATGAACCTAAATATATCTTGTTGTTATAATATATTGTTTTTTTCGCCTTACCCCACCCTTGACTGCTTGACGATACCATAATCTGCACTGGTAGCATGACAACCCGCGATAGCCGTGATACGGCTTTATCACGTCTTTTATCTCGTTCGTTCGCGCGCAAAAGAACGAGATAAAAGACGTGATAAAGCCGAATCACGGGTGTGCATGCTACCAGTGTGCTGATTCGAGTAGATATCAATTTAAAAATGAATAATTAGATGTAAAGTGTCTGTGTGTCACAATCATCTTTTTTAATTCTACCTACATACTAGAAAATATCATGAAAGCACAAAACCTTAAAAAAAAGATAAATCTTAATCACTAATTAACATATCAACTAAAGTATCTTTTTTATTTCAAATTTGTATTCAGGATATCTAGACATAAAACATAAGATGATGAGATTTTCAATACATTTTGACTATTTTTAATCCTATTTCAATAATCGGGTAAAATCGATTATTAATCGATTAATGATCGATTACGATTATTTTCGTAATCGATTCATCGATTATCAAAATAATTGGCGACCCGGTTGGTGTAATGGTTACCACGCCGGACTGCCAAACAAGGGTCCTGGGTTCGAATCCCGGTTCGGTCATGGATGTTTATATGTTTGTGCCGTCGTTGTATGGTTTCCATAATAAACAGCCTATAAATAGTGCTTTCTTGGGATCATTACAATGTATGTGCCTGTGAGCGTTATTTATTTATTTATTTAATTGAATCGGCACATCACTATTCCACTCCTTTCTATCGTCCGCGCACACTGCACAGAGTTGGTTTATAAATAAAAGACAAAATAAAACTAAACTTTTGTAATAATAATATTTCAACAGCTAATCTAATTTTCTCCTTCAACAGTGAAGTTACAGTTATAAGATAATAAAACAGACTCCCCCACAACACAAATAATTTACAACCTTATCGTTACAGGTTACGGTTTAAATTATAAATAGCATTGTAACTGACTCGAATCTTGCCATTTTTTCATTTCGTTCCAAACATTGAGATAGTATCGATTGGTTTCATCTGAAATAAGAAAAAGTATAACACTATAATAAAACTGTAACAGAAGTATCTACAGGGTGAAATTGATACCATTAGCATGCTTTGAAACTAAGAGTCTACCCATCAAACTGAGCAACTTTTACTATGGGAGCAAACCGATCGAAGCAAAAAAAAAAATCTGCGTTTGCATACATTTGATTAAGCATTGCAGTTTAGTATGGGACAGCTGATTTTTTAGTTGCTCCGATCGGTTTGCTGCCATAGTGAAAGTTGTTCAGTTTGATGGGTAGACTCTTAGTTTAAAAGGATGCTAATGATATCAATTTCTTCAATATCTTAAGGTTGCACCGAGCCTATTGTGGTGCCCCCAATCGTATTTTTTCGTAATATTTCGATAAATTGAAAGCCAATCAGGATTACAATGTGTTTAAAAATTTTTGTTTTTTGGGGATAAAAAAATTACGATTGAGGGCAGCACAATAGGCTCGATAGGCTCTTAATATGTTGACACTTTTTTAAGGAGATGATCAGACCATGAAACTGAACAACTTTCACTATGGAGCCTACCTCAGGAAACGCGAAAAAAATCTGCTGTCTCATACATTTTAGTCAGGAAGGTACATCAGTTTTGTCTGGGACAGCTGATTTTTTTTCGCGTTTCCTGAGGTGGGCTCCATAGTGAAAATTGTTTAGTTTGATGGTCTGAGTTCACCGTTTCAGTATTTGCTAGGCTGTCACTTATTACTTACACCCTGTATATGGGACAGCTGATTTTTTTTCGTGATTTCGATGTTGGTGCCATAGAGACAGTTGTTCAGTTTGATGGTCTGATCATCCCCTTAAAAAAGTGTCAGCATATTAAGAAGCACCCTGTATACATTAAAGATATTTATTTGAGTTTTTGTGTACGTCTTGTGTTTGCTTATGTGATTAAGAGCTTGACTGTGTTGCCTATGTGAGTTTGTATCTCTGTTTGCGTATGTAAGTGTGTATCTTTGCGTATTTGAGTGTGTATATCTGTTTGCGCATGTGAGTGTGTGTATCTCTGTTTGCGTGTGAGTGTGTGTATCTCTGTTTGCGTATGCGAGTGTGTATCTGTATGCGAATGCAAGTGTGTCGGAGATGTAAATAAATTATTTTTCTTCCTTAAGTGTGTATCTGTTTACGTATGTAAGTGTGTATAAAAAAAAAATGAAATGTGTGTGTAAATAATAAATATATCTGTTTGCGTAGTTAAGTTTGTATCTCTGTTCACGTATGTCAGTGTGTATCACTGTTTGCGTATGTATATGCATGTCTCTGTTTGCGTATGTGATTGCGAGCAAGACTGTGCTTGCATATGTATTTGTATATGTGTTTGCGTATATGAATGTGTATTCGTGTGTTTGTTCATCTCACCTACAGGAAGTGTGCCCCTACACCGAGCTGTAGTCCCTTGGAGCCCCTGTCCCTCGCAAGCGCCACGATAGGCACGCAGTAGTTGAGCTCGAGGCGCGCCACGCGGCCTAGTCTGAGAGCCAGCCCGGCTTCGATACTGTGCTTGCGTGTATAATTGTGAGTATAACTGTGTTTGCGTGTAAGTATGTTTCTGTTTGCGTATGTATGTCTCTATTTGTGCATGAGATTGTCAGCATGACTGTGTTTGTGTGTAATATCTCTGTGTGCGTGTGTGATTGTGAGCATGGCTGTGTTTGCGTGTAAGTATGTTTCTGTTTGCGTGTGTATGTCTTTATTTGTGTATGAGATTGTCAGCATGACTGTGTTTGCGTATAAGAATATCTCTGTTTGCGTGTGTAATTGTGAGCATGACTGTGTTTGCGTATGTATCTGTTTGCGTATGTGTGTTTGTTCATCTCACCTACAGGAAGTGTGCGCCGACACCGAGCTGTAGTCCCTTAGAGCCCCTGTCCCGCGCAAGCGCCACGACAGGCACGCAGTAATTTAGCTCGAGGCGCGCCACTCTGCCTAGTCTGAGAGCCAGCCCGGCGCCGATACTGACGCGGACAGCCATCAGGGACTCCAGGCCTGCAGCGCCCGCCGCCTCTGTTGAATAAAACATCAAAATAATAAAAACGAGCTTTTACCCGCGACTTCGTCCGCATAAATTATATACCAGATTTTAAGTCAGATGATAAGCTATCAAACAAAAAAAGTTTCATCAAAATCGGTTCAGTAGTTTTTGCGTGATAGTCGAACAAACAAACACCCAAATAAACAAACAAACAAACAGACAAACAAACAAACAAACAAACAAACAGACAGACAAAAAATCCAAAAATTTGTGATTTGGAATCAGGGACATCTAAAAACCATATCATAATCTTTTTTTGTAAATATCTTCAATGTACAGACACACTTCTGTTACAGTTTTATAATAGTTTAGATGTCAAAAAGTTCAAAATTTAGACTGCCTGTCCATTGACGCGAGCTGGCTGGCGGAGCGGGAAAGCGGAGTTTTATTAACCAATCAGGATTGCATAAAATCTCTTCCGAGACTCGTTCATATTTTCCTCGCTACTCCGCTCCGCCAGCCAGCTCGCGTCAATGGACAGGCAGCCTAACGGGGGGTCAAATTAAAGATTGAAAAATTAAGTCTCGGGCGGGATTTGAACCCGCACTCTTCCAAACCGAGGAATTGCGTTACCCAATTACGGGGAAGAGCTCACTACCCAGAGAACGAAATTTTCAATCTATTGCGTCTTAAGGGGACGTGAAATAGTACAACATGGCTGTAACATGTTTAAAATCAATAATATTTAAAATTAAGGGGGGTCCTCATACAAGAAACTAGTTTTTATCAACGTTTTTTCTTCTCGCTCTATGGTAAAAACAGTAAACAGAACAAGCGTCAAACTTGGTGTGATTATAGAGCAAACTCTACAGTATAACAACAAATAATAAAAAACGGCCAAGTGTGAGTCGGTCTCGCGCTAAAGGTCCCGGAGAAAACAAAACTCTTCTAAATAAATGTGTGGTGGTGTCGTACGCAAACCTCAGTGCGTCAGTAGCTCGATTCGCACTTGACCGGTTATATTTTTTGCTATGATCGGTTTGGTCCCATAGTAAAAGATTTCAGTTTGATCGGTAGACCTTTAGTAAGACTCGCGTTACAGAACAGATGGGAGCGGAACAACTCTCCCAACCCGCCGCGCCCCGGCTGGAACGTGACTCCACTCTATGTAGTACACTCACCGGGGGGAGCGAGGCAGCCCGCGTTACAGAACAGATGGGAGCGGAACAACTCTCCCAACCCGCCGCGCCCCGGCTGGAACGTGACTCCACTCTATGTAGTACACTCACCGGGGGGAGCGAGGCAGCCCGCGTTACAGAACAGATGGGAGCGGAACAACTCTCCCAACCCGCCGCGCTCCGGCTGGAACGTGACTCCACTCTATGTAGTACACTCACCGGGGGGAGCGAGGCAGCCCGCGTTACAGAACAGATGGGAGCGGAACAGTTCCCCTAACCCGCCGCGCCCCGGCTGGAACGTGACTCCACTCTATGTAGTACACTCACCGGGGGGAGCGAGGCAGCCCGCGTTACAGAACAGATGGGAGCGGAACAACTCTCCCAACCCGCCGCGCCCCGGCTGGAACGTGACTCCACTCTATGTAGTACACTCACCGGGGGGAGCGAGGCAGCCCGCGTTACAGAACAGATGGGAGCGGAACAACTCTCCCAACCCGCCGCGCCCCGGCTGGAACGTGACTCCACTCTATGTAGTACACTCACCGGGGGGAGCGAGGCAGCCCGCGTTACAGAACAGATGGGAGCGGAACAACTCTCCCAACCCGCCGCGCCCCGGCTGGAACGTGACTCCACTCTATGTAGTACACTCACCGGGGGGAGCGAGGCAGCCCGCGTTACAGAACAGATGGGAGCGGAACAACTCTCCCAACCCGCCGCGCCCCGGCTGGAACGTGACTCCACTCTATGTAGTACACTCACCGGGGGGAGCGAGGCAGCCCGCGTTACAGAACAGATGGGAGCGGAACAACTCTCCCAACCCGCCGCGCCCCGGCTGGAACGTGACTCCACTCTATGTAGTACACTCACCGGGGGGAGCGAGGCAGCCCGCGTTACAGAACAGATGGGAGCGGAACAACTCTCCCAACCCGCCGCGCCCCGGCTGGAACGTGACTCCACTCTATGTAGTACACTCACCGGGGGGAGCGAGGCAGCCCGCGTTACAGAACAGATGGGAGCGGAACAACTCTCCCAACCCGCCGCGCCCCGGCTGGAACGTGACTCCACTCTATGTAGTACACTCACCGGGGGGAGCGAGGCAGCCCGCGTTACAGAACAGATGGGAGCGGAACAACTCTCCCAACCCGCCGCGCCCCGGCTGGAACGTGACTCCACTGTATGTAGTACACTCACCGGGGGGAGCGAGGCAGCCCGCGTTACAGAACAGATGGGAGCGGAACAACTCTCCCAACCCGCCGCGCCCCGGCTGGAACGTGACTCCACTCTATGTAGTACACTCACCGGGGGGAGCGAGGCAGCCCGCGTTACAGAACAGATGGGAGCGGAACAACTCTCCCAACCCGCCGCGCCCCGGCTGGAACGTGACTCCACTCTATGTAGTACACTCACCGGGGGGAGCGAGGCAGCCCGCGTTACAGAACAGATGGGAGCGGAACAACTCTCCCAACCCGCCGCGACCCGGCTGGAACGTGACTCCACTCTATGTAGTACACTCACCGGGGGGAGCGAGGCAGCCCGCGTTTCAGAACAGATGGGAGCGGAACAACTCTCCCAACCCGCCGCGCCCCGGCTGGAACGTGACTCCACTCTATGTAGTACACTCACCGGGGGGAGCGAGGCAGCCCGCGTTACAGAACAGATGGGAGCGGAACAACTCTCCCAACCCGCCGCGACCCGGCTGGAACGGCAGTGGAGTGTAGAGGTGGACTCCACTCGCCCAGTACATCTGCAAACACGTACATTATCATTAGTCTATAAGAGATCTCTGTCCGCACTTTTCAGAGAAAGAATAAATCGCACTTGCCGCAACATGTTATGTGGAATAACAATCCCGGATCTAGAGGGGGGGAACCGGGACCCGGGCGGCAGGTTAAGGGGGCACCAAAATCATGTTTGAAATAAAATTATTATAGTACTGTAGCCACGGGACTCTTTAATTACAAAAAAGATTACCGATTGCCATTTTGATATTATTGTAGGGTACGAAATTACTTATATAAAAACCCGAGTCTTAAAGATCACAACCCGCCGTAGCAAAAATTAACTAAAAAAAAAAATTCTCAAATTTTTGAATTTCGAGGTTACCGTTTTTTTTCTATACTGTCATGTTCTTCACCTTAGTTCAATACCCATACGTAATAGTAAGACTGTCTAAAGTTGCCATACAAAGCTATAAGACAAGATGAAAAAGTAAATTTCGATGGGTCTTATAGTAATTTTCGGTGGAGTGGGTTGGGATACTAAGCTGGGTACGGATGTGGGATCGGCAAGGTTTGTCAGGAGGACGGGAGAAGGAGAAGCGATCACGGAGATAGTTAGGATATGAAGGATTGTGAAGGATGTTGTAGAGAAGGCAAAGGATGTGGACATTCCTACTGTGTAATGGTTACTACACCGGACTGCCAAACCAGGGTCCTGGGTTCGAATCCCGGTTCGGTCATGGATGTTATATGTTCGTGCCGTTGTTATATGGTTTCCATTACAAAAAGCCTTAAGAGAATTTAATAGGGACTCGCCTTGCGGTAGCATTTCCCCTCTGCCACGGTATTAGATCAATTAATCTTGCGCATTTACACCCAATTTTATACCTTATCACTAAATGAGACAGCCTATAATAGCGAAACAATAATTTAGAACATTTGAGGTTCACGCGAGACTACTGTTCATGATTTTTAACATTCAAAATTAGAATCTAAACTTTTGGGGAATAAAATCCAAAGTTGCGGATTTCATGTTACCTCGCCCCCCGCAAAAAGTGGCAGAAATATTTCTTAGTAGAATGACACGCGTAACTCGTCCCTATTAAATTGTCTAAGCAAAAAGCCTATAGTGCTTACTTGGGATCATTACAATGTATGTGCCTGTGAGCGTTATTTATTTATTTATCTTAATGTAACGAAGGTTTGTTGCTCGCTTCGGTCGCTCTTCGTTTTAGACCATATTGCAGTCACCACATTTTATTGCAGTTTAAACCGTATTGCAATCATCTCACTATACATGGTCCAAACGGAGACTTCCAAATCAAGAATGAAATCGGATACACCAAGTGAGATTCCACTGCAATACAGGGTGTACAATAAAATGGGACAGCTACTTAAAGGAGTGCTTCAGACCATCAAACTGAACAACTTTCCCTATGGGACCAATATCGAAATCGCGAAAAAAAAATCTGCTGTCCCATACATTTCAGTCGAGTTATGTTTGCAGTTTTGTATGGGAGAGCGGATTTTTTTTTCGCGATTTCGATATTGGTCCCATAGAGAAAGTTGTTCAGTTTGATGGTCTGAAGCACCCCTTTGAGTAGCTGTCCCATTTTATTGTACACCCTGTATAATGCGATGACAGCAATATGAACTCCACCAAAAGCGAGCGAAGTGAGCTCGAGATTCCACTGCAATATAATGAGATGACTACAATACGACCTAAAATTAGGAGCGAGCGAAGCGATTACGAAATTATTTTGCAATATTGTCAAGTCTTATATTCAGCGATTTTTTGTAGTTTAGAAGTTATGATTTTTTAAAGGTTTATTTGATAATTTTTTACCAGAGTTTTTTGCCGTGACATTGCCTGGTTAAGTATTTTGTTTCATCAATCAATTTTTAGGGTTCCTTACCTAAAGGGTCAAAACGGGACCCTATTACTAAGCCTACGTTGTCCGTCCGTCTGTCCGTCTGTCCGTCTGCCCGTCCGTCCGTCTGTCCTACCGATTTAGGGCTGTAACTTTTGAACCGTAATAGTTAGATAGTTTAAATATTTTTTCAAATAAAAATGACAAAAAGTTAAAAATTAAGGGGGGTTCTCAACAAGAAACTAGTTTTTATCAACGTTTTTTCTTCACGCTCTATTGTAAAAACGGTAATACATACAAGCGTCAAACTTAGTGTGATTATAGAGCAAACTCTACAGAATAACAACAAATACTAAAAACCGACCAAGTGTGAGTCGGTCTCGCGCTAAAGGTCCCGGACAAAAAAAGTTTTTTTTCTAAGTTAATAATGTTGTGTTCTGTGGTGGTGTGGTACGGAACCCTCGGTGCGCGAGTAGCCCGACTCGCACTTGACCAGTTTTTATTATAATTATCAAGATAATTACAATGATAACATAAACCTCTTTACTTTTAATTAACATCATCATTTTGTTTTGTGGACGGTTTGAAGTACCAGCAATCTTTAAACTTTTTCTAATGTATCTTTTGATTACTTTATTGATTTAAAATTTGTATTTTCACGCACAAGTATGTTAAAACGAATGATATTTATGTGTGGAAACTTTTAATATGCAATGTTGTTTAATAAAAATGTTGATACCCTATCCTGTAATTAGTCCGTAAGTTTTCCTAAAATGAATAAAATAAAATAATTATCCTTTCGAATCCTGCTGATTATAAAGCAAGTAGACATAATGACAAGAGACAGAAAGAGAGAATGAAAGAGGAATACAGTTTTTGAGAGTTACGCGGTTATGGTATAGCCATCTGGGGGGGGATAAGTGGATATAAACAGAATATTTATTGTTCAAAAGCGCTGTGTTCGCATTATCATGGGACTGAAATCTAGTAGAGACTCCTCGTCGCAGGTCGGCTTTCGTTGAACTGAAGTCTCAGCCCTGTATATAATGGAGTTATGTAAGCTTGTTAGCCGATATCCGGAAAAATTCCCATATAGACCCGATTGCCATAGCAATCGATTAAATAATCTACATCAGCTCAGCTGCAAGTTCCGCACTGTAGAACGACTGCGTACAAAAGAACCGCTATCTACAATGCTGTTTCAGTGTACAATAAATTGCCTGCCGATGTAAAAGCCCTTGGAGATAGGAAATTTTTTGCGAAACTGAAATCTGTTCTGATTAATATGTGTCCATATAGCTTGCTGGAATTTATGGACTTTTATAAATAATCATGGTCGATAATTGACATGACAATATTGTGGGTAGAATAATTGCATTATGTAAGTAGTATCATAAGTGTGTTACTGTTAATTTCATAATTGTAAAATTCATTTGTTGACATCTTCACTAACTTGACATAATGTTTTTTAAAATTTTTTCACTATAATAATAATTAATCAATTAGGTAATCTCATGTTGTATAGCATATTGTACTAAATTGCTAGTTTGCTACACCCTAGGGTAAAATTAAATTGCAACATTCTGTACTGTCACCATCCTTGTACCTATCTGTATATGTACTGAACTACATGTAATTTATGGCAATAAATAATTGAATTAATTGAATTGATTATTTAATCTAGAATTAAACATTACTAGCGACTCGCCCCGGCTTCGCACGGGTGCAATGCTGATACTATGCATGTATAATATACATATAAATCTTCCTCTTGGATCACTCTATCTATTAAAAAAAACACGCATCAAAATCTGTTGCGTAGTTTTAAAGATCTAAGCATACATAGGGACAGACAGCGGGAAGCTACTTTGTTTTATACCATGTAGTGATATCGGGAACTCATAAATACAAAAACGCGGTAAGAACCCGTTAAAATGTTTGATTCTAGATTGAAAGAGGAATATGTTGATAGTGAGAGCGTAGCGTAAATACAATACGCGTGGGTGCGCTTAGTGGCCGCGTTGGGTGTATGCTCTTGCGTCGCGCGGTGTGCGGAGGGGGAGGGTGAGGAGTGTGGGGTACAGCACGCAGGTGACTCGGTACTGGGACCGCGCCCCCCGCCACCCGCACCCTCCCTCCCCGTACGATGAATATAGGCCTGGAGCGATCCGAGAGCACCCGAGACTATTAGTATTATATTCACTTTGGTGAGACTGAGATATTAAAAGTAAGATAATGATCAGCTTACCTTCCCGCCGGTGGCCTGTCCGTCGCAGTGAGGCCCGAGGCCCCTCTGCTCGAAGCCGCGCACCGAGGTGGGGCCCCCGAGGAAGAAGTGGTCCGGGATCTCCGTCCCGAACATGTCGTGCAGTACTCCCACCGCGCCCGTCAGCTGCAACACCTGTAGGTGGACGATGCGGCGTTAGTACCACCTAGCTTCAGCGGGTATCAAAGTCAAAGTCAAGTCAAAGTCAAAGTCAAAAATAATCTTTTTTTGAAGCTACCACCGCGTCGGAACGTGTTGTCGCTGTAGAGAAGATGCGGCCAGAAACTCTACAACATAACACGACTTAATAACTAAACAATATAAATTCTTATGCTAAGGTTATGTATACAATAATACATAGTCTATTTAATAAAATAATTGATACTATACAGTACTATAAGTTAGTGTCACTCAGACCCAAGCATTTCGATCATTGAAATAATCATCCAGTTTATAATATGCTTTTTTACAGAGGACTTTTTTGATCTGAGTTTTAAACATGTTTTCAGAAAGATTCAAAATGGTCTCGGGGATTTTACTATAATATAATCCCCGTGTAGGGGACACATTGTATTTCGTAATCTGTCAATTATGCAGTTTTGCATTAGTCCTACGGAGCGACTGGAATGTTCGCCAGTCGTTCCCATACCACCGTCCCGCTAGGTCAAATGTAACTCAGAATAAGTGCACTTCAATAAATATGTAAATCAAGAACTCTTTTCTATCATCCCACGGCACAACCTACGTCACCCCCACAGTGGTGACCACCGACAAAGAACACGCAACCTTCAAGATTTTTTCGGCGGAACGACTCTCCTGCGCAAAGCGGATGGCAGGATGTACCTAGCGGCGTGCCGACTCAGCTCAACGTGACTTCAGAATATCGACATGGAAGCACACGTGACTATCGAGAAATACAAGTGATTTGCGGGTCCCAGAGAGACGTCAAGACAAGACGAATGGAATTTTGCTCCTCATGGCGAATGACGACGTGAGTACGGTACAGCAGCTGTCGCCGTTCGAGGTTTGCTGGTTTCCCTCCGGGACGGGCGCCTGCTCCTGCTCGACGTTTCCTCGCACGCATCAAGTTTACGACGTTGACCCAGTCCAAGTACATGTGGTGCACGCCTTGGAAGTTATGGATACCAAGCTGCACACATCAAGGACGTTCAAGAAGACGACTTCGACTCACGCTACGTACCTACACGCTACGGTCATACAGGGAAACAGCGTTGAATCTTAAATGTGTCGTGTTTAGTGTGTTAAAGTGTTTCGTGTGTTTAAAATGTTATCCTTTTCGTTTTTCCATGTCGGTCAAATTTTTGTACATGATGACGTATTTAAGCTTTTAAAATAGCGAATTATGTTGATCATATTTTATATTAAGTAAAATTAGAGTTCATTATCTAACGCTGTAATTGATATTTTCTAACAGTAACTTCCGTCATTTGCGATAAACACTTATCGTAGAATCAAAGACTGATATACTTTTGGAAGCTATATTTTAATATTGTACTTTCACTGCACTTTTATAATTTTACTAAACTATTTTAATTTTAAATATATCACAATTACTTCACAAATACAAGTTGTCACTTCGAGTGCCGGCTGAGAACTGGCTGTTCGATCCCTTTTTCCCCACTTCGATCGTCCTCCCCACCCTTTCAGAGTCACTGTGCCCACCAAACGCGCCTGGCGTTTGATTGGTCCAGCGCTCCAGCGACAGCCAATCACAAAAGTCAGTATTGCCATATGAATGAATTCTTAGTAAAATATTTAACGGCTCTGGATACAAGTCCTTTTTAAGCCATTCGTTGGTTATTTTACAGGTAATTTGAATGTAATAGAATATTAAACCTATTGCTAGTACAAAATAAAGGTTTAGTAACAAAATATCACTTAATTTAGTAAAGAATCACGACATTCGGCCATCCGACCCTGTGCAACCCCCTGGTGCACAGCCATCCAACAGTCAGTTCTCATTACCATTTAGTCAAAATTATTCAGAATAATCTTTATATAATCACAACATTGAAACATTTTACAGCAGGTTTTTCAAAATTATTAATTAAAAGTTTTTATTTGTTTATATTTTTTTAATTTACCACCGCTTCGTAATGTGTTATCACTGCAGAGAAGATGCGGCCAGAAACTCTACAGCAACACAATGTTTAGTAGTTAGACATTCAGTTACAACATCAGGATCAGACATTTTAGAATTCAGCGATTTTACTTTTGTATTTATTTTTATTATGTAAAAATTATTTGAGAATGAATGAATGAGGCTGGTACACAAAACTGGTACTTGAGTTTAATTTTAGAAATTAATTTTAGAGAATGATTTTTTTTTTGCATCATATAAGTGGCTCTTACATTATTTAATCTGTTTTCTTATTTAAATTTTTTAATAACGTTTAAGTAGTAACTATTCGAACACATCACGACATTTGGCTGCTTACACTAATATCAATATTTATCAACTTAAATATTTGTGAACGTTGCTGCAGTTCTAACAGAGGCAGCTCTAATAGTTGCAATCTTCCTCGTCCAATTATTTATTTTGGAATAGTACATTCTGATTTTAGGGGAAGAAGAATTGAATATTAAGTAGACTGATATTCAAAGTTTAAATAATAATAAACAGAATAACAACTCTTCTTTTCATTCTGTTTGCTGCCACAACGTTGTTTTTCAAAATTTTTATGCTTCTTATGTTTTTAAAATACAATACAATACTCTTTATTTGCACACCAAAACATACCGTCCCCGTTTACACTGTTTTTAAATTAATTAAAAAAATATCCATCAATTATAGGTAATCAATAAAAACAGTGGTTATAACGGCAGCCGGGTCAGTCATCGTGTACAGACATTCAGCATTTTCTTAACCTGCTTTTTTAACAGGAAGGAGAAACATTACAATTTAGTCTTATTAACTTTTTAACAATAATTTCGTTAATCCATTCTCCATCTTACAAATTCACAGATAAACATGAAGAAGTATGTAATTATCTCCTTTACTTAATTACAAAAAAAACAGTATTATAAAACAAATTATCCATCGATTAAATCTGGTAGTCGTACAATAAGACATCTGATAATAAATCTTGTCTTGAGCTCAGTGTAATATACTGTCATCACCATCAGCTAGTTATACTGTCTACAATACTTTACGCCTTTCGCAAAGCCCACCTAACTGGGATGTACTATGAAACAGTTGCTGTATACAGTTGCAAAAAATTGTGTTATTAATGAGAAGTATACCAGCAATAATGGAATTAAATCTATTATAACTTAAAACACACAACACATTACAGCAGCAGCACCGTTTCTATTACAATTATAATTCAGATTACTATCTTTTTTTTTTTTAACTTACAAATTTTTGTTGTGCCTATACTCATTCTATACAAAGTACAGCTTTAATCCCATTTTAGACGACAACAACACTTTCTTTGAACGGCTTTAACAACTTCCAAATAATGCAATAATTATAATCATCATGAAGTAAATTGCATAGGAGCTTTTTTTTAAAAATAAACAAATCTAATCAGATGGCGTTGTCAAACTCATCGAGTAAGTATTCGCTACGAATAACTTCTGCAAATTAATACGATTACGATCGTAAAATTTTGAAGACTTTTGAAGAAAAAAGAATACTTTATAGAAGTATGTCGAAACCAATCCACCCTCGATAAATTAAATTAAAAATTGTTTATTCGTCTCATAAGCATTAGGTACAACATTAAAATGAATCAATCATTGATTAATAATTCTTTGGATGTAGGTACATAAACTAATTTTACCAGAAGAAAACACGCTTCTACCTTTTATTTCGATTCAAAAACCTACAATATTTGATTGTCATAATGGAAACCTTACTTTGAATGGTGTCCTACAAGGCTTAGTGTACCACATACTTGTTAAGCCAAAAATGCAAATGACAATCAGTTTAGTTAAAAACTAAGTAGCACCTGCGATAAGGTACCTACAGGGGCGTTATACAGTCAACAAAATCCGGATCTAAAATCGTCAAACTCGTTAAAGAGAAACGAAGGCAATGTCTTGTCTTCCAAGCCATATCTGCACGCCGGTTGTGATTCTTTTTTAAATTATTTGACAAACAAAGCAATCTACAGCCATTTTGTAAACAAGAAATGTACTTAAGGTCATTGGGCGAAATCTGACTCAGCTAACTAAATTTTTCCTACAAAACCCAAATTGGTTTTAAAATGTTTAGTCACCCACAATCAATTTTATGTAGTTATTTTTTTTTAACCATGGGAAAATGTACTAAATGTACTATAACACTAAAATGTACGAAATGTACGAAAATGTCAAAAATGAAGAAAATGTACTAAAATGTACTTATTGTACTAAAATGTACTTATTGTACTAAAATGTACTTATTGTACTAAAACGTACTTATTGTACTAAAATGTACTTATTGTACTAAAATGTACTTATTGTACTAAAATGTACTTATTGTACTAAAATGTACTTGTACTAAAATGTACTTATTGTACTAAAATGTACTTATTGTACTAAAATGTACTTGTACTAAAATGTACTTATTGTACTAAAATGTACTTATTGTACTAAAATGTACTTATTGTACTAAAATGTACTTATTGTACTAAAATGTACTTATTGTACTAAAATGTACTTATTGTACAAAAATGTACTTATTGTACTAAAATGTACTTATTGTACTAAAATGTACTTATTGTACTAAAATGTACTTATTGTACTAAAATGTACTTATTGTACTAAAATGTACTAATTGTACTAAAATGTACTAAAATGTACTAATTGTACTAAACTTTACTAATTGTACTAAAATGTACTAATTGTACTAAAATGTAATAATTGTACTAAAATGTACTACTAGTACTAAAATGTGCAAAATGTAAGAAAATGTATTAAATTTACGAAAATGTACAAAATATTACATGTTTCTTTACCCGTTATTGGCCTGAATCCCATTATCTACAATAATGCGACATATATAAACATGAACTAGAGACATTCATTTAAACATCCTATACTTTTTTTTTTGTAGGTCGTGCGCATAGGTTTCATACTAAGGTGCCTAGTGGCCTTTGTCTAGCGGTTTCCTGGAGGAAATATCGTATTAGAGCTAAGCTCGCTTCTGTTTACCTAATTATGCCAATATGATGTGTAAATAAAATAAAGAATCTATAATTCATTAAATATCAATGTCTACATGTAGGTAGGTACATTACTTCATAATTTTTTTTTTATTATACAACAATTGCTCATCAGTAACTAGAAAGACTAATGTGTATTTAATAAAGTATCTTATTATTATGACACTAATTTTGTGGCAGTCAAAAGGATCATGACCAAAACCAGGCTGAAGATGCGTCATGCTTCATCACCATTCATTAACTAAAAATATTGGTCCGAATTTTGAATCACTTTGGTGTTTTTATAGCCATGTGCGAATGGGGGTATAAAATAAAATATAATAATAACGTAACATGATTAGTTTCACCAAAGCTTTAGTTCCTTCCTCTTAGCGCCCAAGCTTCGCCGGGCCATAGACTTAGCCCATAGATGACCATAGGAGTTATAAACAATACCTATACCACCTTCCTGGTAGTGAAGCAGAATTAAAATCTATATTTGTCAAAAATAATTACATGATACTCCCTTTTAGGTACGACTATTTTATTTTTATTTTATTTGTTTAGTTATTTTATTATTTAATTCCAGCAACAGTACAACAAGACCCATGTAGGTACTAAAAATATCTTAACAATAGAATATACATAGGTACTTATTTTGAAACCTATATAATCTAAGCTTGAATTGAAATCTTTTTGCAATCTAAGGCATTATGGTTGCGTACTGGTGAGTTGACATGATATTTGACACCTGCACCAGAATTTGGACACCAACAAGTTTTCTTTGGTTGTGGGATATTACGTTAAAATCTCGAAATCATACCGAGTATCATATACCGAGTATCATACAGAGTATCATACAGAGTGTCAGCACAATGCCCAGAAAGAAATATTATTCTCACATTTACTCCAGTGAATCAGGTAACTTATCAAAAGTATACCTACGTGCTTTGATAATATTATATTGCCCGTTCTGTTAGGTCTATTTCAAATTCGTTTAAAACCACCCCGAAAATGACCCACTGACCAAAATAATAACTATATTAACATTACCTTTTAGAGTTCAAGACTGGCAAGAGTTTGTGGTGCGTGTTGGCGATCAGCTAATAGAGAAGCATTCAAACAAAGGAGAATGCCCACGTGACTATAGGACACTGTATCGCTATCAAATCTATTGTGTTACATTGTTATATGGGCTTAGTTGTAAGTGCTAGTGTTTTTTTGTGCATAACAAGAAGTAACGTAACGTAGTAGTGTATGGTTTTGACCACCCCGAAAGGGACTACGGACTTGAGTTTATGTATTTGTGTGTAAATAGAACTAAGCTAAATATTCTAATTAAGGAATGGATGCTTTTGTTTTCATAGCCTATCTTTTTATAAGTTAGGATTATTCAGATTTCCCATCAAATAGTTAAACAGTTTTCTTTTTACAATCATCCTTAGTAATTATCTGTCTTTTGACGAAAAATTGACCAGACGCAAGATCAGCCTAACTTTCATAGAACTTTGGGCAATCTCCTTTGCTGAAATTCTGCCGTGAACATTTCGAAAGACAATTGGCACTAAATATGATGGATCTCAAAGTCACGTGGTAGCGACCTCCTTCAGATTCACCATTACCTCGGAACAAAAAAAATGCATTAAGAAAAATAATAAAAATAACTGTAACTTTGAATATTAGCTCGCTAAAGTGTGCACCATTAAATTCGATCTCTGAATTTTTAATGATCAGTATTTCTTTAAATTAATTGTTTGTGTTAAAGACAATGAAACAAATACGGTCTCTTGTAAGTTTGTAATAAAGTAAAAATAAATGACATCCGGCACATAATACCAAAAAATGTATAACCGTACTTCTATTTTTACTATGGACTATGGAACACTAGAAACTAATTGCAGGCATTATTTTATTTTATAATGCTTCATTAGCTTTTATCATTTTTATATAAAAAAAGAACATTGTGCTTGCATCACCTCATATCAAACAACATTGGCAGCCACTTTGGGGTTGCTGCTTTTTTTTTACTATTTATTAGTAATAAATTATTAAATAACTATAAATAAAAATAAATTATAAAATCTGAGTAATTTTTATAAAACCCCATAATTTACTGCTAACTTCTATACATTTACTGGCATTTTGTAAAGGGAATGTAGCGGTTGTCCTTTGCTGGTCTGGCGTTATTAAAGGCTACACGGACTGTGACGATGATGACACAATTTATCGACCATTCGACACAATAAAGTGTATTTAACCATAGTGAAAATTATTTGAAATTTGGTTTCACAGACAAATCAAATCAAATCAAAATCTCTATTTCTTTATAGATACATAACTACAGGCACACATATCCACAGAACTACTTGTGGAACATACATAGCTCCTAGGCACACATGGCCTTGAACTGATTGAGGAACATACATAGCTCCTAGGCACACATGGCCTTGAACTGGTTGAGGAACATACATAGCTCCTAGGCACACATGGCCTCGAACTGGTTTAGGAACATACATAGCTCCTAGGCACACATGGCCTTATGATAGACATACATAGTCTGGTGGCATACATAGCCTCATATTAGACATACATAGTCTTAAGTTCTGGTGGTATATATGGCCTCAACTACGTGACACATTTGGCCACCATGCATAATAAAATATTTTAATTCGATTTGTCCACATGACTCTGCCAGTGACTTCACAAATTATGACATTATTATATCTGAGTCTTATTTTCTTTAAGCACCGATTAATGTAGGTATAAAAATATAAATATCAATTAACTAAATTTTAAAATATAATTGAAAGCAATTTAGCTCGTATACTGTTTTATCGCACACTAGCACTATCAAGGAGTAGCCTTGACCAAATGGTCATATACGATCACACAGCATCGTTTTAATAACAGAAAAATGCTGTCGAGGAGTAGCCCCGACCGAACGCTACTCTGGCAACTGATCAAAATGCTTGCAATTTCAAATTCGGTGGTTAACGGTTTATGAATATAACGGAGCACAATGCCAGGTAGTTGCCCTGACCGAATGGACTCCGAAATAAAATCAGACTTAACATTGTCATGGGGTAGCCTGACCAAATGATAAATCCAATATAACTATCAACCATCACGAAAATTCTATAAAATTCCCGAGAAAAATGAATAAACTCAGTAGGTACTTTAAGAAAACAATATAATCTTTCAATATTCAAAGAATCAGTGGACTTTGACCGAATTCACGTACCTTGAGGGCTGAAGATTTTTTTCCCGCTGCTGATTTATCGTAGAATCAAAGACTGATATACTTTTGGAAGCTATATTTTAATATTGTACTTTCACTGCACTTTTATAATTTTACTAAACTATTTTAATTTTAAATATATCACAATTACTTCACAAATACAAGTTGTCACTTCGAGTGCCGGCTGAGAACTGGCTGTTCGATCCCTTTTTCCCCACTTCGATCGTCCTCCCCACCCTTTCAGAGTCACTGTGCCCACCAAACGCGCCTGGCGTTTGATTGGTCCAGCGCTCCAGCGACAGCCAATCACAAAAGTCAGTATTGCCATATGAATGAATTCTTAGTAAAATATTTAACGGCTCTGGATACAAGTCCTTTTTAAGCCATTCGTTGGTTATTTTACAGGTAATTTGAATGTAATAGAATATTAAACCTATTGCTAGTACAAAATAAAGGTTTAGTAACAAAATATCACTTAATTTAGTAAAGAATCACGACACACTTGTATCAGGTTTCAATTTCATTCTAACAAACAACTAATGCTGAGTTAGCAGCGATTGTATTATACCCAAATGGAATTTAATGTGAAGTATGACTTATGATGTTTGTAATGTTTTGAGATTGTTTAAATTATGTTTTATTTTATTACTGTTTGTTGAAAATTTTTGGGAAAAATTTTTGTTTAAGGGGGATATAATGTAGGGGACACATTGTATTTCGTAATCTGTCAATTATGCAGTTTTGCATTAGTCCTACGGAGCGACTGGAATGTTCGCCAGTCGTTCCCATACCACCGTCCCGCTAGGTCAAATGTAACTCAGAATAAGTGCACTTCAATAAATATGTAAATCAAGAACTCTTTTCTATCATCCCACGGCACAACCTACGTCACCCCCACACCCGCAAGTTGATATTGCGATTGGCGGCCATCTTGGTGACGTAATTTTGACGTAGTCGACTGTGCACCATCATTACCGTTCGCAAGGTCAGCCCGTGCTTGATGACGTCACGCAGCGGTTATTGTGACAAGGCTCCATCGCAATATCAACTTGCGGGGATTATAACGTATACAGTGACCCATGAAAGACGTGTTGACCCTACTAAGCCGAAAGTGTGGAGATAATATCATATCGTATCATATGATCGTATGTATCGTAACTATATGATACGATCATATGATCCTATACTTGTATTTTCTGTGTATTTGTCTATTTGTATGTAACAATTTGTGAAGAAATAAAATTATTTTGTATTGTATTGTATTGTATACAGGAAGATTTTTTTATCACCATCCAAATTTTAATAAAATGTTTGTTTATGAAAAAAAATCGATATGTGTTTTTTCTTTTAGTATCGCTCAGTACTAAAACATTGAGATATGACTACGCAAAAATGTCTTAAGAAAAACAATTCGACTGGACACAGTACGCACCTACCTGTGCCACAGATTACTTATTAATAGTTACTATCACTCGACCCGATTTCGCGCGCTTTTTCGAATTTAGAACTTTGCTTTTCAAGAACGAAAACTAACGAACGAATCTCTGTGGTCAGTAATTTTCTTTGGGTCAGAGCCTTTCATGAGCCTTTTAATTTTTAGAAAAAGTTTATTATGTGTCATTGTGTCATTCAAAGAGTACTTTATTATAACCGTGTCATTGAACAAAAATAAACAAAATAAGGGACTAGTATAACATTTTAACAATGTTTTGAAAGTCTTGTGTGTTCCTGTTAAGTTTACAATGCGTGGGACTCTGAAGCTAGGGCTCCGCCCCCCGGTCTTGCAGCACCCGGTCGGTACGAATACGAAACTCGATGACCAAGCTTTATGGAAAATTCTGTAGAATAAAATTTTTAAATGTGCAATTTTGACCTGCCCTTTTTTTTAATGAAATGGGTTCTATAAGTGATACCAAACATGTAGAAAAAATTTGGATGGTGATAAAAAAATCTTCCTGTATAACAAGTGGTCCGGGATCTCCGTCCCGAACATGTCGTGCAGAACTCCCACCGCACCCTTCAGCTGCAACACCTGTAGCCACAGAATAAATACTAGTACATACTACTACTACCCTGTACAGAAAAATCACTTCGCAACACTGAGGCATAATGTACAGAGCTAACTCCACTGCGGTCACGAGTCGCAGTGACAGGTTGGCCACGCCTCCCCCGAGGGTACACAACTCGCTTGTGAACTGTACCCACGAGTGATGATGATGGTGTGTACCCAAGAGTGATGGCGTGTACTCACGATGCTATCCTTCAGTGACAGGTTGGCCTGTGCCTGTAGTTCGGTCCTCAGGTTCGCGACGCCTCCCCCGAGGCCGCAGAGTTCGCTTGTAAACTGTACCCACGAGTGATGATGGTGATGGTGTGTACCCAAGAGTGATGGCATGTACTCACGATGCTATCCTTCAGTGACAGGTTGGCCTGTGCCTGTAGTTCGGTCCTTAGGTTGGCGACGCCTCCCCCGAGGCCGCAGAGTTCGCTTGTAAACTGTACCCACGAGTGATGATGGTGATGGTGTGTACCCAAGAGTGATGGCGTGTACTCACGATGCTATCCTTCAGTGACAGGTTGGCCTGTGCCTGCAGTTCGGTCCTTAGGTTGGCGACGCCTCCCCCGAGGCCGCAGAGTTCGCTTGTAAACTGTACCCACGAGTGATGATGGTGATGGCGTGTACCCAAGAGTGATGATGGCGTGTACTCACGATGCTATCCTTCAGTGACAGGTTGGCCTGTGCCTGCAGTTCGGTCCTCAGGTTGGCGACGCCTCCCCTGAGGCCGCAGAGTTCGCTTATTAACTGTACCCACGAGTGATGATGATGGCGTGTACCCAAGGGTGATGGCGTGTACTTACGATGCTATCCTTCAGTGACAGGTTGGCCTGTGCCTGTAGCTCGGTCCTCAGGTTGGCGACGCCTCCCCCGAAGCCGCAGAGTTCGCTTGTGTACTGTACCCAAGTGTGATGATGGTGATGGCGTGTACCCAAGAGTGATGGCGTGTACTCACGATGCTATCCTTCAGTGACAGGTTGGCCTGTGCCTGTAGCTCGGTCCTCAGGTTGGCGACGCCTCCCCCGAAGCCGCAGAGTTCGCTTGTGTACTGTACCCAAGTGTGATGATGGTGATAGCGTGTACCCAAGAGTGATGGCATGTACTCACGATGCTATCCTTCAGTGACAGGTTGGCCTGTGCCTGTAGCTCGGTCCTCAGGTTGGCGACGCCTCCCCCGAGGCCGCAGAGTTCGCTGGTGAACTGTACCCAGGTGCCACGCGTCGGGAATATTGGTTCGTCGCGGTGGTCTACCGTTACTATGTGTCGGAGGATTGACTTCATTTGTGGCCCTTGTACAAAGAGAACGGGTAACTTCATTAAAATCAAACTCGATTTATTAAAAAAAATATTTATAAATAATATCACATCCTAACTTTTTTCAATATCTAAACTATTATAAAACTGTAACAGAAATGTGTCTGTACATTGAAGATATTTACAAAAAAAAATTACGACATGGTTTTTACCTGTCCCTGAATCCAAATCACAAATTTTTGGATTTTTTGTCTGTCTGTTTGTTTGTTTGTCTGTCTGTTTGTTTGTGTTTGTTTGGGTCTTTGTTTGTTCGAGTATCACGCAAAAACTACTGAACCGATTTTGATGAAACTTTTTTTTTACTTAAAATCTGGTATATAACTTATGCGGACGAAGTCGCAGGTAAAAGCTCGTTATAAATACGAATATGAGTTTGTTTGTTTCTTTGTAAAGCAGGCTACTGGTGTGTATCAATACACAACCAGACAAAACCAAACCAATATTCAAATATTCGGGACGGGAGCGACGCACAATAAAACCACGCAATACGAGACTCTTTTTATTCGAAGGTAGTTCATCAACCAGACATTTACAAATACCTACATATATACCAGCTACTACACTCTCACGAGAACCTCTCGGCGAGAACTTTCAAGGAAAATGACTACGGGTTATGAAGCCACGAGAACAATGAAGGGCATCCATACTCTCGTTCTCCGCTATTCTCGGCGAGAATGTAGAGCCCGAATTACGATTTTACTCGCAAACTACTTAACTTTAATCTTGATGGTCTAATCTTCCCTTTAAAAACTGTCTGCATAATAAGAAAGACCTTATTAGTAGAGTTCCTGAATAATTTTTTTTTAACTGGAGGTAATTTAAAATAACCTTTACAGTTTAAAAATTGACGCTTTTTTTTGTATAGAAATCTTTGAGCCAGTGTAACTTTGAAACTATATAACATAACGGAAATCTGATAAACCACAGACAAGGATATTAGTTTCTAGAATGTCCTGTTCTTACATGAATTCACAAGTTGTGAAGCATTTTTTTTTTAAATTTTTATTATTTGGGTTACAACTTTTTACTTGACTGAGAGCGTCAATTTTAAAGTATAAAGGTTGTAGTATTTTAGATTATAGACGTTTTAAAATAAAAAACATGAAAATCGGAGTAGTTTTGACCGGTTCCGAAGCAATAGAATATTTTAAAGCTACAGGTACTCGGTTATATATGGATACAAAGATGTGTGTGTGTGTGTGTGTGTGTGTGTGTGTGTGTGTGTGTGTGTGTGTGTGTGGTACACTCACCGCTGCTCTCGCGCACTTTAAAGCTGGTGGTCTTGCTCAGCACCGACGTGTCCCGTACTACGCCCTCCCACTGCAGGTTGTGCTTCGTCTGAACCACAAAATAAGCACATAATAAGCTTTATTGTATATTCTACACGCTTCTCATAACAAAGTGGAGGTATTCACAATCGTGAAAAAAATACTTTGGTAAAAACTACAACGTTTAAAAACAGCGAGAAACTGAGATAATCAATTTCAAAGTTATGTCTTCGACCATAAATATCTCGGTTTTAGACGTTAGGAAATTGAATTTAAGAACATTTTATGTTAATTCTCATGCGTTCTACTGATTTTTGTCGTATCGCCTTTGCCTCTTTATTATACAGGATGTAAACGTAGACAGTTTCGTAACTTAAAAGGGTGATTGTACTCACGACGGGGCTGATCTTGAAGGCGAGGTCAAACAGTACCCCTCGGTCTAGTAGCCTGTACCCGGACCACGGGTACTCGTGGTTCTGTTGTAACACTGAATAGTAACGAAGCGGACAACAGTCTAGTAACGAAGTGTACTCACGACGGGGCTGGTCTTGAAAGCGAGGTCAACCAGTACCCCTCGGTCTAGTAGCCTGTACCCGGACCATGGGTACTCGTGGTTCCGTTGTAACACTGTATAGTAATGAAGCGGACAACAGTCCAGTAACATACTCACGACGGGGCTGGTCTTGAAGTCGAGGTCAAACAGTACCCCTCGGTCTAGTAGCCTGTACCCGGACCACGGGTACTCGTGGTTCTGTTGTAACACTGTATAGTAACGAAGCGGACAACAGTCTAGTAACAGAGTGTACTCACGACGGGGCTGGTCTTGAAGGCGAGGTCAAACAGTACCCCTCGGTCTAGTAGCCTGTACCCGGACCACGGGTACTCGTGGTTCTGTTGTAACACTGTATAGTAACGAAGCGGACAACAGTCTAGTAACGAAGTGTACTCACGACGGGGCTGGTCTTGAAGGCGAGGTCAAACAGTACCCCTCGGTCTAGTAGCCTGTACCCGGACCACGGGTACTCGTGGTTCTGTTGTAACACTGTATAGTAACGAAGCGGACAACAGTCTAGTAACGAAGTGTACTCACGACGGGGCTGGTCTTTAAGGCGAGGTCAAACAGTACCCCTCGGTCTAGTAGCCTGTACCCGGACCACGGGTACTCGTGGTTCTGTTGTAACACTGTATAGTAACGAAGCGGACAACAGTCTAGTAACAGAGTGTACTCACGACGGGGCTGATCTTGAAGGCGAGGTCAAACAGTACCCCTCGGTCTAGTAGCCTGTACCCGGACCACGGGTACTCGTGGTTCTGTTGTAACACTGTATAGTAACGAAGCGGACAACAGTCTAGTAACAGAGTGTACTCACGACGGGGCTGGTCTTGAAGGCGAGGTCAAACAGTACCCCTCGGTCTAGTAGCCTGTACCCGGACCACGGGTACTCGTGGTTCTGTTGTAACACTGTATAGTAACGAAGCGGACAACAGTCCAGTAACAAAGTGTACTCACGACGGGGCTGGTCTTGAAGGCGAGGTCAAACAGTACCCCTCGGTCGAGTAGCCTGTACCCGGACCACGGGTACTCGTCGTTATTTTGTAACACTGTATAGTAACGAAGCGGACAACAGTCTAGTAACGAAGTGTACTCACGACGGGGCTGGTCTTGAAGGCGAGGTCAAACAGTACCCCTCGGTCTAGTAGCCTGTACCCGGACCACGGGTACTCGTGGTTCTGTTGTAACACTGTATAGTAACGAAGCGGACAACTGTCTAGTAACAGAGTGTACTCACGACGGGGCTGGTCTTGAAGGCGAGGTCAAACAGTACCCCTCGGTCTAGTAGCCTGTACCCGGACCACGGGTACTCGTGGTTCTGTTGGTACACCGACGCCGATATACTGCAATAGAATACTAAATATAAGCATAAGCATATGCTCACGACTATATTCCCCGAGGGGGTAGACTGAGATATTCTAAAACTTCAGAACATCCAAGTTTCACTAGTAGTAAATTAGCTGAAACTATTTTAAGGAGATGATCAGACTATCAAACTGAACAACTTTCTCTATGGGACCAATATCGAAATCGCGAAAAAAACTACTGTTCCATACAAATATACTCGACCTAAATGTATGGGACAGTAGATTTTTTTTTCTCAATTTCGATATTGGTGCCATAGAGAAAGTTGTTCAGTTTGATGGTCTGACTGATGTACTACGTATTAAAGAAGAGAGAAAATTCGAAGAGCGTCTGTAGAAGATAGTGTACTGAGTGAGTGTGTGTGTGTGTGTGTGTGTGTGTGTGTGTGTGTGTGTGTGTGTGTGTGTGTGTGTGTGTGTGTGTGTGTGTGTGTGTGTGTATAGTGTGTGTGTGTGTGTGTGTGTGTGTGATACATACACGGAGGAGAGCGGCTTGTGAGGGTAGGGCTTGGTTGTGGTGATGGAGAAGTTCGAAGAACTTCTGTAGCCCATAGTGTATTCCGCTTGGACTTTCTCGCCTCTACCCAGGATGTTGGGTAATTTCACACCTGGAAAATAGATTAATCATTTTTTGCTTACACAATAAAAAAATAGGAAATTGATTTATTTGTGATACTTAAAAAGGCAGGTTCTCTATTTGACTGAAAAAAGATACGCATGCATTTTAAATAAGTACTTATAAATGAATATCGTAAGACATTTGTCGTTGCCATTGTCGTGTTCACTCCGCCCACTATACGAGACAACACACACACACACACACACAGAGACACACAAACACACACACAGAAACACACGCCCACAGAGTGTAAAACTCACCCAGTACGGGGTTGCCTTCGTTCTCGCTCACAGTCGTGTTCACTCCGCCTACTATACGCGACAGCTCCGTCATACAATCACACACACACAAACACACACACACACACATATACACACACACACACGCACGCACACACACACGCGCACAGAGTGTAAAACTCACCCAGTACGAGGTTGCCCTCGTTCTCGCTCACGGTCGTGTTCACTCCGCCCACTATACGCGACAGCTCCTTCACTTGGAACGTCACCTGGCACCAAAAATAATCAATCAGTCTAACGAAGAACGTTTTTTTTAATTTACTTCTTTAAAAACTCAACAGATGGCATCATCCCACCTTTCTAAATTCTACATTCTAAACCTACCCAAGTTCTAGTTAAGAAATTTGAATGGAAGATCCAAAAAAAAAACTCTTTTTTCGACCTTGGGGAAAGTTATTTAGTTTCGTTGTCTGAACACACCTTTAAAATGTTGTTAGTGATCAAAAACTAGTTGTGTTATAGCAAATGATAAATATACAGACCTCTAGTCCCTCGGGAGTGGATCCGGGGCCGGAGGACACGTCGATGAAGACGCCTATGTCGCGGAAACACCCCAGCGAGTCAAGCGCGCGTCGCACCTACACAAACTTACTATGTTACCATCGTCAACCTATTCATGGTTATCTTAATATGCTGACGGGTTTATACAGGGTGAAATTGATATCATTAGCATCCTTTTAAACTAAGAGTCTACCCATCAAACTGAACAACTTTTACTATGGGAGCAAACCGATCAGAGCAACAAAAACATCAGCTATTCCATACTAAACTGCAGTGCCTGCTCGACTCAAATGTATGCAACAGCTGATTTTTAGTTGCTCCGATCGGTTTGCTCCCATAGTGAAAGTTGTTCAGTTTGATGGGTAGACTCTTAGTTTAAAAGGATGCTAATGATATCAATTTCACCCTGTAAAGGGAAGATATATATAGACCATTAAAATTCATAAAATTCTAAGTAATATGACATAGATAAGATACATAGACACAGTGTCCCAAAACTGAAAGGCAAGTTTATAACTGTTCAGGGAAAAAAAGCAAAAAAAAATCTAAGTTTGATGGTTTTCGAGATTTTGTATTTTTTTTTTTGACATTGGAAAAATCGCCACCCTGCTCTAACTGTGACTACAAAGAACTTTGGCGAATTTGGACCCAGCCATTTTTTACGACAAACTAAAAGCTCTTCCGCTTGGCGTCATAATTATTATAAAAAGAAAAAACTACGGCATTTTTTAAAAAAATCTCCAGAAGTCCGGATTCAAAAGTAGAAATTACTAGTAAAATAGACAAATCATCCAAAAAGCAGTATTAAAACGCAACCACGACAGCAATTTTTATCGAATATTATCACTGAGGTATTTTTTTGGTCGTTACGGAATGTATTTGGCGGGGTTCAACTGATAGTTCGTGATTTCGTTTTCTTCCATTATTCTAATATTATCGTGAATTTGCATTAAAATAAACATATGAATCCGTAGAAGATTGAGTGGACTATCTAATAAGAAAGATCATGAGTTTCACACACTACTACAAAAGGTATCATAAGGAGAAATACTTTTCCCCCAACTTCTACAGGATACAACCAATTTACTTTTTTGTTAGTTTTGTTTCACTCTTCAAGTATTACTAAGTTTCATTCATGTACGGGACCTCTAAGTCTGGGTCTCAAATTACATGCCGTCCGCCAAACTTATTTGTAAATTTTTTACCTTGATATAATAGTTATATACCATACCATACCATACCATACCACACCACCACTATACCAATTACATCTTCGAAGTCTGTAGCATGGAACAGGTCGTCGACGGTTTGTTTCACAACGTCGTCTTTGGTTCGGTTCAGGTCGTCAACATGCACTCTGTATAACTTGATATAATAGTTATATACGATACCCTGTGGGCTCTGAGTATGACATCTTCGAAGTGGAACTGCTCATAGACAGTGCTCTTCACAACGTCGTCTTTGGTTCGGTGCAGGCCGTCAACATGCACTCTGTATACCTTGATATAATAGTTATATACGATACCCTGTGAGCTCTAACTATGACATCTTCGAAGTGAAACAGATCATAGACACTGCTCTTCACAATGTCGTCTATGGTCTGGCTCAGGCCGTCCACATGCACTCTGTATAACTTGATATAATAGTTATATACGATACCCTGTGCGCTCTAAGTATGACATCTTCGAAGTGGAGCAGCTCATAGACAGTGCTCTTCACAACGTCGTCTATGGTCCGGTGCAGGCCGTCAACATGCACTCTGTATACCTTGATATAATAAGTTATATACGATACCCTGTGCGCTCTGAGTATGACATCCTCGAAGTCTGTAGCATGGAACAGGTCGTCGACGGTTTGTTTCACAACGTCGTCTTTGGTTCGGTGCAGGCCATCAACATGCACTCTGTATACCTTGATATAATAAGTTATATACGATACCCTATGAGCTCTAAGTATGACATCTTCGAAGTCTGTAGCATGGAACAGGTCGTCGACGGTTTGTTTCACAACGTCGTCTTTGGTTCTGTTCAGGCCGTCAACATGCACTCGATCTACCCTCGCCTGTAAATAATGAAAGCACACTCAAGTCAGCAAGGTTCAAATAGCCCAGTCATTTTACGGTTTGAGCCGGGACTAATTACTAATTGCATTTTTTTTTCGCTATAATATTGAAGAGCCAATTTGAGCTTAAGAATGTACCAAAATTGAAAAAAAATTACGTCAGCAACAGTTCCAATTTTAAAATATAGATGTTATCTCGTTCTAAAAAAACCTGATGATAATTTTTTTTTTTGCACATATTTAAGGCTTTACCATCATACATACTTCAAACATGGTGTAAATATTTTTGTCTACTTAGAAGGTTTTGAAAAATACATTCGTATTTTCTAATAAATACCTAATTTTTTAAATTTTAATGCCTATTTTATTGATCAAAAATAATGTATATTGTTAAATCTAATTCAAATGAGTGCATTGGTATTAATATCATTAATTTAAAAGCCTTCTGGGACACACAATATTGATTTCTATGGTGCGTTGCAAATTTTTTTTTAATTTGGTTTAGGATACAATTTTTGTCACTAAATGGTGCCGGTTACAGTTTAACAGTCCAATTAATAATTACTCCCTACCCCGCCTAACAAAACTCCGTAAAATGACTGGCCTAAAAGTGATATTTTTCTAGTTGAATACAGGTTATACAGGACTGCGATTTTTGAAAGTCATACTTATGAGCAGTAGAAAATGATAATGGAGATTATGACATTTTCTACTGCTGATTTGAACGTGTGAATTTCAAAAATCACACACCAGCCTAGCTAGCATGTTGCACGTGATACGGCTATATCTATCTATATCACGTCTTTTATCTCGTTCCTTCGCGCGCTAATAGAAAGAAATCGGATGGCGTACTAGCCCCGCTGGTGTGTTAATAATTTTAAAATTAATTTTCTTTGTCGATATTTTCTTAAAATATCCAGTATTTTTCTGAACTGACTAAATTGTTGGTTTCCAAAATTCATATTCAATACGGATGCCATCAATAGAGCCTATATTTTACATGCTGTCAAATACCCTATTGGCTATTATGTAAGTACAAAGCGAGCGTAGAGTCATGTTGCAGGTTCTGACGCGAGTACTTGTCTCGCGTGGTTTTCGCGTGTCCGTTTTTGCCTGCCACGAGGCTCCGCAATCCTCAATCTCTTCTTGTTCTTGACCAAAAACAATATCTGAGATTGGGATAGATTCTCCCATAAACTACTTGACACTGGCGGAAATGCAGTGCTAACGCACAAGCAAGAGTTCATTAATCTACACTATAAAAAAAAAAGATTTTTTTTGCTTTGTGTGTTTGTTCGAGCATCACGCAAAAACTACTGAACCGATTTTGATGAAACTTTTTTCGTTTGATAGCTTATGATCTGACTTAAAATCTGGTATATAATTTGTGCGGACGAAGTCGCGGGTAAAAGCTCGTTATAAATAAAATAAAAAAAGCGAGCATACCCTGACTCCGTTCAGCTTGATGGAGGGTTTAGAGATGGGCTCCTCCATCTCCATCGGTTCCTCGAACTCAAATAGTCCGCCGCCTGCGCCCACCTCCCCGAGGCTGTCTGACGCTGCCTGAACAACAAACAAACATTAAAATCATGTAGCTTTTCCTGACATTGTGTGTAAAGCGTAATTTTCCGACCAACTTAGGACAGAGTGTGAAATTTTCTGTCCTCGTTTTGATAAAATATGTGTGAGTGTGACTATTATTACTAGTAACATAATAAATTAATGATAAAATTTTAAATCTTTTTGATAGCATAGCATATGCTCATGACTATATTCCCCGAGGGGGTAGTCAGAGATATTCTGAAACCTCAGAACATCCACGTTTCACTAGTAGTACCGAAACTCTGTCCAGTGTGACGGGGAGTGAGCCCGTCGCCACTTGTAATGGACAGTGGGTACAATACATGCCTCGAAATTGAAGCATGCAGGTTTCCACGCGATGTTTTCCTTCACCGAAAAGCCAGTGGTGTTACAAATCGTACATGAATTCCAAAAAGTCATTGGTACGAGACGGCCTAAATAATGGTTTATGGAGGTGCTACTTGGGAGGTTCCTTCATTGAACAGGGAAGATCTTTCACCAGGCTCGGTGTAAAGCCTGGGGACCGACTGTGGTCCAACGGTTGTGAGTTGAACCTTACATATACAGTGTGTAAGAAAAAGTATCATTAACCTTTAAACCACATACTCTACCCATCAAACTGAACAACTTTTACTATGGGAGCAAACCGATCGGAGCAATAACAAAAAATTAAAACCGCCTTCAAAAAAACTAAAAAGTTAAAAAATAATATTGCAGCCGATGACTTTTTCGTTCGCATCATAAGAACATGAATTTGTTTTGTCGAAGTCGCTGTCAAGCCGATTCGCGACAGGGCTTGCATTAGTTTTTTGGCTTGGCTTGACACCGACTTCTATAAAACAAATTAATGTTCTTATGATGCGAACGAAAAAGTCATCGGCTGCAATATTATTTTTTAACTTTTTAGTTTTTTTGAAGGCGGTTTTAATTTTTTGTTAAAATTTTGTTTATTTCACCATTTTCAGTGGTGAATTCATTAGTTCGATTTAACAGTAGTGCTTTAAATTAACAAACGCACTAGTCGGCACTACGATTTTCCAAGGTTCCCCTCGATTTCTCTGGGATCCATCATCAGATCCTGGTTTCCTTATCATGGGACCACCCTTGGGATATCTACTTTCCAACAAAAAAAGAATCATCAAAATCGGTTCATAAACGACGAAGTTATCCGCGAACACACATTAAAAAAAAAAAAAAATATACGGTCGAACTGAGAACCTACTCCTTTTTTGAAGTCGGTTAAAAAAATAATCTGCTGTCCCATATTAAACTCCGTATTGGAGTTTAGTATTTTTTTTGTAGGCCCGATCGGTTTGCTCCCATACTAAGACTTGTTCAGTTTGATGTGTAGAGTATGTGGTGTAAAGGGTAATGATACTTTTCCTTACACCCTGTATGGACAAACCGCCACCCTGTGTTCAACTTTTAGATGTAAGTAGTTACTACAAAATGTTTTCATAAAATTATGTTATAATATTTTCAAGGGAGCAATTCAAAAATAAAGGATTAAGTAGTTCCGTATTTTTACAGAAAAGGTGGTAAACATTTTTTCTATGCCTACTTTGAGACTACACCCTGTATAAAAAATGTATGGCGCTAACCTGGCAACTTATTTCAAAAGTTGGACAATTCAATCAAGTTTTCAAAATGGTATCACACTTGGCACTTCTTCTAAAAAAGTAGGAATAATTTTTTTCTTGCTGATCAACCCGATTTGAAAACATTACGACCACTAGTTTGGACGTTTAGTAACAGCCATAGTTTTCGGTACAAGCTAGCCTTAGTCTAAGTATTGCTTTACTAGTGTATGGTGCCAGAAGAGCGGCGAAATCAACTTTGAACTAAGAAAAAATATCCAAGTCTTATGATTTTTTTTTTCAAAAATTACGAGTTTCACATAGCTGCTGGCACGCTGCTGGGGTACTGACGGAAGACATTAACCCTACAGATCATGCACCGACGATTTGATTCATCAGAAAATTCGATTTTTAACTATTTTTCTAAAACAAAACTTTACGTCAATATAACCTCTACATTTTGATCGAAAAACAAAATAAATAAACATTTACCTTTGCATGGACTGTGCCCATTTTAACGATTCCTTCGGTTGTGTATTTCGATTAATTTCTAAAGTTGTAAGCTGTATTATTGTAGTAATTTAGAATTTTTTATTTGAAATTACATAAATACACGGATAGTTGACAGCGCATGTCGTCGACCTGACAAATGGCAACATTTTTTTTTGCACAACATAGCCACAGATTACTTAATAGATGCTTAATAGTTACCTAAATAATGTTTAACTAACAAAAGATAGTTAAAAGGTGATGGTTTTAACTATCTTTTGTTAGTTAAACATTATTTATTTCGTATTTTCTAAAGTTTTACGGAATTCAGTAACAGAAATTTTAAAAATGGCAACATTTTTATCAGCTACACGGTCCATTACGCGCATAATGCGTTGCTTAAAACATACCCCTTCCCAAGCTTTCCAAGTGAAGTACTTCCAAAAAATTCTACTTCTGTTCTGAAAAACTATAAAACATTATTTTAATGGTATTTAAAACCAAAAACCGTCTTAATATTTTGGAAATTGCTGCTCATTCCCAAACAGACGGTACGGTAATTTTATACGGTAATTACGGTAAACGAAACGTTTCAATTTTGACGTTTTATCAGCTGTGCAGTGTGACCATTTGTGGCAGATTTTTGCTGTTTAGGCAGATTTGGCTATAGAATTTTCACATTGGCAGTTTATGGTGTCGCGTGGCTAAGCTCACGTGTAGACGTATTTCGTTCGTCTCGCGAATTAAGTGGTCACGTGGCTCCGCCAACAACAACTTTCTCTGTCGCACCAACATCGAAAACGTGAAAAAAAATCTGCAGATCCATACAAAACTGCAAACCTACTCGAGTCAAATTTATTTATTTATTTTTATTTTTTATTTTATTTTATTTATTAAACAATTACACAGCTTTACAGAGGAACTCCAATACACTATGCAAGTAATTATACAAATCAAACAAGAATATTAAATTTTCCTCCAACTTAACTTAATCTTACGAATTATACATTCTCAGAGAAGGTCAGGCATTCTCGTAAACAATCAGACCAGCGGTCAGCAAAAACGTCAAACTGTGGTGAGTGTTGCAGCAGCGTGGTGAGACGTCTGAGGGCGAGCACGAGCGGAGAGTGTTGGTGCGCCGCCGTGCGCGCCGCCGGCATGCGGCACGGCCAGCAGCCGGTGACGACGCGCGCGCACGTAGTTGTTGGGCACGAATAGGCGGAGGGCCCGGCTGACTAATTCGGGACAGTCTGATTGACCACGCAGAAAACGGCACACTGTCGTGAGAGAGTCGAAGGTGCGCCGCGTCTGTAGCGAGTTGAAACACAGTGCTCCCAGAAGATACTTCGTGGGATATAAAAAGGGATAATACCCATACATTTTTTGTACAGAAATCGGAGAAAAGCCTTTTGGATCTTCTCTAGCAGCAAATTGTAGGTGCCTTCGTGTGGACTCCATACAATAGAGGCCGCCTCTCAAATGTATGGGGCAGTTGATTTTTTCTTGATTTCGATGTTGGTCCCAAAGAGAAAGTTGTTCAGTTTGATGGTCTGATCATCCTCTTAAAAAACTATTATGTCAGCAATAGTCAGCATATCAAGTTGTACACAGTATACATAGAAACTGTAGAAAAACAAATCAAATGCTTATGCGAACAACTTTAAATTCTTGTTAAACGACCAAGAACATTGTATGCCTATTTTGGTTTGGACACACTAAAATATCTGCGCATTTTTCCTTGCATTGCTCGGCAGATTTTTAGCTAACTGTGTGGCAGATAATCTATTTTCCAGATGGTCACACTGCAGCAAGCTCTCGTGTGATTTTATGTTTTCATTTGCATTTAAATTGAAAATAATAAATAAAACATGGATCAGAAAGGAATAGTGAAGCTGTGCAAAGAGTCAGGATGCTGCGATGGGTGCTGCCTTCGATTCCTGGGGCTCAAAAACCCCAATGTTTACGAGGATATCCAGAAATACATCGTCAAAGTTGGTGTTGTTTATTTTTGTAATTTTGTTTCTTTATTAACTGTGTTAGAAAGGAATTCAACACGTTTTTAGCTTTTTGGACACTCTCATTACATTATTTTGAATATTAATATCATTACTTACCGTTATATTAATAACTTTGAATTTTACTTAACTTACAATTTTAGGTTATGTTTTGTTTAGTGATGTGAACCGGTTTCAAGAAAACCTTAAAAAAAACGGTTTTGTCAAAAACCTAAAAACACCGGTTTTTATTTTAAAAAACCGATTACTTTCATTAATATTTTAAAAGTGTCATTTTATTAAAATTTTGTACAAATATGATTTAAAATCTTTAAAAATGAGAGAAAATCGACAAAATATCCTAAAACTAACTATTAAATAACTGTGCCGTAATTCGAAGCCTATTTAAGAGAGAGAATAGCGTATGCTTTTCAATATGTGGCGGTTGCGTACTATATCTGTCCTTTTTCCTCATACGTCTTGGCACTAGTGCCGTCTCTTTCACACCTGTCAGTTGTTCGTGTCACTGAAAATTATAAAAGGCAAAACACGAACGGCCGCGCCTCATTGGCGTTTTGATTTTCAACCAGTGCGGTTGTTAGAAAACTTCGACCTCGTAGGTCGGTAAGTCCATTTTTTATTAACGGTGTTACCGTTCGTTTATTTTAAAATATTTCATTATATCTGTCCAAATATTTTAAAAATCTGTTTTTCATCATGGATCATTCTAATAATGCGCAAAAGCGCAAAGCACCTGATGATTTTACTGCAATTAATAATTCCAAACGTACGTGTAATCAAGATCAGGAGTTACTCAATAATTTAGTAATGCAGGTGAACAATATTCAAACCTTTTTGTCAAATTTTGTGCCATCACGTGAATCGGACATTGATTTAGAATCTCACCCTCAATATAATACCGAGGATGTTTTAGACCTTAATATAAGCGGTGATTTGTTCGATGAAGTTGAATGCGTTAATTCAAATCCGAACACCCAGTCGACTGTGCCTGTGCTTCAGCAGCCAAACGTGACAATTCCTAACGAGGCGGACGCCGAGTCCTCTCAGTTACCGGTAGCAATCTTTTCTTTGCCCGTTAATACTGTTGTGAAAGAACCTGCAATTCCAAAATCATTGCCTGCTCATATTGAAAAATTAAAAACTTTTCAACACTTTGAATCAGATGACTGGTGCGAGGTTAGATATGCGGAGGTTCAGAAAAATTATTGTGCTACCCCCGGGTTCGTTGAATTAGAATGTAACGAAGAATTTAAACCGTATGAAACCTCATTGAATTTAAATCATACAGAACGTGGGTTCGCAGCCATATCGTTAGGTTTGTTAAAACAAAATGAAGCCTTGGAACAGGTAATTCAAAAATTTATGTCATGGCTTAGTTCCGTAGAAATTACTGACACAAAAGCAGTAGAAACGCAGATTTCTGATCTTTTCTCATCAAGTGAATACCAAAAAATTTCGAATGACCTTCTTCAAATGGCATGTGGCCATCGCGCGGACTTGGTCCAGCAGCGAAGAGATTTTTTGTTAAAATCGGTTAAAAATAAATTTACAAAATCAGCCCTCCGGCAAATACCGCCTTCAACAAGTCATCTATTCAAAAAGGATGACTTGTCAGTGGCAATCGAAAAGAATGGCGGAAATAGCAAAATTTTCTGGCCTTCTAAAGAATCTCGACCTAAGAGATCGGCTAATATTGATAGCCCAAAACAGAGTTCTGCGCCTGCGCAAGGCCAAAGTCAGCACTTTTCATTCCCACCAGCGCATGGTGGTAATTATTCTACGCTGCCTGCGCAAGGCATGCCTATACCAGTAAATTCGTATGTACCTCCTTCACAAGGTGGGTTTACTAATCATTATGATGGAATGATGATGCTGCCTTCCATTCCTGTGCCTAGAAATCCTATGCAATTAAGGCCCTTTCGACCACGAGGCCCACGACCAACGCAAAGTCGTACAAATACAAGGCACTTCTCAGAGTACTCTCGCAGAGACGGACGTTACCAAAGAAAATTCTGACTCAATGTTCAAGACAGGTCAACTCAATTCATTTCCCAGACAGATGGGTGATGTTAGGAGCGTATATTCTAAAGATAACCAGCTGGTTCTAAATCCAGTTCAATCGGAATCCTCTACAATTACCACATTTAATCAATCATCCGCTCCAAACTCCATTTTCAGAAGAAATGTTGACCTAAATACAATTGACTCAAATGAACGTGCTAGAAGTAGCCGCAATAATACTAAGTTTAATTTTTCAAATGTTTTTTCTGGTCATAAAACTCAATGGGACCCTATGTCTCATATTCAACCTGCAAAATATGAACCATTTTGTTCACATAAGCAAGTTCCGACTTGTAGACATGCAGAAAATTCCGTCCGTTTTTCAAGCATGCAACCGCAAGGCAAGCAGGATAAACCTCTCAAATGTTTATTTCCACGGTCTGGTCGCCCTAGCACCCAAATGGTTACGACACCTTTTTCAAGACAATTTGCTTCAAATAATCTGACTTCTTTTTGGACTAGCGATAGTAATCAAAATGATTGTCGTTCTTACGCATTGCCATGCTTAGATTCTAAGTTAGCACGGTATACGTCTGGTTGTCAGACTGGACGACAATTTTATTGTCCATTAAAACAAACACATGCTTCAGAAACACATCTGATTGACAATCGACCTGAGAAGCTACCCCGGTTGGACGGTGGACTTCTCAAAATGCGTCCCAAAACCTCAGAGATGCATTCAAATTCTAGACATCATGTAGGATCCATTTCACAAACTGAAATGACTTCCGAAAGACAAATGTCAGCTGTTAAGATACCAGAGTGTCAATATTACCGAGACGAGAACAGCAAGTCTCAAAATAATGCAGTTATCGAGTTTAATGATACTTTCAAGTTTTTGTGTCGTCCGAGGTCCACCTCCCAACCATCAATCTCTATTGAACATCGGTCTAAATCTTCAGGAAATGTGCCGTCATATTATACTAAAATTTCCGATCCCACCTTAGGCAGTGTTAGAACTATATTGGTGGCTTCAGAATCACAATCGCCGGTTAAAGATTCGTGTAACTTATTATGGGGGCAAAACCACCTCCAGCCCAGGCTGGGGCAACTTATACATGTCAGACAACTGGACGTTCCCCGAACAGACCTTACACTCCAATCAAAAGGAGATAACAGTAATACTCCAGAATCTAGCTCCATATTAACAAACATCAGTCCAGTCCGACAATCTGACAACTTTATTTCGACGAAACGAAGGTGGAACAAAAATGTTCATGAAATGGAGCATTCCGTCAACAGACCTGTTTACCGCTCACGTAGTGTACATAACAGAGACTCCCCTGTGGAAAACAGCGTTTTGGCTGCCAAACCTGTGCAGACAGGCTATAGCACCTCCATTCACAATCTTCAACCTGAAAGATGTCCTAATAGCAACGACGACCAAAGTGCCTCCTCCCAAAATGCAGGGAATAACTTTAGAGGCGTAGACATGTGGGGATGGAGCAAAGCTCTGAATAACTGGTCTCCAGACCAAATAAATTTACTGAGATCTGGATGGCGCGATTCGTCCCTAAGATCCTACCAGTCTGTATGGCGCCGCTGGTCTTCCTGGGCGCTGAAAAATAAAGCCTCTATCACGGCTCCAAATGGATCTGACCTAGCCAGGTACTTATCTGATCTTTATCAAGTAGATGGATTGGCTAAAAATACAATATTACTTCACAAATCGGTAGTGTCAACTTTGTGTGATCCTAATCAATATCAAAGGTTAAGTGCTCATCCCTTAGTTCAACAAATTATAAAATCAATTTCGAACAAAACTCCAAAAGGTGATAGGCCCCCTATTTGGGATATCGATTTTATGTCATCTTGGCTTTGCAACAGCTTTAATACTACATTCGATCTTTATGAATGTTCTAAGCGTACCGCCTGTCTGCTGTTACTATGTTCTGGAAGGAGGGTTCATGACCTTACCTTATTATCAATTCACCCAGAACATTTTACCGTTTCAGAAAATTTCATAACATTTTGGCCTAAATATGGTTCTAAAACAGACAACGCAGATTACAGACAATCTGGTTGGAAATTATCAGTAAATCCTGATTTTAAAGCCATAGACCCTATCTTCTGGGTCAAATCTTTAATTCGTTTATCCAAAGAGAGACGAGACAATTGCAGAATAGACAGTTTATTTCTGACAGTGCGTGGCCCACCTAAAGCCGCTTCTAAAACTACTATTGCTAATTGGTTAAAAGCTCTGCTCACTGAGGCAGGCATCAAGGCAACACCTGGCAGTTTCCGTCCAGCAGTAGCTTCGAAGAACTGGATACAAAATTTCTCAATAGATGACATTTTGAAGAGAGGCAACTGGCGTTCACAGAATGTCTTTATGAAATTCTACAAGAGAGTTGTCCTACCTGAAGCTGGCAAAGTATCTGTGACACGTTTATTTTCACCAGTTAATTAAATCCTATAATTTTTGCAGTATCAGATCAGTATGATTAACTATATTATGATTTCGTAAATGAGTAAAATTCTGAGTGGATGTTTTGTTTTTCTTTGTGATTATTTAATAATTAAAACGGTTTGTGAAATAAAATACATTATTAGTACTTAATGTTTTCTTTCCTTATTTACATGATTAATACCTAATAGGTACACATTCCTGAAAAACATACAATAGTCCTAAAGGCATTATATACACATTCACATTGGCATTCTTATATAAATCTTTCACACCAGACGATAACAAACATGTCTCACTTAAATAGGCTTCGAATTACGGCACAGTTATTTAATAGCAGCGTTTTAACTAACAATAAAACGCTTATTAAAATACTTGCCTAATTCGAAGCCTACGATTTTTAAATCTGCCTGGTGTAAGTGAAACACAATGAGGCGCGGCCGTTCGTGTTTTGCCTTTTATAATTTTCAGTGACACGAACAACTGACAGGTGTGAAAGAGACGGCACTAGTGCCAAGACGTATGAGGAAAAAGGACAGATATAGTACGCAACCGCCACATATTGAAAAGCATACGCTATTCTCTCTCTTAAATAGGCTTCGAATTAGGCAAGTATTTTAATAAGCGTTTTATTGTTAGTTAAAACGCTGCTATTTAAACGACCAAATAAAGCAGCTTTATTAAAATAGACAGCCAATATACCTCTTTTTGGCGGGACTTATGTCAGTTGAATATTTCATTACATGAATCTCAATAATTGTGTATCCTGAGTTTTAGTCATTCACTTAGGTATGTATTTTAGTGTTAAGTCATCATCATCTCAGTCAATAAACGTCGACTGATGGACAAAGGCTGCACTGCAATTTACGGTCTATACATATTTATTGTAGGCTTATTTTAGTTTATAATAATTGTTTTTTAATAAGATTTAAAAAACCTTAAAGTAATAGGTAAAAACCGGTTTTATCTCAAAAGTAATTGAAAAATACCGGTGCTGAAAATTGTAATCGGTTCACATCACTAGTTTTGTTTTGGTTTGTTATCTATCTTCTATCTGTAATTATAAAAGAGTTCCGTGAATGACTGACTGACTGACTGACAGACAAGGCACAGCCTAAACCGCTAAATGCCGCTAAAGATAGAAATATGAAATTTAGAATATTATATTCTACGAGCTTTTACCCGCGACTTCGTCCGCATAAATTATATACCAGATTTTAAGTCAGATGATAAGCTATCAAACAATAAAATTTTCATCTAAATCGGTTCAGTAGCGTGATACTCGAACAAACAAACACCCAAACAAACAAACAAACAGACAGATAAAAAATCCAAAAATTGGTGATTTGGAATCAGAGACACCTAAAAACCACATCGTTACTTTTTTTGTAAATATCTTTAATGTACAGACACACTTCTGTTACAGTTTTATAATAGTTTAGATAAAGGATGTAGAGGTTGTATATAAATCTATGGTAGAGGTGCACTAAGAAAGGATTTTTCGTAAATCGATCCCTAAAGGGGTTATCCACGCGGACGAAGTCGCGGGCAAAAGCTTATATCTATGAAGTCACATTGCAAGTTCTGCTGCGAGTGGTTGTTATTCGCGTGGTGTTCGCGCAGTTCACGTTTGAGCCTGCTATGAGGCTCCACAATCCCATCTCAACTGTGATTTTGCTCAAAAACAATTCCTGACATTTGATAGATAATATAAATAAATATAATAAATAAATATTTTGGACAATGTCACACAAATTATCTAGCCACATTTAAAGTACCAGAATCTAGCCTAGACTTGTATTATGATGACTAGACAACGATATAGAATACATATATAGATACAAACATCCATGACTCGTGTACAAATATTCATATTTATCATACAAATATTTGTCCCTTACGGGATTCGAACCCGCGACCCTCGGCACAGCAGGCAGGTTCACTACCGACTGTGCTACCGGGCCGTCAGTTCATACTCCCACAAACTATTTGATATTGGCAGAGATACCAATGCTAGTCACAACCAAAACGGCATTCATCATAATCATCTCAGCCGATGGACGTCCACTGCTGGACATGGGCCTCCCCCAAAACGGCATTAATTGACAGCCCGGTAGCACAGTCGGTAGTGAACCTGCCTGCTGTGCCGAGGGTCGCGGGTTCGAATCCCGTAAGGGACAAATATTTGTATGATGAATATGAATATTTGTACCCGAGTCATGGATGTTTGTATCTATATATGTATTGTATATCGTTGTCTAGTCATCATAATACAAGTCTAGGCTAGATTCTGGTACTTTAAATGTGGCTAGATAATTTGTGTGACATTGTCCAAAATATTTATTTATTTATTTATTTAATTTAATTTAATTGTTATCATCATCATCTTATTTAAGAGCCACGCTCTTGTCGGTGGAGTATTCGCCAATCCTGTGTATTTTCCGCTAGTGTCTTGAGTTCCTGATACGACACGACATCAACCTTTTCCTTCACTTGGGCTAGATAACTCTGTCTAGGTCTTCCTCTGCTTCTATCTTCCCTTTATCTCTGACTACCCAAGGGGAATAGTCCAAAGGGTTTAGCCCAAAGAGTTGTTAAACTTAAGTGGCAGTGGCGGGGCACATTGCTCGCAGAACCGATGGCCGATGGGGCCTGCTAGTTGTCGAGTGGCGACCGCGTACCGGAAAGCGCAGCGTGGGTAGACAGTGAGCCCCCACACGGTGGACCGACGACCTGGTGAAGGCGGCGGGAACACGTTGGATGAGGGCAGCGCAGGACCGGTCGTTATGGCGATCCTTGGGGGAGGCCTATGTGCAGCAGTGGACGTCCATCGGCTGAGATGATGATGATGATGATGACCCTCGGGGAATATAGTCGTGAGCATATGCTTATCTTCCCTTTCAATATAGTTTTAACATATCAAGTGTCCAATCATTTTTTTTTCTCTGTTTTTCTATTTTTTTAGAATATTTCTCTTTTTTTAACCATTCTTAATACCTCTTTATTTAACATGAATGAATGAATCAACAATAATCCCTTCATCTTCCTTTTTCTACCATCACACTCACTCCAGTTCCAGGACCAGCCACCACAAGAGGATCAAACATCGGATCAGAACGGCCACAGTAACGGCTCCCCACAGCCCAAGAGACGGAAACCAGCTACGTGCGTGACCTGCCTCGGCGTGCTGCAGCCTGACACGTGGCCTGAAGCCTGCGATATGGTGAAGGACGTTCTTGAGAGGAAACGGTACGGTTTATTTTTACAGGTGCACAGTATTTTATAAATCCTTAGGAGCAGACATCTTCTGCTGATTAAATAAATGAATTCAGTTAGCCATTATAAACATAATGCCAAAAGTAACCTAATCTAATAGATTTCGTGTAGTCTATCTCTAATAGATTTCGAGAAAAAACTATTCAAAGTTTCTAATTTTGTGAGGGTCTCGAAACAAAAAAAAAGACTTTTCTCTTTTTTCATTGACATCATCATCATCATCTTCCTAGCTGCTGTCCCGCTGGGTAGCGGGGTCTGCTTTCCTAGTCTGTTTCTTCCACTTCGCTCTATCCTGAACATCGTCGACGGAGAGCTCGCAGTTGTCCATTTCCTTCTTTACAACATCAGACCATCGAAGTTTTGGCCTGCCTACGCCACGTTGACCTGGTAGGGTGAAGTCCATTGCTTTGTTGCCTATGTAATCAGATGGTCTTCTTTTTACATGTCCAAACCATCTAAGTCGATTTTCTTGAATTTTATCCGCTACGTCGCGGACTCCGAGACTACCTCGCACGAACTCGTTGCGTATTCTGTCGTATCTCGTAACCCCGCACATCCAGCGTAACATCTTCATCTCTGCGACTTGAATGGTTTGGACTTGTCGCTTCGTAGTTGCCCATGTCTCACTACCATAGGTTAGTACAGGTCTTATTATACTTTTATACACCAGGCCTTTCATTCTAATGGGCATCTTTCTATCGCAGGTTACACCAGTTAGTTCCGTTAGTTCTTTTTTCATTGACAATGTGACATAATTTTATTGTAAGCAAGGTAAAGCAGGTATTGATTTCTTCGGATCTGTGCATTATTTATGAATGGGAAAAGGCTTACGAAACTTGTAATTGTATGCTTTACCTTCCTTACAATAAAATTATGTCACATTGTCAATGAAAAAAGAGAAAAGTATTTTTTTTTGTTTTGAGAATCTCATAAGATGAGCAACTTTGAATAGTTTTTTCTCGGTATACATAGGGACAGACAGCGGGAAACGACTTTGTTTTATACTATGTAGTGGTGCGGACGAAGTCGCGGGTAAAAGCTCGTCAATCAATAAATCAGTGCAATGTGAATCCATCATCAGACCATCATCATGTTCACTGTCGAACATTGCAGGTACGAATGCTCGAGCTTCGCGTGCGCCCTGTCCGCGCCGATAGCTACAATACTGCGCGAGAGAGCCGTCGCGCTCTCTGTGCACGATAAGTTCAACGATTTCAACATCAGTGAGTTATATTTAATACCGACTGCTCTCAAACTGTGAAGGATAACATCGTGAGGAAAACTGCATACGCTGAAGAAGAAATTCTGATGTGTATGTGAAGTCTACCAACCCGCATTGTGCACGCGTGGTGGACTAATGCCCATGTACCCTCCCTGAGGGTAAGCCTGTGCCCTGCAGTGGGACGTTTATAGGCTGATGATGAAATATACGTTGATAATTATAAAAAAACCGGTCAAGTGCGAGTCGGGCTGCTCGCGCACCGAGGGTTCCGTACCTCACCATCACAGAACACAACATTATTAACTTAGAAAAATAAACTTTTTTCTGTCCTTTAGCGCGAGACCGACTCACACTTGGCCGGTTTTTAGTATTTGTTGTTATTCTGTAGAGTTTACTCTATAATCACACTAAGTTTGACGCTTGTATGTATTACCGATTTTACGGTAGAGCATGAAGAAAAAACGTTGATAAAAAGTAGTTTCTTGTTGAGAACCCCCCTTAATTTTTAACTTTTTAAAAATTTTATTATTTGTTAACAAATCCGCCGCGTATAATCTGAGAAAATTTCAACTATCCAGCTATTACGGTTCAAAAGTTACAGCCCTAAATAGGTAGGACGGACGGACAGACGGACGGACGGACGGACAACGTCGGCTTAGTAATAGGGTCCCGTTTTTACCCTTTGGGTACGGAACCCTAAAAATGGAAAACAAAAAGCTTGCGCTAGCACTGTCACGCCATGTGTATCCGATCATGATTCGCGAACAAAAGAAGCTCACTAACACGAAATAATTTTTCTCTCTGATTTCTGTTGTTTTTCTCAATTATTTGTTATTAATTGTGATATGAAACGAAAAAGGCTGAAGACTAGGTGCTGGTTTGTCTGGATAAAAATGCGTTAGAGCAAAAACAGCCTTTTTTAAAGACCAAGAGATCTAACTCATACACACACAGCCACAGTTTCAAATTTTCTTATTAGGATGAGTAAAGCTTTGGTATTTGAAATTACCCACATTTTTTGTCTGTAATTAGAATCCGTAACACCACTGAAGGAAGCGTGGAAGTGGTCGTTCGGCAACACTCTAGCGACCCACTTGAAGATGACGCTAGACTCTGGCGCCGTTTGTCCACTACTGATCACCGTCAGCATGGAGTACCCCGACGACATACAGGTTTGTATCACTTATATGATCTTCAATTAGTTCTGTTTAAGCTTTTATTTTATACTAGCTGACTTCTACGGCACAAATTATATACCAGTTTTTAAGTCAGGTCATAAGCTATCAGACAAAAAAGTTTCATCAAAATCGGTTCAGTAGTTTTTGCGTGATGCTCGAACAAACACACAAAGCACGAAAATTCTTTTTTTTAATTTATAGTTTTATAATAGTACGACCTTTTACCCGCGACTTCGTCCGCATAAATTATACAGGGTGTAACAATAACACCCTAGTAATACTTAAGGGGAATCTTCAGACCATCGAACTGAACAACTTTCACTATGGGGCCAACATCGAGAAAAAATAAAAAAAATCAGCTGTCCCATACATTTTAGTCGAGTCGGTACAGCAGTTTTGTGTAGGACAGCTGATTTTTTTTATTAGGGTGTTATGTTACACCCTGTATACCAGATTTTAAGTCAGATGATAAGCTATCAAACAAAAAAGTTTCATCAAAATCGGTTCAGTAGTTTTTGCGTGATACTCGAACAAACAAACCCACAAACAAACAAACAAACAGACACAAAAATTCCAAAAATTGGTGATTTGGAAGATGGGGAAAAGCTACCGCAAGGCCAGTCCTTATAATAAATAGTCAAAGATATCAGCAGATGGACGTCCACTGCTGGACATAGGCCTCCCCCAAAGATCGCCATAACGACCGGTCCTGCGCTGCCCTCATCCAACGTGTTCCTTACACTTTCTTAACTATTATTTTACAAACGTTACCGATGAATTATGTTTTTGTTATAAATTTGACAGGAATTGGAGGTGCTGAAGATAGTCTCGCCCGATCTGTTCGACTCACGAAGCAAACAGAAGCGCTTCACCGTCGAGTTTACTAGGAGGAGCGTTGAACAGGCGTTAGAAGGTTAGTTTTTGCTATAAATTTGACAGGAATTGGAGGTGCTGAAGATAGTCTCGTCCGATCTGTTCGACTCGCGAAGCAAACAGAAGCGCTTCACCGTCGAGTTTACTAGGAGGAGCGTTGAACAGGCGTTAGAAGGTTAGTTTTTGCTATAAATTTGACACGAATTGGAGGTGCTGAAGATAGTCTCGTCCGATCTGTTCGACTCGCGAAGCATACAGAAGCGCTTCACCTAGTCTCGCCCGATCTGTTCGACTCGCGAAGCAAACAGAAGCGCTTCACCGTCGAGTTTACTAGGAGGAGCGTGGAACAGGCGTTGGAAGGTTAGTTTTTGCTATAAATTTGATAGGAATTGGAGGTGCTGAAGATAGTCCCGCCCGATCTGTTCGACTCGCGAAGCAAACAGAAGCGCTTCACCGTAGAGTAACATTAATAACTAACAATTACAAAATAATTCTAATACATACTTCTTTTTTTTTATTTATTTTTTTTATAATTAAATGGACTCTTGCCTGTGCGTTAGCACTGCATTTCCGCCAGTCTCAAGTAGTTTATGGAAGAACCTATCCCAATCTCAGGGATTGTTTTTGGACAAGAACAAGAAGAGACTGAGGATTGCGGAGCCTCGTGGCGGGCAAAAACGCGACGCGCGAAACCACGCGAGACGTGTGCTCGGGTCAGTCCCTGCAACGGGACTCCCTACGTGTACTTCTTCTTTATCAAATGTTGTTATTGTAGGTGTGACGGCGTCTCAGCTGAGAGAGGGGGGGTGCAGCGTGGAGGTGGGGGGCGGGGGGGCGCGCTGCATCAGTGTGACCTGCAGTAGGAGCCCGCTGTACTTAGGAGGCAGGTATGTGTCACTATATGCACTTAGGGTTGAACCTCATCTGGCAGCACGGCATCGCCTTTTTCCGTCGCTCCATCCTTTTCTGTCACTCAGGAACGTCATTTGCTAGAGCAAATAAGATAGACGCAACGCGACCGCACGCCGCAGCACTGCCGCGCGCGATGCAAATGACGTTCCCGAGTGTCAGAAAGGGATGGAGCGACAGAAAAAGGCGATGCCGTGCTGCCAGATGAGGTTCAACCCTTCCTTATTTATACATGTCGGAGAATGACACACTGGGCGTGCGAAAGGGTATGGTGTGGTCAATGAAATTATACAGGGTGAAATTGATATCATTGGCATCCTTTTAAACTAAGAGTCTACCCATCAAACTGAACAACTTTTACTATGGGAGCAAACCGATCGGAGCAAAAAAATAATCAGCTGTTGTATACATTTGAGTCGACTAGGCATTGCAGTTTAGTATGGGACAGCTGATTTTTTAGTTTAAAAGGATGCCAATGATATCAATTTCACCCTGTATACCAAGGACTCCGGCGTGCTGTTTATTGGATGACAAAAAGTTGTGCTTAATGGCGGCGTAAGCATAACCTCTTCCTTAGTCGTGTGCTGATCGCCAAGCCGTAAGGATGCTGATGTGTGTCATAAAAAAGATCTGAAATAATACCCTAACGACGAAAAAAAGGTGACCTATCACCGGTACTTTAATTTTATTTATGACGAGCTTTTACCCGCGACTTCATCCGCATAAATTATATACCAGATTTTAAGTCAGATGTTACGCTACCAAACAAAAAAAGTTTCATCAAAATCGGTTCAGTAGTTTTTGCGTGATACTCGAACAAACAAACACCCAAACAAACAAACAAACAAACAAACTAAATTCTTTTTTCAAATTTACAGTTTTATAATAGTCAAGATAGATAAGGCCCAAAAAAGTGTAAAGAATGTAGTAAAACCATTTAATTTTCAATAAAAACGTAGAGCACACTGAAAATTTCAGGAACAGACCAGTTAGTGACAAGGCCAATGAAAAATTTATTTTAATTACGAATAAGAAACTCTTTATCAACCTACGAGCTTTTACCCGCGACTTCGTCCGCATAAATTATATACCAGATTTTAAGTCAGATCATAAGCTATCAAACAAAAAAAGTTTCATCAAAATCGGTTCAGTAGTTTTTGCGTGATACTCGAACAAACAAACACCCAAACAAACAAACTAACAAACATACAAACAAACAAACAAACAAACAAACAGACAGACAAAAAGTCCAAAAATTTGTGATTTGGAATCAAGGAAGCCTAAAAACCATATCGTAATCTTTTTTTTGTAAATATCTTCAATGTACACACACTTCTGTTAGGATGTTACAGTTTTATAATAGTTTAGATAGCCGAAAATTTTATTCGATTGTCATTTGTTTTAACGATTTGGCGGCAATTTGAAAAGAGTGTGTCGCGAGGCAAAATTAATTTAGCAAGGAAAAATGTTTTCTCCCCAATTTATTACGATATTCGTCGTGGTCCTAGTCCATAACAAAGTTAATGATAAACTTCGATAGGTATTTCATGATCAAGCCCTTTCCCTTGACACTTGTTTACAACTGGTTAAATGAGTTTAGGCATGATCGGAGCAATCTCAGTGATGATCTAGCTGGGCGACAACTGAACAAAACGCCAATGCTGTGCAGCTCATGAGAGAGGTTGATAAGAGAGTGACCTACCAGCAGATTCAGGCAAGCTTCAGCATTGATATGAGTCAAGTGCAAAAGATCCTACACGAATATTAAGGCGTAGGGAAGCTTTGTACTAGATGAATACCCCATAATTTAACCGATTTCAATAATTTCATAGTAAAGCAGAGGGGGTCCACTGCTTCTCACAGAGGTTCCATTGAACGGGACGATACATAAAATGGAATGGAGGCCACTTCTAAAAATATTAAAAGTATTCCCAACCTCCTACTTCTATACACTTTTTATTGTCCTGAAACTTTCAGGCGAGTCAAAACGTAGTACTTAGTGCTGATCTACTCATTCTGTAAATGCATGCGTTTTTGGAAATAAATGTTTATGTTTATGTTTGGTTCCAAACCTTACCTAAGTTATAACATGCTGTGAAATTAGTTCAATAAAGTAACAAATTATTTCAATAAGTAACTAATTTTAAATGTTGATATTTTCCAGTTTGAATTGTTATTGTGTAAGATTTAGCTTCTCCTTACTGTATAAATGTGTTTGAATGTACACACGGCGACACATCAGGTTACGCACCCTATATACCCATAACTACACAACGTACAAAATACAAAATAGTGCGGTAGAGAGCCTGCATAGACGCGGCTGCCGGCGCGGGCGCAGCGTGCTGTGAGACGAAACAACAACAACATACCGCACCCTCTCGCACGATTCGCGGCGTTCAACTTCTAATAGTTCAAAGTCCAAACAGGGTAACCTGACCTGTCGCCGTGTGTACACCTGCAAAGGTAGTATTGGAGGGCCTGACAAAATGTGATTGTAACTGCAAATTGTATTACCCAAATTCCACATACAATAAATTATTATTTCATTGATTATAATTATTATTCTCTTTGGTCTGTCATCTTAAATCACCATATGCAGCTTCGACTGCATGATTGTTTTACATTACTGCTTAGTGAATAGTGACCGATGTTTAAAAGGACTGTAGTATTGGCTATGTGCGAAGTGGGTGTTGGGAACTGTCAAGTCGATCGCAGCGCACACTATGCCAGAAATTTGAACTACTGACGGTAAAGCTGTGTCAGATTTGCTTGAATCTATGCAAATCCGCACACTCATTCAATACTCAAATATCCAAACCAGCAAATACTTATACTTAAAATTTGGCTGGGATGTTTTTATTGCCATCTAGGTGTTCACAAAAAAAAGATTTTTCGCAATTCAACCCCTAAAGGTGTGAAAATGGTGGTGAAAGTTTATATGAGAATTTTGTAACAAAGAATGGGAATCCCAGCTAGTTAGGTATTATAATATTTGTAATATTGTCAATATTGCTCATTTATTTAGTTTTTACTTTATTTTAAATAAAAATAGCAAACTTTATCCTAACATTTTATGTACAAATAATCCACGGGGCCGTAGTGCGCTAGATGGCGCTAGTGTCATGCACACAGCCAATCAGCGGCAATGAATGGACAAGAGCAGTTGAAGCTTAATATGTTGAAATAAGAGACATGTGCCATGTTTAGGCTTTGTTATTGAATGACGTGATTAGTCCATGGGTATAGAACGTCATTGGGTGTGGTACACGATTTCCAATGAAAAGTAAACATTGGATTATGAATGATTATCTTTTATTTCCTTCATGATAATTATCTTTCACTGATTCGACATTAACCACCGTTTCGCTAGTAAAACACCTATGGAGAAGAAACAGCAAGAAATTCTATCTCGCACATGCAATCCCGCATTGAGCGAAATTGAAAAATCGTGCGAGATCTCGGTTTTTCGGAATCTCGGTATACCGAGATAGAGTCCGTACTCATGACTATTTCATGTATTAATTTCAGATATATAAAGTTGTCCCGCTCGCTCCCGCAGACGCCGTGGCTGGTGCAAGGGAAACGGATGATGGAGTCGTCCGTGCAGGAGGTCATATTTGAACCTTTAGCCAAATTATTTGAGTAAGTATGCGTATATAGGCTGATGATGATGATATTAGGAAGGACCCTGTATACTATCTATTTATGATATAACAATGTTTTATACAGAATGGCGCCTGAAGAAGCAGAGCATAGACTGAAATTCATGTCGGCGGGGAGGGAAGACGTCGATGTCAGGTGTTTAGGCACCGGCAGACCTTTCTCCGTAGAGGTACGTCCAGTGATTCATTAAAAAAAAACTGGCCGTCGTGGGACGCCCGGCAGATGTGAAACAACGAAATCAGGGTTCGAAATTATCAAGATAAGAATGATAATTATCGGATAATTATCCAAACTGATTCTAAGTTTTGAGTACTAACTAAAAGTTCTAAAGGACAACCGCCGCTCTCCCTTGAAAAAATACCTTAAAATGTATAGTAGTTTTGACTGAAGTCAAATGTGTAATAAATTATGAGGTTTTATAAAAACGACTCAGATAGTATCATTTATTTTTATTTAACGAGTTATTTAATCATTTATTATTAATAAATTATAAAAAAGCAGCAACCCCAGCATGGCTGTCAATGTTGTTTAGTAGGAGGAGCTAGGAGGTGTTGCAAGCACAATGTTTTTTTATATAAAAATGATAAAAACTAATAAACCATTATAAAATAATAGCCCAGTCATTTTACGGTTTGAGCCGGGACTAATTACTAATTGAATTTTTTTTCGCTATAATATTGAAGAGCCAATTTGAACTTAAGAATGTACCAAAATTAAAAAAAAATTACGTCAGCAGCAGTTCCAATTTTAAAATATAGATATTACCTCGGTCTAAAAAAACCTGATGATAATTTTTTTTTGTACATATTAAAGGCTTTACCGTCATGCATACTTCAAACATGGTGTAAATATTTTTGTCTACTTAGAAGGTTTTGAAAAATACATTCGTATTTTCTAATAAATACCGAATTTATTAAATTTTAATGCCTATTTTATTGATCAAAAATAATGTATATTGTTAAATCTAATTCAAATGAGTACATTGGTATTAATATTATTAATTTAAAAGCCTTCAGGGATACACAATTTTGATTTCTATGTAGCGTAGCAAATTTTTTTTTTATTCGGTTTAGGATACTATTTTTGTCACTAAATGGTGCCGGTTACAGTTTAAAAGTCCAATTAATAATTACTCCCTACCCCGCCTAACAAAACTCCGTAAAATGACTGGCCTATAAACTAATGCCTGCAGTTAGTTTCTAGTGTTCCATAGTCCATAATAAAAATAGAAGGACGGTTATACATTTTTGGGTATTATGTGCCGGATGTCCTTTGCTTTTCGCGAATCGTGATCGGATTATGATCGGATATAGATGTCGTGACATTGCTAGCTTAAGGCTGGGTATTAGTAGAACAAGCCTCTCTTTCTAACAAGCAAACTTTCGCAATTAGCCATCCCGCTTCAATTGAAAGCAAGATCGTAAAAAAACACATTTTTCATCAATATCTTTTCTCTTGGGTGTTTGGGGAAAAATCCATCGGTTAGAAGCCCTGCTATAATTATTTACCTTTCAAATGATGGTATATTCAGAAGAAATGGTGTAGTGTGATTCTTGTAAAACTGCTTATAAATCTGAAATCGAGCTTACTTTGCTCCTCTTTTCTATCGAGAAAATTTAATAGAATCGTGTTTTCAACGATTAGATGCCCTGCAGAAAGAACGTATCTGCACTGTTATGTGAACTATATATATTAAATGTAATAATTTGGTTCTCAAAAATCGGTTCGAAAACAGACAAAATAGGTATGACCCCCTCTTAAGTTTTTTGGTTTTTTTTAATTATCAAGATAATTATCAACGTATGATTATCATGATTATCATCACTTCGAACCCTGAACGAAATAGGTACAGCAATCTCCCGATTTTGTGCGCTTTGGACTACGTTTGCAAAGCAAGTTTTGTTACTTTATTCTGAACTAAAATATTCAAGTTTGGTTTATGGCCACGCCAAAAAAATAGGCGAAGAAAAAGGGTGCCACCTTCCATACAAAACCCGTATTGTCTTTTCACCGAAATCCGTTCAGCCGTTTATACATTATTCAGTACAAATAGGTTGTGGGTTCGATTCCTATGGGGGACACCTAGTGATATATCACTTTGTGTGTTTTCCCCAGTTGGTCAGGACATTGCAGGCTGAATCACCTGATTGTCTGAAAAGAAAGATGATTCCGTAGTTCGGATGGCACGTTAAGCCGTTGGTCCCGGCTGCCATCTCTGCACGTCTAGTATGATTCCTCTACACGCGCGCGACGCGCCTTCGCTGCATACAAAATAACCTGTTCCCGCGCCTCTTTCGGAGAGCGAAAGCCGCGCTTGCCGCGACTTGTAGTATTGAAAAAAGCCGAGTCGCGCCCAAGTAGAGAAATCATGCTAGAGGGTCTGGTGGTACTAGTCGTTACATAAAAACCACGTCAGAGGCCGTAAGGCGGTCTGAAATAACTCTGACACCAGGGCTCTGCCCACACGATAAAAAGAAGTACAAATATCGGCACAAACTTTAACATTTATAATATTTGTTGTCTCGCTCAGATAACGGACCCGAGAAGGGAGCTGACAGAGACGGAACTACAGCAGGCCTGCGATGAGATATCTCGAAGTGGGACTGTCGTTGTGAAATCACTCGTTCATATACAGAGGTAAGAATAAGAATCATTTTGTCTCGCTCAGATAACGGACCCGAGAAGGGAGCTGACAGAGACGGAACTACAGCAGGCCTGCGACGAGATATCTCGAAGTGGGACTGTCGTTGTGAAATCACTCGTTCATATACAGAGGTAAGAATAAGAATCATTTTGTCTCGCTCAGATAACGGACCCGAGAAGGGAGCTGACATAGACGGAACTACAGCAGGCCTGCGATGAGATATCTCGAAGTGGGACTGTCGTTGTGAAATCACTCGTTCATATACAGAGGTAAGAATCATTTTGTCCCGCTCAGATAACGGACCCCAGAAGGGAGCTGACAGAGACGGAACTACAGCAGGCCTGCGACGAGATATCTCGAAGTGGGACTGTCGTTGTGAAATCACTCGTTCATATACAGAGGTAAGAATCATTTTGTCCCGCTCAGATAACGGACCCCAGAAGGGAGCTGACATAGACGGAACTACAGCAGGCCTGTGATGAGATATCTCGAAGTGGGACTGTCGTTGTGAAATCACTCGTTCATATACAGAGGTAAGAATCATTTTGTCCCGCTCAGATAACGGACCCCAGAAGGGAGCTGACAGAGACGGAACTACAGCAGGCCTGCGACGAGATATCTCGAAGTGGGACTGTCGTTGTGAAATCACTCGTTCATATACAGAGGTAAGAATCATTTTGTCTCGCTCAGATAACGGACCCGAGAAGGGAGCTGACAGAGACGGAACTACAGCAGGCCTGCGACGAGATATCTCGAAGTGGGACTGTCGTTGTGAAATCACTCGTTCATATACAGAGGTAAGAATAAGAATCATTTTGTCTCGCTCAGATAACGGACCCGAGAAGGGAGCTGACATAGACGGAACTACAGCAGGCCTGCGATGAGATATCTCGAAGTGGGACTGTCGTTGTGAAATCACTCGTTCATATACAGAGGTAAGAATCATTTTGTCCCGCTCAGATAACGGACCCCAGAAGGGAGCTGACAGAGACGGAACTACAGCAGGCCTGCGACGAGATATCTCGAAGTGGGACTGTCGTTGTGAAATCACTCGTTCATATACAGAGGTAAGAATCATTTTGTCCCGCTCAGATAACGGACCCCAGAAGGGAGCTGACATAGACGGAACTACAGCAGGCCTGTGATGAGATATCTCGAAGTGGGACTGTCGTTGTGAAATCACTCGTTCATATACAGAGGTAAGAATCATTTTGTCCCGCTCAGATAACGGACCCCAGAAGGGAGCTGACAGAGACGGAACTACAGCAGGCCTGCGACGAGATATCTCGAAGTGGGACTGTCGTTGTGAAATCACTTGTTCATATACAGAGGTAAGAATCATTTTGTCCCGCTCAGATAACGGACCCCAGAAGGGAGCTGACGGAGACGGAACTACAGCAGGCCTGCGATGAGATATCTCGCAGTGAGACTGTCGTTGTGAAATCACTCGTTCATATACAGAGGTAAGAATCATTTTGTTGTCTCGCTCAGATAACGGACCCCAGAAGGGAGCTGACAGAGACGGAACTACAGCAGGCCTGTGATGAGATATCTCGCAGTGGGACTGTCGTTGTGAAATCACTCGTTCATATACAGAGGTAAGAATCATTTTGTTGTCTCGCTCAGATAACGGACCCCAGAAGGGAGCTGACAGAGACGGAACTACAGCAGGCCTGTGATGAGATATCTCGCAGTGAGACTGTCGTTGTGAAATCACTCGTTCATATACAGAGGTAAGAATCATTTTGTTGTCTCGCTCAGATAACGGACCCGAGAAGGGAGCTGACAGAGACGGAACTACAGCAGGCCTGTGATGAGATATCTCGAAGTGGGACTGTCGTTGTGAAATCACTCGTTCATATACAGAGGTAAGAATTATTTGTGTTCTTTATGTCAGCCATGTTTGCCGACGAATCGATGAGGCTTTTTCCAAGGACAATAAAAATAATCAAAGCGGTCAAGTTCGAGTCGGACTACTCGCGCACCGAGGGTTCCGTAACACACTACCACAACATATTAACGTACAAAAAAATTGTTTTTCTCCGCGACCTTTAGCACGAGACCGACTCACACTTGGCCAGTTTTTATTATTTTTTGTTATACTGTAGATTTTGCTCTACAGGGTGCAACAAAACACCCTAGTAATGCTTAAGGGGGTGCTTCAGACCATCAAACTGAACAACTTTCACTATGGAGCCAACATCGAAATCGAGAAAAAAAAATCCGCTCTTTCATACAAAACTGCAGTACCGTCTCGACTCAAATGTACTCAAATGTTTTTGACGACCCGGTTGGTGTAATGGTTACCACGCCGGACTGCCAAACCAGGGTCCTGGGTTCGAATCCTGGTTCGGTCATGGATGTTTATATGTTTGTGCCGTCGTTGTATGGTTTCCATAATAAACAGCCTATAAATAGTGCTTTCTTGGGATCTTCATTACAATGTATGTGCCTGTGAGCGTTATTTATTATTATTATTTATTAACGGCAGATTTTTTTAATTTTTTGTCGACGTTGGCTCCATAGTAAAAGTTGTTCAGATTGATGGTCTGAAGCACCTCCTTAAGTATTACTAGGGTGTTTTGTCACACCAATTTTGACGCTTGTATGTATTACCGTTTTTACCATAGAGTGAGAAGAAAAAATGTTCATAAAAACTAGTTCCTTGTATGAGGACCCCCTTTAATTTTTAACTTTTTGTCATTTTTATTGTTTGTTAGCAAATTCACCGTAATTACGCACATTCTGTGAAAATTTCAACTGTCTAGCTCTTGCGGTTCAAAAGTTACAGCCCTAAATAGGTAGGACAGACGGATGGACAACGTAGGCTTAGTAATAGGGTCCCGTTTTCACCCTTTGGGTACGAAACCCTAAAAATCTGCAGATGGAGTTAGTAAACGAAAACGCCCAATCCCGTTTCGCATCAAAACTGGTAAATATACATTTTATAAGAAAAGATATTATGTATACTCGCGCGTAGCGATGGTATGCGATGGTCGCGTATGTACTCATGTCACACCTTGGCGTAGAAAGAGAACATTATGCATTTAGCATATTATGCTACGGTTCAAAATGCGCAAATATGCGCTATCGGTAGAGATAGCATGCACACAATCGGTTCATAATGCACGAATGTGCGGATACGTTTGTTGTCTGACGTCATCACTTCATTAACTTGCGCTTACGCCGCACACGAAAAATAGGTAGTGGCAGCATATGCATGTCAAATTGACAGCTGGCTTAAATTGTACAAATTGTTTAGCAGTGTATTCGTACTTAATAAGACCGGTAAAGCGTGTGCATAGCGTTTGCACTATTGGCATAATTCGAACCGTAGCAATAGTCTAAGCCACAGTCTAAGCACCTTAGACACTGTCAGCTGATAGCTGTCATTTCATGCAAATGGTAAAAATTTAATAGAAGAGTTAGGGTGCCTCAGGTGCCTGTCCATTGACTCGGAGATAGGCGGCGGAGCGGAGAAACGATCAAATACTAAGACCCTTATGGTAGGACAAAACGCCTTGGAGGCATCATTTATTTGTCATGTTTCAACTAGATTTATACAATTTACCGTAACCAAAATCATACCTCAGTATTCTTGGATAGTTTATCTAGTGAAATCATATATCGAATACACGATTGGAATTACTTCGCTCGATAGAAAATCGTCACAAAGATGACGTATTTTTAACCATTTTTCTCACCTGAGAAGCACTTAAAATAGTTTCTGAATTTTGGTATTTATACTCACATATTCACCATTAGTTTATCTAGTGAAATCATAAAAAAAATCTATAAAAAGTACTTTTGTTAACTCTTTTTAATTAATCGAAAATACGGCACACGCACTTTTCGGAGGGCTGGGCAATCGCGTTTCTCATAGAAAATATTCGTCTGAACTTATGGCCCCTTAAGGGGCGTCCGCCCGGTTTTGAGTAACTTTGTAACCATTTTATACATTAACTATGGCACCTTTTAAGCAGAAAACAAAACCGAACAATCTACAGGATATGAGAAGTGATGTGGTTTTACTCGAAATCTATTTTAATTAATAAAACTGAAGAAAAACGACTCCAAAGTCACCTCTTGTTTTCCATTTGTAACCGTTTTACTCTTACATTGTTGATCAGAAGAATATGAAAATTTACAATATTCTTCACAATACAATATAAAATGATGTGGTTTTCTTATTTTTTGAAAATTCATATAAAATCATAGAGATTTTCAAAGAAAAGGGAAAATTCTGACCGGAGCCGCGCAATTGAAGCGGGATGGCTAATTGCAAAAGTTTGCTTGTAAGAAAGAGAGCCTTGCAGATGGGAGGAGTAGCCTTAAGCATGTGCGATACTGTTGCATGCGAGCGAGACAGGAATACGCATTTGCTTAAGGAGTAACCACGAAATACTTAGACAATTTATATAGGGACTCGCCTTGCAGTGGCATTTCCCCTCTGCCACGATATAAGAACAATTGATCTTGTGCATTTACACAAAATTTTATACCTTATCACTAAACGAGACAGCCTATAATAGCGAACAATAATTTTGAACTTAGAACGTTTGGGGTTCACACGAGACTACTTTCATTATTTTTAACATTCAAAATTAGAATCTAAACTTATGGGGAATAAAATCCAAAGTTGCGGATTTCATGTTACCTCGCCCCCCGCAAAAAGTGGCAGAAATGTTTCTTAGTAGAATGACACGCGTAACTCGTCCCTATACAGGGTTACTTTTTATTCAGTGCACAAACTTTGGGAGCGTGATGGTTATCGAAATTAAGAATAACCGTGTTTTTTTGTTTAACCCGGTTTAGAACAAAAATAAAAAAATAACTGCATCTGAACTTATCTAAACTATTATAAAACTGTAACAGAAGTGTGTCTGTACATTGAAGATATTTACAAAAAAAAGATTACGATATGGTTTTTAGATGTCCCTGATTCCAAATCACCAATTTTTGGATTTTTTGTCTGTCTGTTTGTTTGTTTGTTTGTTTGTTTGTTTGGATGTTTGTTTGTTTGGGTGTTTGTTTGTTCGAGTATCACGCAAAAACTACTTAACCGATTTTGATGAAACTTTTTTTGTTTGATAGCTTATCATCTGACTTAAAATCTGGTATATAATTTATGCGGACGAAGTCGCGGGTAAAAGCTCGTTCATTATAAATGTTTGGTTTGTACTGGCCATACTGTCACCTGTCACTCGCTTCCTCGATCGGCGCGGTTGTCATCAACAGTACGATCAGCACAGCAATTTTTATTCAAGTTTACGGGATGGCAAAAATAAGAGATAAAATTTGAATTTTTTTTTTCGGGGTCTTTTGACGGTTCCTAATACGTTGTGAAAGTTTGTGCACTGAATAAAAAGTAACCCTGTATAAATTGTCTAAGACGAAATAACCAGAGGGTGTGAGGTAAAAAGTTGGTGGGAGGCAGGGATGTCTGTAAGTCCGTACTGTATGTAGTACTGGATACTCTTTTTTAATAATGCGCTCATATAATGTCCTCAGAGAGCAGTTGACGCAGCTCAAGCAGGGAGAGGAGACGAAGCGCAAGACTTACGAGGCGCTCTGTGTGAAGCTGTCCCACGCGCCCGGCGACGACACCGTACGATTATTTATTACTTTCACTCATTGAATTAGTTTATTACGAGGCGCTCTGTGTGAAGCTGACCCACGCGCCCGGCGACGACACCGTACGATTATTTATTACTTTCACTCATTGAATTAGTTTATTACGAGGCGCTCTGTGTGAAGCTGACCCACGCGCCCGGCGACGACACCGTACGATTATTTATTACTTTCACTCATTGAATTAGTTTATTACGAGGCGCTCTGCGTGAAGCTGTCCCACGCGCCCGGCGACGACACCGTACGATTATTTATTACTTTCACTCATTGAATTAGTTTATTACGAGGCGCTCTGTGTGAAGCTGACCCACGCGCCCGGCGACGACACCGTACGATTATTTATTACTTTCACTCATTGAATTAGTTTATTACGAGGCGCTCTGTGTGAAGCTGACCCACGCGCCCGGCGACGACACCGTACGATTATTTATTACTTTCACTCATTGAATTAGTTTATTACGAGGCGCTCTGCGTGAAGCTGACCCACGCGCCCGGCGACGACACCGTACGATTATTTATTACTTTCACTCATTGAATTAGTTTATTACGAGGCGCTCTGTGTGAAGCTGACCCACGCGCCCGGCGACGACACCGTACGATTATTTATTACTTTCACTCATTGAATTAGTTTATTACGAGGCGCTCTGTGTGAAGCTGACCCACGCGCCCGGCGACGACACCGTACGATTATTTATTACTTTCACTCATTGAATTAGTTTATTACGAGGCGCTCTGTGTGAAGCTGACCCACGCGCCCGGCGACGACACCGTACGATTATTTATTACTTTCACTCATTGAATTAGTTTATTACGAGGCGCTCTGTGTGAAGCTGACCCACGCGCCCGGCGACGACACCGTACGATTATTTATTACTTTCACTCATTGAATTAGTTTATTACGAGGCGCTCTGTGTGAAGCTGACCCACGCGCCCGGCGACGACACCGTACGATTATTTATTACTTTCACTCATTGAATTAGTTTATTACGAGGCGCTCTGCGTGAAGCTGTCCCACGCGCCCGGCGACGACACCGTACGATTATTTATTACTTTCACTCATTGAATTTGGTTTACTATGGAGGTCGTGGGTTCGATTCCCTCAACCCTAGTGATATCTCACTTTGTGCGTTTTTCCCCAGTTGGTTAGGACATTGCAGGCTGAATCACCTGATTGTCTGAAAAGAAAAATGATTCCGTGCTTCGGATGGCACGTTAAGCCGTTGGTCCCGGCTACTATCACTGGTGGTAGTAGTCGTTACATAAAAACCACGTCAGAGGCCGTAAGGCGGTCTGAAAAAACTCTGACACGGTACTAATTAGGTTCTAAATATGGTCCCATTACACGCTTCACTGTCCAAATGCAGGAATTCGCGATTTGAATAAAAAAAACACTTCACTTTTCATTGTTCACAATCACATCCACACTTTTCATTCGTAAAAACTCACGTAAGTCTCAGCTTTATCGCCAAAATGCCAATGTATGCCTGGCAGTCATCATTCCTTCTTCAGCGCCTCTGTCATTCCTTCTCTGCTCTTCTCCCTTCATATGTAACCGTCGCGCTCCTCTGGTTTTAAATTCTTCCAACTAGGTAGGTGCGCTTCTTCATTATGGATAAAACTTGGCATCCTCACGTAGTCTTTCCACCACAGACTTTTTCTTCCGTTTCTTTTTTCTTCTGAACCCCATTTTGTTGTTCAAGTAGTTCTCAAATGTTGATACGTTTCATTGCCGATTTTCAAAAAATTCAATTAAATTTTTGCTACTTGCTCTCTTGCGCAACTCTAGACGCTCTCCAAATACGGAGGCAGGGTCGCCATGTAGGGATGGACGTTGGGACGTAGTGAAACAACGGTGTTCTAGGTTACACTGCTCTATATTGAATAGTTATAATTGATTATATATCTTAACAACTAGCTTACTACACTACACCAGGGCTCTGCCCACACGATAAGAAGACTATGGAAGTTGGGTCCACGCTCAAAAGTGTCCCGAACCAAAAGATAATCAAAATTCAAAAAGAGAACCAATGGCGCGCCAGTCTTTGTTTTATCGTCCGAGCGCGCGCGAGTTCATGATGCCGATGCCGTACTGTGTTGTAAATAATATTAAAATCTGTTTTATTTTGGAGGAGGAAACAGGGACGAAGTCGTGATTTCGCATATTTTATTCTGGCAAAATCATTCCGAACTGCAATTGTAGCCCAGTCATTTTTCGGACTTTTGTTAGGAGAGGTGGGAAGTAATTACTAATTGGACTTTTAATCTGCAACCGGTACTATTTAGTGACAAAAAGACTATCTGAAAACAAATTTAAAAACAATCGCTACGCAACATAGAAATCAAAATTGAGTGTCTCAGAAGGCTTTTAAATTAATAATATTAATACCATGCACTCATTTGAATAAGATTTTACAATGTAAATTATTTTTAGCAATAAAATAGGCATCGAAATTTAAAAAAAAGAGGTTTTTATTAGAAAATACGAATGTATTTTTCAAAACCTTCTAAGTAGACAAAAATATTTACACCATGTTTGATTTATGTATAATGATAATGCCTTAAATATGCGCAAAAAAAAATGACCATCAGGTTTTTTCATAACGAGATAATACCACAATTTTAAATTTGGAACTGTTGCTGACGATATTCTTTTTTAATTTTGGTACCTTTCTAAGCTCAAATTGGCTCTTAAATACTGTACCGAAACAAAATACAAATTAGTAATTAGTCCCGGCTCAAACCGTAAAATGACTGGGCTATTGTAGATAGGTAGATAGATAAACAATTTATTTGCAAAAGTAACACACACATAATATTACAGTTCACAACAATTTTACAAACAAGAATACAACGAGACATAGAATAGAAATTAGAACAATTAGACGGCCCGGTAGCACAGTCGGTAGTGAATCTGCCTGCCGTGCCGAGGGTCGCGGGTTCGAATCCCGTAAGGGGCAAATATTTGTATGATGAATATGAATATTTGTACCCGAGTCATGGATGTTTGTATCTATACAGGGTGTACAATAAAATAAATCCTAGTAGCATAAATTTGAATGATGAGATGAGTTCAGCTAACTATGTTGATATAATTGAGATCACAACTCAGGACATTGAGTATGGTTTAAAAAAACTCAAACCTCGTAGCTCGGTTGGTCCTGACTGTGTTCCAGCATATATACTAAAAGGGTGTAAAGACCTGTTCATTCTCCCTCTTCGCCATATTTTTAATCTTATTCTCGTTTCGGGGAAATACCCAAGCCAGTGGAAACTCTCCCGTGTTACTCCTGTTCCAAAAAACAGCGACACCTCTAGGGTTGAAAATTACAGGCCCATAGCTATACTATCCTCGCTAGCAAAGCTGTTCGAAATGATAGTCCACAGGGAAATCTCGAGGCAAGTGAGTCCATTTTTGTCTGAATCTCAGCACGGTTTTCGAGCTGGTCGATCGGTAGACTCGAACCTACTAATCTTAGTTGATACAGTCTCTCAATATATGGATCAGGGTACTCAAGTTGATGTTGTGTATTTCGACTTTCGCAAGGCATTTGATCGTGTTGACAACGACGCTCTTCTTCGAAAACTTTGTGCCCTCGGCTTCACACCGCGGCTGCTTAACCTCTTTGCGGATTACCTACATGACCGGCAGCAGTTCGTACGCCATGGCTGCTTCGTTTCGCGCTCGTATCACACGCGATCTGGGGTGAGCCAAGGATCAATACTTGGCCCACTCTTATTCGTTCTAATGATCAACGATCTAGATACAGTGCTAAAGCACTCCATGTGCCTGCTGTATGCGGATGACCTTAAGTTAGTCTTAGGTGTGAAGAATGCAACTGATTGTGTCCGACTTCAAGAGGACATTGATGCTGTCTATGAGTGGAGTCTCACGAATAAACTTAATTTTAACATCGAAAAGTGCTGCACTATGTCTTTTACCCGGTCACTGTCCCCGTTACGGACCGATTATACCCTGGGTAGAGATGCTCTACGCCGCGTTGACTCTGTTAAGGATCTTGGTGTTATTTTTGACCCTAAGCTAACATTCCATGAACATATTCAAGCACTCGCTGCCAACTGTTATCGGAGACTTGGTTTCGTCATCCGCAATTCTAGAGAGTTTCATGACACGAAAGCTATACAGCTTCTCTATACGGCCCTGGTGAGAAGCAAGATTGAGGCAGGGTCTATAGTCTGGAATCCATCAGAAGACAAATATACTCTGCTCCTGGAAAAGGTTCAGAAAGCCTTCCTCCGCTATTTGTACAAGAAAAAGTACTGCTATTACCCTTTCATGTACCCTACGAACTTTCTCCTTGGAGTACTTGGTTTTAACGCCCTGGAAACAAGGAGAAATTTTGAACTGCTGAAGACAGCCTGCCGCAATCTGCGAGGTGACATGAAATGTCCCCAGCTTAAAGGCATTGTGCGATTGTTTGTACCGAACAGGTACTTAAGTGCGCGCAGCCACCGCTTGCTGGCCATACCACAGTTCCGTACTGAGGCGCATCGCAATTCGCCTCTAGTGCGAGCTCTGCGTGTTCTTACCGAGCTGCTCGAGTCGTCGCCGCACTGCGATCTGTTCGCTGACAGGTTGTCTGACCTACTCCGAGAGTGTATGATGTTTTGTGAGAGTGTAACTAGAGCCAGCTCTATAACGGGCCAATGAACAGTCTGTCTGTGTGTTGTTTTTGCCTATCTTTGTTAATTTATGTTTTCTTTTAAGTACCTACCTATAAGTTACATTGTGAAAAGGTTTTAACTGTAATGCAATGTAATACATTTGTTAAATAAAAAAAAAAAATTAAAAAAATTAAAAAAAAATAAAATGGGACAGCTACTCAAAGGGGTGCTTCAGACCATCAAACTGAACAACTTTCTCTATGGGACCAATATCGAAAACGCGAAAAAAAAATCCGCTCTCCCATACAAAACTGCAAACATAACTCGACTGAAATGTATGGGACAGCAGATTTTTTTTTCGCGATTTCGATATTGGTCCCATAGAGAAAGTTGTTCAGTTTGATGGTCTGAAGCACCCCTTTAAGTAGCTGTCCCATTTTATTGTACACCCTGTATATGTATTCTATATCGTTGTCTAGTCATCATAATACAAGTCCAGGCTAGATTCTGGTACTTTAAGTGTGACTAGATAATTTGTGTGACATTGTCCAAGATATTTAATTTAATTTAACATGTAATTTATTGTATGCTACAGCAGCAAATAGGTCCCAGCTCAACATAGACCTTGCCCGAGAGCAGGGTGTTGGTTTTCGGGGTGTTGGTTGGTTGTCACTTTAGCACTTGTAGCTCAGTTGCTCGGAAATAGCAATGGATCTGTTGACCTATTCTTCTTTCTTGCAGACCTCGTTTCCTCTTACTGTACAGAAAAGACCCTACAATGACGTACCATTTCTGTCCGCAGAGCATACCACCACAAGTGACCCCAACCGACATAACAAATATAAACACCTACCGGAACACTTCGCCCCAGAGCGAGGCGCGGATACAGATCTCCCAGCGGACCCCGCTGCGGGTGTTACACCGTAGACCCCTATTGACCAGGACCCGATGTATATACGAACTAACTGCCGCTGCTGTACCAGGTAAACATACAACCGATATAACATAGGTACCTAATAGTACCTATATGAACAACAAGCCGATACGTCAGCTCTATCCAGGGGGAGCGTGTGAATTCTCTATGTTTGTGACGCACTCTCCATCTCTGGAGGGAAAATTTCAAGCTTCTTGGTAATAGCGTAATAGTTGGACAAAGAAGTTTAACTGTAGGTATTTTAAACTTCTTGAGTTAGACCTATGATATTGCGGACTTTTTTGTAGAAAACTATAGAACATCACTTTGTTCTTTTGGCAATGGCTTATTTTTTCGGGAAAAATTTCCCAGATTGGGTTACATTATTGAAATTTTCATACGCATATCTAATTGTTTTTTAAATAAAATATAGCCTATGTTCATTGCAGATAATGTAGCTTACTAATGGTGAAAGAATTATTCAGATTGGTCCAGTAGTTTCGGAGCCTATTCATTACAAACAAACAAACAAAAAATCAAATCTTTCCTTTTTATAATATTAGTGTAGACTACTGGAACCGTACTGTAACCGTAACCGTGTTACACCGTAGACCCCTACTCACCAGAACCCGATGTATATACGAGTTCACCGCTAATACTGTCCCAGGTACCCCATAACTGTGACCCCGATCTTTTTAATTTATTTATTTCAGAATCTTACATCTAAGTTTACAAAGTAGGCGCGCTGTACTCATTAATCAAAGTACCTGAGTGAATCGAGCTTTCCCTGGTGTCTTTCTTGTCTGTCTAGATGAAATGAAATATTGTATTTGCTTAAAAGCTTTGCTAAAGGGTGGCGCTACAAATATGTTTAGAAAGTTGATGTTTCCATTTTCACAAAAAAATCTAAATTTCCAACGCCATCTATGTTGAGATTGTAATAGGCTACGCACGAAGTCCAGACGAACGAGACGAGACGTTTCTTGTTGGAATTTTTTTGTTTTCTGAAGACGAGTTTTCTTATCATTCAACTTTTATGACTTTACTTTTTCTACCTATGTAAAGTGCTCATTGAAATAAATATTTTTAATTTTTTTTTTTTTATATCATTTATCTATCTACGATGACGGGAATCAGTCCGAAGTCGCGGGAAAATTCAAGTAATCTAATAATTGTGGTCGACAGATCACCCGCAACTGTTCAAAATCTTCGTGCAGACAGAAGCCGGCACGTACATAAAGGAGTGGGCGCACTCGGAGCTCGGCCGCAGCCGGCCCAGTCTGCGCGACCCCCTCGCCGCCGCGCTCGACATACTCGCGCTCGACGTCACCGCCGTGCATCTGCACTGGCCTTAACTAATATACACTAGTGTTACTGTACATGTACACGATGCCTTTCATTTATTACCTGCTGCCTTTAGTTATACATCGTGTTAATGAATTAACGCAAAACCTCATACACCCCAACTGATTTATTACAAAATAATTAGATTGAAACAATAATTTCATTATTTTTATTGTTAAAATTTAAAGTTATTCGCATTTTAAGTTTTGAGGCAAAAATGATTTGTTATCATTTCAGCAATAAATCAAGGCACTAAAGTACTCATGGATACATTTTAATAATCTCGTTTTGGTAGTAAGTAGGGTGAGTGTGCCCGTGGGGTGGGTTGATAATCATCATGATATCGGGTTCAGTAAATTTAAAATTTTACAAAAAAATTATTTAATATTTTGAAAATAATTTCCTATGTTGAAACCATGATAATTCGATTCTGCTCTCGATTGTAAACAAACTACTTTCTATTTTTGCGTTAATTCATTAACACGTTGTATTATGTGGAATCAAAACTGACCAAAGTGATCTTTTCACTATGAATACTTTATTGCACACGAAAAACATAGTAAGTAATATACAGAGAGTGAATAAAATATAGGTAAGTATCTTGGTGACTCCCTAACTGACACATGTGACCCCATAACAGATACAACTGACCCCACAACTTGCCCAAGTGCACTTGAGCTTGTCACTTGGGGTCTCGACTTGTCAAAGGCTTGTCGTGGGCAAGTCGTGGGGGTCCAGACAATTTTATGTCGCTCCAAAGAGTCGAAGACGTGGCTCGCGCTCGTTGCGGAGAGGTATGGACCACAGAGAAATGACACGCTTAGCTTACTCCATGGTATGACCACTCAGGGTCTGGGTACGAATTAACCATAAAGATATTATGAATTAACAGACGACATGCCATGTACCAATGAGTTTTTCTATAATTGCTTTTTTATAGGTAACTTAAGGAAAAGGTGAAGTATAACATCGTGAGAATTTCTTCTTCAGCGTATGCAGGTTGCAGCAGTGGACGTCCGTCGGCTGAGATGATGATGATGGTGATGTGAAGCTCTACCAATCTGCATTGGGCACGCGTGGTGGACTAAAGCCCATACATTCTATTTTAGGACTATCAATCTCGGTATAACGTGGTATAACGAGATCCCGCACCATTACAAATTTTTGATCTTGCTTACCTATACCGAGATCCCGCAAGGATGAGATTGTAAGCTCTAACCTACTAGAGGGCAGGCCTGTGCCCTGTAGTGGACCGTATCGATGATGATGATGATAGTGAAAATTGAATCAATCTATCAATCAAATACACTTTATTTAAAAAATAAGTAGGCACCTACCTACTTATAATATTAATAAAATGATACAGATATCAGTCTGATCAATACGTAACACATAAGAGACCGGCACCGTGGAATGGTGAGATAGGAAGAATGCTATTGTTGACAGTTATTCTGCAGCTGGCGCCTCGGTCTCCGCCGCGGGCTCCCCGTCCGCTGCCGCCGCGGTGGTCTCCCCCCCTTCTGCACCCCCAGTTCCAGTCGCCCCCGTGTCCTCACCGCCCCCACCTTCTGTGCCTTCTGCCTTGGTACCTGCTATTATCACATTATTAGTTGGTTTTTAATTGAGTTAAAAAAAGATTAATATGTTGGTGGCATAGATGTTGGTGGTTACTATCAGTTTAAAATAACAATGTGCATGACCTTGAAGGGCCGTTGGATAACTTCACTCGGTTGATAAAGGAATGTAGACTCTATGCAAAGGAAATAATCATTTGAATGACTCGAGTGAAGTTCGTGTAATTGAGTGACGTCACATTTGCGAGCGAGGTCATGCACATTGTTATTTTAAACTGATAGTAGTTAAAATGTGTACAGGGCCGGATCCAGGAAGGATTTAGGGCCAACGATAAATGAACACTTAATATTAACTGAGGTGGAGGATGAGTCGGACCCCTAATGAACTCACAAAGGACCGACAATATAGACCCCTAATGGACTTCCAATGGACCCCAATAGACACCTCACGTACCCAAAAAGATGATCCCGGCTACTATGTCTGCTGGTAGTAGTCTCTACATAAAAACCACGTCAGAGGCCGTAAGGCGGTCTGAAAAAACTCTGACACCAGGGCTCTGCCCACACGATAAGAAGAAGAATCTGTGTCACTTTCTGCATCAGTAGCGCCCGTCGCCGTCCCCGCCGTGCCGTTGGAGTCACCGCCGTCTGCGACAGTCGTGACCACGTCACTGCTACCGGTGGTAGACGTCGCCTTCGTTGTCTTATTCATAAAGAAGAAGAATCTATCTCACTTTCTGCATCAGTAGCGCCCGTCGCCGTCCCCGCCGTGCGGTTGGAGTCACCGCCGTCTGCGACAGTCGTGACCACGTCACTGCTACCGGTGGTAGACGTCGCCTTCGTTGTCTTATTCATAAAGAAGAAGAATCTATCTCACTTTCTGCATCAGTAGCACCCGTCGCCATCCCCGCCGTGCCGTTGGAGTCACCGCCGTCTGCGACAGTCGTAGCCACGTCACTGCTACCGGTGGTAGACGTCACCTTCGTTGTCTTATTCATAAAGAAGAAGAATCTGTCTCACTTTCTGCATCAGTAGCCCCCGTCGCCGTCGCCGCCGTGCCGTTGGTGTCGCCGCCGCCGTCCGCGCCGGTCGTGGCCACGTCACTGCTACCGGTGGTAGACGTCGCCTTCGTTGTCTTATTCATAGGTTTCCATGGGCTGCGGAGATCATCATTACCACCATTTATACGGGATTCAACCTAATATGCTGACGGTTTTTTGAGAGGATGATCAAAATGAACTTTTCCTTTAGGACCAACATCGAATTCGCAAAAAAAAACTGTTCCATATACAGGTTGTAAAATTAAATGAGACACCTTACTTAAAGGGGTACTTAAGACCATCAAACTGAACAATTTTTAGTACGGGACCAACACTGAAATCGCGAAAAAAAAATCCGCTGTCCCATACAAAACTGCAAACATAACTAAAATGTATGGGACAGCAGATTTTTTTTCGCGATTTCGATATTGTTCCCATAGAGAAAGTTGTTTAGTTTGATGGTCTGAAGCACCCCTTTAAGTAAGTGTCCCATTAAATTTTTACACCCTGTATAAATACGTTCTTTCACTTTGTCCTGGTTTTCGTCCTAAGCGTTGAACGTATTGGATTGCATTAAAATCTCACTTCCCGTTTTAGATCGTATTGCGTCTTAACCTGGACTTGTAGTAACATAACGAATAGCTCTACAGGGTGTACAATAAAATGGGACAGCTACTTAAAGGGGTGCTTCAGACCATCAAACTGAACAACTTTCTCTATGGGACCAATATCGAAATCGCGAAAAAAAATTCCGCTCTCCCATACAAAACTGCAAACATAACTCGACTGAAATGTATGGGACAGCAGATTTTTTTTTCGCGAATTCGATATTGGTCCCATAGAGAAAGTTGTTCAGTTTGATGGTCTGAAGCACCTCTTTAAGTAGCTGTCCTATTTTAATTTACACCCTGTATACCTAAGTACTTACAAGGTAGTTTTCTCTGTACTGGGCATTTCCCTGGCAGCCAAAGAACGGTTCCACAATATCTCTCTGAAATCATGTAGTTTCAATGAGCACAGTTTAGTTTAATAGCCAAAAAGTATACTGTGAAGGTGTACCGCAGACGAACATACGACCTGCCAATCTGTAGTGGTTTCCTAATAAATAGGTACTTTCAGTAAAAAATATAGGACCGTTACACTCTCGATCCTACTCCCACCCACATGTGGCGCATGACGTCAGTTTGTCGTGTCTCCTCTAGTAATACCAAAGAGATTATACCTAAAGGCATAGAGACAGCCATACCCATTAGAGTAAGTGACATGAGTTGTCAAATGTAACCGTTTTTGGTCGTTTTTTGGAGTCCTCGGCAGGGTAAAAATTCGATTTCTGTGTATAATTCTCAATCTAACGTGAAACGGTGAATAATTTAATGAAACAGTGTTAGTATATTTCACAAAATTATCTACGATTTCACTTTAGGTTCACGATTATTGACAGAAACCGAATTTTTACCAGGACTCCAAATCCCCAAAAACGGTTCTATTGCCTCGCGTCACGTATCTCTTTCTATTATACAGGCATGCCGCTAGGTACATCTCGCTCTCTCAGCTGTCACCGTCTCTCTTACGTAGTATAATACCTTTATGGCCATACCATTGCAAGAATGTCCACTTTTTTGACGTTTGTGTTTGAGTGTGTGGTGTCAAGTAGTATGGAAAAAAGAGACCAAAGTGACATTTGCCCTAATGTTTACGGTCACGTAGTGGACAGCCGCATAAACAAATATATAAAGTTCCGTCTCCTTCTACTATTAAAGGTACGTCATAAGACAAGAGACTAACTACAATCGTAAATTGATGCAGTCTCTATGCTTTAGAAAGGGATCCTTCCTCTGGTAAATAACAGCTCAATGTTCTATGGACAAAGAGGTCGAGATTCAGACGTCGTTTGAGCGTGAGCTTAGTCTGGTCAAAAATGTATATAGATTTAGATATTCGGTAACTAAGTAGTTCGATATGAGGCAAGACTCCGTCACTCGGCTGCAGGTACCAGTTAAGCATCTACACTTAAGCACATCGATAGCGATGCGCTTGTATGATTTCTGCCACAGGCGCTAATCGGCAATGCTGTCTTCTTCTTCGTGCGCTTTACAAAGCAATAACAACGCTGAGTCAAGCATCATTCGATACATTTTTGCGCGTACCATCTGGGCCCTGTTTAATAAACGCGACAATTGACAATGACAATTCAGAGTACATTGCTGGTTACTAATAATTATGCTTCATGTGTCCTAGCATTCTTAGCAATGTACTCTGAATTGTCATTGTCAGTTGTCACGTTTATAAATTAAATGGGGCCCTGCCTGCGTAACATGACAGAGGTGTGAGCGACACAGGTCACTTCTGAACGTCAAATTGGCGGTTATCTCCATAGTATCTCACTCAAATTTGACGTTTAGAAGTGACCCGTGTCTTTCTCACCTCTGTCATGTTACGCAGGCTGAAGTGCGATTTTTGAACATCATACCTACGAGCGACTCGGCAGTAGAAAGATGCATAATATGTAGCATAATATCCATAGTAATTTTGACATTTTCTACTGCCGAGTAGCTCGTATGATGTTCAAAAATCGTTCTCCTGTACTAACTTGAGCATGCCCACGCTGATCTGAGCGCTCGGTAGCTTAGCCTCGACAGGGTTGGACACAAACACGATGGAGTCATCGTTGATGGGCCCCTTGCCGTCGTTCTCCCAGCTCTCCGTAGCATTCTCGGCCGATGATAGGTCGTAGTATATATCGTGATCGTGTACCTAAATAGTTTTAAAATAATTAAGTACGCTAATTGATTTATTTTGTATGTTTTTTGTATGCAACATCAGCCTGTGATCGTCCAATGCTGAACATAGGCTTCTCCCAAACTGCGCCACAGGCCCCCACAGGCACTCTGGGCAAGGCCCCGCGATCGATGGGGCCTGCCCAATCACCAACTGATAACCGATAAATAAATACCATTATTTTCCGAAAATACTTATCAGTTTTTTGGTATTCTAATGAACAAGAGGCCTAACGAACAGTGGCAACCATTTGGCTGCCAACCTACAACCATAAAGATCAACTTGTAGGTCTATGTTCGCGCCGAATGCACCATCATCGCATCGCAACAGCGCGGGGCGCGGGTTGCGGGGGACAGCGGCCAGCCTGCGCCGGCGAGCCACGAGACGCGTTCTATTCGCTCCTGACAGTGGTAGCAACCACACTGCTTTGCATTATTTTCCATACAAAATGTAACCTAGAAATTCCATCGTTAATAATTACCATTCAACCAATCACCTTCTTTTATTAACCTTATGTTCTCCTGAACATAAATTGGCGCCCCCGGGTGAGCATTTGGGCATGAACCACCAACCTTTCGGCTGTTAACCGAAAGGTTGGTGGTTCATGCCCAAATCTAGAATTTTGCTTACCTATTCCTTTTGTATTTTGTTAATAAAATAGTCGCCTGTCATAGTCAAAGGGGCCCCATTATCCTAAAGTGCCCAGGGCCTCCAATAGGTTAAAGACGGCCCTGGTACTGACGCCACTGAAATAATATATCCTTGGCCTTCCTCATCCAGTCACTTACGGGGTGGTGCCCGCATAACATGTCTCAGGAGTGCGATTTTTGAAAGTCACACGTTCAAATCAGCAGTAGAAAAGTCCGAATTACCTGCTTTGGAGATTATGACATTTTATACCGTTGATTTGAACGAGTGACTATGAAACCAATAAGTACGTCGTGTCACCACGCCGGAAATATAATAGTCTGTGCGCCGGAAAGCGTCAAAAGCAAATAAAGTAGAGTTGGTAGAGTGTGACATATTGTATAATCGCAGATAGAGCACACACTCGCACCATCGCACTGCATGGCATTATGTTTTGTCTGTTTTTTATTCCATTTAAAGAGCATAATATTCGCTTTGATCTAGTTAAAAACGTAAATGTGCCTGAACGAGACACTTAAATTGTATGTGTCCAACTTCATATCCCTATCCCTTACGTAATTACACTGAGGTTAGGTGTACTTACGTGAAAATCCTAGGTCTATGTCTATAATAAACTATACCTCCCCCCAAAGAGTAATATAAGTATATTAGAACTCCCTCCTCCTCTTTCACATACATAAGCACCATCCTTCCCTATACTTACTAGTTTGTGTCTAGGAAAATATTTGAAAGTTTTCTCCCAGCTAATAACCCTCCTGGAAGGTTCGAGCGCCCGTCGAAGGACGCGGTACACATCTCTAGACGTCTCGCTCTCTCTAATGAGTGTCAGTAGGCGTGTGACGGAGTCGTAGTCCCAATCCGGTGAGTCCACGTAGCCGGGGGGAGCGGTCGTTATAGATGCTGCCAGTATCAGTATAACAAAAAAAATTATAGAGAAATAATACAGGGTGTAAGGGACAGCCCCTGAAGACTGAAACGGTGAACTCAGACTATCAAAGTAAACAACTTTCATTATGGAGCCTACCCACAGATTACCCACAATAGATACTGCATGCAAGGTCGCCCACGCTCGCTACACATCTATGATTTTGCACTGATATAAGCAATGCGAGTGAGCGAGCTAGAAGTAGTGCGACCTTGAAATGGCCAATCATGTTGCATCGTTTCGTGCCCCGCTACCCGCACCTACCGCCAAAAATGGTGACTTCGGGCGAGTACAAAATTTTCATCATGTGGTATCTATTGGGGACAATCTGTGAGCCTACCTAAGGAAATGCGAAAAAAACCAGCTGTTTCATACAAAATTGCTGTACCTACTGAAAGTTGTGCAGTTTGATGGTCTGAATTCACCGTTTCAGTATGTGAAGGGGCTGTCCCTTTCATCCTGTATAAAGACCTTGTCTTTGTAAAAGTACAAAAATTTATACACATGTGGACTAACGCTAAACTGAGCTATTCACGAGCAGGCACCAACTCATTAAGCGCTTCCAAAATCATCCTATTCACACTTCACATACCAAAATCATCATAATTCCTAAACACATAAAAATACCTCAATACCTTCCAAAGCTTACCTAGGTAGGTACAGTCAGCAGCAATAAGTTATATACACTTTAGTACTACGAGACGTAGAACAAAAGTGTATACAATTATTTATTGCTACTGACTGTACCTATTCGGTGAACTACGGTCACAAAAATTTAGCCATGGAACACTTAAGTGAAGTATGTTGGTAGACCTCCACTGGGCTACAATCCACTGGACTACAATTTTACCTTTAATCTGAATAGGTGGTAGTTTATGTACATCCTTAATAAACTCATTCTTCCTGTGCTGCACGACTCGATCCAGCCAGCCGGAACGGTAGAAGTTTATGCTAGCCCTCGCGTAAGACAGCAAAATTACTGATGCAACAAATTTCTGAAAATAAATATCTAGTTTTTCAAGTTATAATCTCACGAACAAGGTTGAGATAGAGCAATACTCCACTATGCAAGTCTAGTGCAGTAAGCATTGATGGAGGCAAAAAACTGTCTCAAAGTATTTTTAAACTAATTAGTCCTGACGATGATATCATAGAGTTTATCCATTACACATCGTTACGTAGGACCTCACCTATGTAAAAAAATATTTTCTTCGAAAATAAATTGATTAAAATTTGAACTTACGGTAATAAACATCTTACGATCTTTAAATACGAAACATGAATTTATCACACTTATGTAAATTTCAATCCTAAAATAATAGTTAAAATAATGGTATTAAAATTAATCGACTGTTTAATTACATTTCGTTAATTGAAAACTTTTATGATTTTTTTATCTTTTCTATTAGCACTTTGAAATATTTTATATTAATTTAGGGCCCCTTTTTGATTTTTGAATGCGGACCTGTCTTTTACGAGGCCTTTTGGTTTAGTACGAATAACAAAACGCAAAAAAAAAATTATTTCCTTGGATATTTGTTCATAATCTATCATGTAATTAGAATACTCAATACTCAATACTCAATGCTTTATGGGTATAGGTATTGACAACTTTCTTGACTAGGTACAATTATCAGCTAGCATAAGTTCTGTCTTTGCCTTTATAAATTATATTTTCACCTAACTACAACAACCAAAGTCTTTACATAAAACGAAACGCAACTTTAGTATATATTTGACATTTGACAAATTTGACATTGACAGGAGTTTTTGGCGGGATTTGAACAGATACGTTTGGAGTCCTCATATTTCATCGAATTTTTATTGTTTATAGTGAGTTTTGGTTCGTAAAATCGGTGTTGTTTTGCGTAACAAAGTGTCGTGCAAGTGAACAATATACAGTTCAGTGAAATATGATGGTGTGGGTCGTGAACAGGAAAAGTGTTCCGTTCTTTTGTAGCGCGGCAAGCGGTCGGTTCACCTCTTTCCTGTGGACTTCTCTGCGTTTCCTGCGTTTCTCAATTGCCTCCAAAAACTCCAAAGAAGCGTTGAAACGTCGAACACCAACGTTTTATTTGCTATAAATGAGAGTATTTATTCCTGACATCGGTTGTATGCGATACTATAATCGCTTTACCTTGAACTGAACCAAAAAAAAAAAAAAAAATGACATTGACATTTTGCATGGTGGACGTGTCGCTGTCGACAGTGAATTTTGAATAATTTTTATCAAAAAACAATTAATAAACCAATATATCTCTCTAAAAACCCAATTCGAAAACTTCCCGACAACATCAGTATGTGTTTCAACCCAATATACCCAAAATATAACGACGAATAAGTTGATAAACTTGCAAATTTGACGCGCTCCATTGTCCGTGATATAAACAAAGCCTAAAACTTACTACAATGTGTATTTCTAACAACACCGTGGGGGTTCGAGACTGAGAAGCTCTCTGGCATGATATTGAACCACATTTTCAAGTATTTAAGACGTCGGAAGTGTGTAAAAATGAGCGGTGTAAGCAAGGATGCCCCGTTGGGTATCCAGTGCGTTCAGAGGCTGTCGGGGTGGCTGTGTCCGAGATTGCAGATCAACAGGCTACGCTGGTAGGTCACGGTTGTGTATTGTTTCTTTTGGTCAAGGTTTCGATGCGCTGGGAGGTGTGGGAATGACGTAATTACGGTTTTAGATGAGTGTAGTTAGGTTTTTTCTAATTCTTTATAAGTTTGTATTTTTAAGACTTTATAATATTAATATGGTAAAAGTTTAGTATCGTGCGGCACGAATTGGGGGGGGGAGGGTCGGAGGGGTAGGGTGTCCCCCCTTCATCCCCAAGAAGGGAAACCCCCCGTTTTTTTTAAATAAATGAGTCATTCTGGCAGGTTTTAGACGGTCTGGGGGGGTCTAGGGAGGTGGGGGGGTCTACACCTCTTTTTTTTGCTAATTATCAACCATTATCATTATATTATTTTTTTTACCTCAAACTCAAATATTAAAAAAAAGGGGGGGTTTCCTCACTTTTTCCCTTTAGGGGGGGCATGTAGGGACACCCCCCCCCCTACCACCTACCCCCCTCCCCTCCCAAATTCGTGCCACATGATACTAAACCCAACCCATTAATATTGTAATTCGGTGTTCTTTTAAGTATTTTACAGGTTGTAAGGAAAAGTATCATTAACCTTTAAACCACATACTCTACCCATCAAACTGAACAACTTTTACTATGGGAGCAAACCTGTCAGAACAAAAAATACTCAGCTGTCCCATACTAAACTCCAATACCTACTTGACAACAAAAAAAACATCGAAAACATCGTTAGCAAACCTGCATGCTTCAATTTCGAGGCATGTATCGTACCCACTGTCCATTACAAGTGGCGACGGGCTCACTCCCCGTCACACGGGACAGAGTTTCGGTACTACTAGTGAAACGTGGATGTTCTGAGGTTTCAGAATATCTCTGACTACCCCCTCGGGGAATATAGTCGTGAGCATATGCTATGTACATAAAAATATCTTTTGGTTTATGTGATGTATTATTTAAGTCGTGTCAATTCATGTATCTGGTAAATAAATAAATACAATACAATACAATATTATTAATTATCTAATACAATAACTCAGCCTTGCACACCGTCATGAAGAGTCAAACTATGTCTAAAAAGGCTCGTTTGGCGGTTCACGATGGTGTGTTGGCACCAACTTTAATGTATGGCAGTGAGAGTTGGGTATGGCAGAAGAAGCATGAACTAGAATAAATGCTGTTGAAATGCGGTCCCTGCGTAATATGTGTGGTGTGACTTTGAAGGACCGGATACGGAATAGTGTGATTAGAGAAAGATGTGGTCTGAAAGAAGATGTAGTGACCAGGATTGAAAAAGGCATGTTGAGGTGGTTTGGCCATGTAGAAAGAATGTGTGAAAGTAGGTTGACGTATGAAATTTACAAGGCAAGTGCGAATGGAATGGTTGAAAGGGGTCGCCCTAGGCGCACGTATGCTGTCCAAATCGGATGCGTACTGAAGAAAGGGCCAAATAAAATGTACCCGGAACCGACGAGCTTGTATGAAGAGACTTATGGATGTTGAGGAGGCGAAAGATGTGTGTCAGAATCGTAGCATGTGGCGATCTGTTGTCTCTGCCTACCCCAGTAGTGGGACATAGGCGTGAGCATATGTATGTATGTATGTATAACTCCATGAAAAAGAATAATTCAGAATAAAATTAATACCCAGTGGAAGAGACTTGCTTTAATTTTTCATGAGGATTGACCAAATGATAAATTAAAGAAAGTCTATTGTAATTACATAATCTCTAAAAGCATATGTAACATAGTACCCACACATAATTGTCTTCCAATGCTATTTGCTGATAAAAACTTAACTAACTAGTTACCAATGATAAGAATTAGGCACTGTTCACACAAACTTATTAATATTTGCGTCATTTATGACATTATCTTGATTATTTTAATTATTAGATAAGAAATAACTTCCGATGTAATCTATCTGATAACAAAATTGTAGTTATCAGATAGATTTTATATTCTCGCCGGAAGTTATTATTTCTTATCGAATGGTATGTGTGAAAGTGTATTTAATGTACATTCACCCATACCACAGCCCGGAAATTGACAAGAGGACATCAGCACATGCGAAACCAAAGAAATTGAACCTTAAGGCGGTTGCAGAGGGGTCAATTTTATACAAAACTTTGACGCACAATACGCGTAGACGGTATTAATATAAGTAACATTGTATATATGGAAAAATAGCTTAGAAAATCTAGATGTCGCGTATCAAATAACATTTGCAATTTATAATATAATGAGCGTTTTTCTTTTCTTTTTTAATTTTAGTTCCTAAAAAACTCGACAGATGACATACTTATCGCTCCATAGAGACGTAGGCGAGATCCTGTTAAAAATCATGTCAAGACCGTGCCTGACTTTTTTTTCAAGGCCAAGGGATCGAGCCCGTACAACCAAGTCAGTCGTAAATAGTTTCATATTTTCGATTAAAATGATTCGTAAATAATGAAATATTCAATCAAAAGATGCGTTAGCATCTTTTTGATCATCTTCTACCTCTTTATTATTTTAAAGAAACACTTTTTGAAATTTTGACCTTTATTCGCACAGATCGTAACGCCATCTATCGATCCACTAGAAAACCAAAAGAAAAACGCTCATTACGAAGATATAAAGCTTTGAAATTTTTCATACAAAATTTTCAAAGCTTTATATCGTCGTAATTTTATTGGGAGGAAACAGGGGGATATGTTTATTAAACGGCACCCGCATTACCTCTTAAGGTCAATGGAACGTCGTAACGTAGACAAAGACGTGACTCATTCGCTCTATGACCCACATGTAGTATAATTGAGTAGTATTGTTCATTTGATTGTAATTCAATATCTTCTATTGACAGATGGTGGCTGACTCATTGTGTTATCTCATTCTATTTAATACTATAAATAATACTAGCTGTTGCCTGCGACAGCGCCCGCTCGATTCTCGCCAATGCGTTACAGGGGATGCTACAGGCCATCAAACTGAACAACTTTCACAATGGGACGAACATTGAAATAGCGAAAAAAAAACAGCTCTCAGTCTGCCGCTAAGGTCGCCGCCGCCGGCCAGTTTTTTGTTTGATAGCTTATGATTAGACTTAAAATCTGGCATATAATTTGTGCAGAAGAAGTCGCGGATAAACTCTATGTATAATATATCATTTATATCATTGTTTACAGGTACCAGGCTAGCGTCCTAGTGCTAACATACTTCACATACATGACCTACCACCTCACACGGAAGCCCATATCAGTGGTGAAGAGCGTCCTCCATCAGAACTGTAGCGCTCTGGTGCCCCCGCCGGGCGTAGACCCCAGCGACGATCAGTGGTGCAACTGGGCTCCTTTTAGTGAGTAGATACTTTGTTACGAGCGTACTCCATCAAAACTGTAGCGCCCTGGTGCCCCCGCCGGGCGTAGAACCCAGCGATGATCAATGGTGCAACTGGGGTTCTTTTAGTGAGTAGATACTTTGTTAAGAGTTCCTCCATCAGAACTGTAGCGCCCTGGGGCCCCCGCCGGTCGTAGACCCCAGCGATGATCAATGGTGCAACTGGGCTCCTTTTGGTGAGTAGATACTTTGTTAAGAATTCCTCCATCGGAACCGTAGCGCTCTGGGGCCCCCGCCGGTTGTAGACCCCAGCGATGATCAATGGTGCAACTGGGCTCCTTTTGGTGAGTAGATACTTTGTTAAGAATTCCTCCATCGGAACCGTAGCGCTCTGGGGCCCCCGCCGGTTGTAGACCCCAGCGATGATCAATGGTGCAACTGGGCTCCTTTTGGTGAGTAGATACTTTGTTAAGAATTCCTCCATCGGAACCGTAGCGCTCTGGGGCCCCCGCCGGTTGTAGACCCCAGCGAAGATCAATGGTGCAACTGGGGTTCTTTTAGTGAGTAGATACTTTGTTAAGAGTTCCTCCATCAGAACTGTAGCGCCCTGGTGCCCCCGCCGGTCGTAGACCCCAGCGATGATCAATGGTGCAACTGGGCTCCTTTTGGTGAGTAGATACTTTGTTAAGAATTCCTCCATCGGAACCGTAGCGCTCTGGGGCCCCCGCCGGTTGTAGACCCCAGCGATGATCAATGGTGCAACTGGGCTCCTTTTGGTGAGTAGATACTTTGTTAAGAATTCCTCCATCGGAACCGTAGCGCTCTAGTGCCCCCGCCGGTTGTAGACCCCAGCGATGATCAATGGTGCAACTGGGCTCCTTTTAGTAAGCATATAATTTGTTGTTATAGGTGTACCAGAGTCTGATGACAACCTTTACACATTGCGACTTTTTGCAGCGCTTATTCTTTCGTAATATTACTCGTAGATCAGTTATAGTAATGCAACTATTTACCCTAACACCCTGTAGTCATCAACGGAATAGACAAGTATAATCTAAACTATTATAAAACTGTAACAGAAGTGTGTCTGTACATTTAAGATATTTACAAAAAAAAAATTACGATATGAATTTTAGGCTTCCCTGATTCCAAATCAAAAAATTTTGGACTTTTTGTCTGTCTGTTTGTTTGTGTGTTTTTTTGTTTGTTTGAACGAGCCTCACGCAAAAACTACTGAACCGATTTTGATGAAACTTTTTTTGTTTGATAGCTTATCATCTGACTTAAAATCTGGTATATAATTTATGCGGACGAAGTCGCGGGTAAAAGCTCGTATTATATATTTATGTGTTGTTCGCAGACACGAGCGATGCCAACACAATGCTGGGCGCCCTGGACTCGGCGTTCCTCTTCTCCTACGCGGCCGCCATGTTTGTCTCAGGTCTGTTACACATCGAATACTACGAGGGGGCGTCGGGTTTGATGATACGTACAGGGGCCTTAATATTCCGAGAGATAAGTGTACTTTTTGCAACCATCAGCAGCAAGGCTGAATCAGTGTTTATGGGGTTTAGAGCTTCTCTGTGATGGGGATGGACCAGGTCTGCCTGCATAACTCCAGGCGGTTTAGGAGTTACTGATGATTAAAGGTCTGTAAAAAATTTACGATCAGCTGCAAGGCTGATCGTATGATATTGTTGTAGCTATGTGAACAGTACTAAAACTGACATGGTTCATCAGTCGGTTTAGGAGATACAGGGTCCGTTCAAAGGTCGGAACTTTGACTGGTTGTATCTCCTAAACCGACTGACAGAACTTGATAGGTTTTGTACTGTTCACATAGCTACAGTGCATACCACAACAATATCATACGATCAGCCCTGCAGCTGATCGTAAATTTTTTACAGACCTTTAATCATCAGTAACTCCTAAACCGACTGGAGTTATGCAGGCAGACCTGGTCCATCCCCATCACAGAGATGCTCTACACCCCATAAACACTGAATCAGCCTTGCTGCTGATGGTTGCAAAAAGTACTCTTATCTCTTATACCTACTATAATATGCAAACGGTTTTTTAGGGGATGATGGTTCACTTAAGGTGGTTTCAGTCCATACAAACGTTTGACGCACAATACGCGTAGACGGAATTAATAAAAGTAATATAATTATTAAAACGAAAAGTACTAAGTGCGTATCCACGACAGGCTTCGTCAAAGGCAATAGGTACAACATTCAAAGTAATATTTTATATATGGAAAAATAGTTTAGAAAATCTAGATGTCGCGAATCAAATAACATTTGCAATTTATAATATAATTATTATTATTATTATAGCCTTTTATTTCCTTTTTATAAAAATTCACAATTTCATCAAATAAAAATAAAAATTTATAACAATTTCATTTCATTTCAAGCATGCAAAAAAAAATTGATTCAGATATATTATTATTAATTAAGTTAAATTACATAAATTCTTCTTTTTATAAAGGACCTCTCAACGAGTAAAGGCCTCCTCCATATTTCTCCAAATGTTTCTTATAATATAATTACGAAGATATAAAGCTTTGAAAATTTAGTATGAAAAATTTCAAAGCTTTATATCTTCGTAATTATATTATAAATTGCAAATGTTATTTGAAACGCGACAACTAGATTTTCTAAACTATTTTTCTATATATACAAAGTTACTTATATTAATACCGTCTACGCGTATTGTGCGTCAAAGTTTTGTATAAAATTGACCCCTCTGCCACCGCCTTAAAGAAACATCAGTATGTTAAGAATGAACCTGAACTTTCACGTTTACACCCTATACCGCCCCGGGCACAGATTGATTTTGCCGCCCACTTATCTCTAAAAGAAAATTTGCACAAAAAATAAGGGAGCGAGCGGAGCGAGCTCGAAATTTTTTTAACACAACTATTCCGTAAGTGACAGACATCTAGCATATGCATATGCTCACGACTATATTCCCCGAGGGGGTAGTCAGAGATATTCTGAAACCTCAGAACATCCACGTTTCACTAGTACCGTAACTCTGTCCAGTGTGACGGGGAGTGAGCCCGTCGCCACTTGTAATGGACGGTGGGTACAATACATGCCTCGAAATTGAAGCATGCAGGTTTACGATGTTTTCCTTCACCGAAAAGCCAGTGGTCGTGCTAATCGCTGGCACAGTTTTCTCAAGCAAAACCATACGACTGCGCGAATGACTGGCGCCGAAAACTAGCACCGTATAAACGAACGACTAACGTGGTTTTTTAGTGGCACGGAAAATAGTCGCTGAAAATTGTTTACCTTGTAAACCTGCCTTTATAGTACAACAATACAGAACATCTAATAAACTATTATAAAACTGTAACAGAAATGTGTCTGTACATTGAAGATAATTACAAAAAAAAATTACAACATGGCTTTTACCTGTCCCTGATTCCAAATCAAATTTTTTTTTATTTTTTGTCTGTCTGTTTGTTTGTTTGTTTGTGTGTTTGTTTGTTTGAGTATCACGCAAAAACTGCTGAACCGATTTTGATGAAACTTTTTTGTTTGATAGCTTATCATCTGACTTAAAATCTAGTATATAATTTATGCGGACGAAGTCGCGGGTAAAAGCTCGTTTTCTATAAAATACTTTTTATTTGAATAAGCTATCATTCTTAGTTTCCGAGATATTAAGGTTTATGTTGTTGGTGAGTCGTGGTGACCCGTTTTCATTGTTGTCGAGTGTAACTACTCTGAATATCATCGTATCATAACGTAACGTCGTCCCAAATACCGCAGTGTCTTAAAACGAAAGTCTTCGATCAGTGTGTGTTGCCAGTGATGACATATGGAACAGAGACGTGGTCGCTCACTCAAGGCCTCATAAAAAGGCTGAAAGTCACCCAAAGGGCAATGGAGAGGGCTATGCTCGGAGTTTCCCTGCGAGATCGAATCAGAAATGAAGAGATCCGCAGAAGAACCAGAGTAACTGACATAGCCCAAAGAATTGCTAAACTTAAGTGGCAGTGGGCGGCGCACATAGCTTGCAGAACCGATGGCCGGTGGGGCCGAAAAGTTCTCGAGTGGCGACCGCGTACCGGAAAGCGCAGCGTGGGTAGCCCCTCACACGGTGGACCGACGACCTGGTAAAGGCGGCGGGAAAACGTTGGATGAGGGCAGCGCGGGACCGGTCGTTATGGCGATCCTTGGGGGAGGCCTATGTCCAGCAGTGGACGTCCATCGGCTGAGATGATGATGATGATAACGTAATATTCCTCCCCCACAGGTCTGATAGCGGAGCGAGTGGACTTACGTTACTTCCTCACCCTGGGCATGCTGGTCTCCTCCGTGTTCTGCTACCTGTTCGGTCTAGGACGCACCTACGGGGTCCACAACATATCTTACTATCTACTAGTTCAGGTATTTATGAGTGGAGTGGACTTACGTTACTTGTTCACCCTGGGCATGCTGGTCTCCTCCGTGTTCTGCTACCTGTTCGGTCTAGGACGCACCTACGGGGTCCACAACATATCTTACTATCTATTAGTTCAGGTACATATGAGTGGAGTGGACCTACGTTACTTGTTCACCCTGGGCATGCTCGTCTCCTCCGTGTTCTGCTACCTGTTCGGTCTAGGACGCACCTACGGGATCCACAACATATCTTACTATCTATTAGTTCAGGTACACACGGCGACACATCAGGTTACGCACCCTATATACCCATAACTACACTACGTACAAAACACAAAATAGTGCGGTAGAGAGCCTGCATAGACGCGGCTGCCGGCGCGGGCGCAGCGTGCTGTGAGACGAAACAACAACAACATACCGCATCCTCTCGCACGATTCGCAGCGTTCAACTTCTAATAGTTCAAAGTCCAAACAGGGTAACCTGACCTGTCGCCGTGTGTACATATGAGTGAAGTGGACTTACGTTACTTCCTCACCCTGGGCATGCTGGTCTCCTCCGTGTTCTGCTACCTGTTCGGTACGCACCTACGGGGTCCACAACATATCTTACTATCTATTAGTTCAGGTACATATGAGTGGAGTGGACTAACGTTACTTGTTCACCCTGGGCATGCTCGTCTCCTCCGTGTTCTGTTACCTGTTCGGTCTAGGACGCACCTACGGGGTCCACAACATATCTTACTATCTATTAGTTCAGGTACATATGAGTGGAGTGGACTAACGTTACTTGTTCACCCTGGGCATGCTCGTCTCCTCCGTGTTCTGTTACCTGTTCGGTCTAGGACGCACCTAAGGGGTCCACAACATATCTTACTATCTATTAGTTCAGGTACATATGACTGGAGTGGACTAACGTTACTTGTTCACCCTGGGCATGCTCGTCTCCTCCGTGTTCTGTTACCTGTTCGGTCTAGGACGCACCTAAGGGGTCCACAACATATCTTACTATCTATTAGTTCAGGTACATATGAGTGGAGTGGATTTACGTTACTTGTTCACCCTGGGCATGCTCGTCTCCTCCGTGTTCTGCTACCTGTTCGGTCTAGGACGCACCTACGGGGTCCACAACATATCTTACTATCTACTAGTTCAGGTATTTATGAGTGGAGTGGACTTACGTTACTTGTTCACCCTGGGCATGCTGGTCTCCTCCGTGTTCTGCTACCTGTTCGGTCTAGGACGCACCTACGGGGTCCACAACATATCTTACTATCTATTAGTTCAGGTACACACGGCGACGGATCAACCTACCCATAGTTGAACTCTATGTTCATGGACATAAGGTCGAACTATGGGTAGGTTGATCTGTCGCCGTGTGTACATATGAGTGGAGTGGACTTACGTTACTTGTTCACTCTGGCATGCTGTCTCCGTGTAGAAGTGTTCACTCTGGCATGCTGTCTCCGTGTAGAAGTGTTCACTCTGGCATGCTGTCTCCGTGTATAAGTGCACAACATATCCTACTATCTACTAGTTCAGGTGTACCTGGGGCTGTAGCCCCAACGAGCAAACTAATCATATAATATTGAGCTTATTCAGCTTTTACGTCATATAAAACTCATATAAACGTCACAAAATGTAATTAGTTACATAATCAACACCGACGTGACTGTCTCATAGTCATGATTGATTTGCGCTATACTTGCAGCTTACTTGATGACTTTTGTATGGCATATATCATCATCATATCAGCCGATAGACGTCCACTGCTGGACAAAAATATGCCAAACCACCAAAATGGGCCTCCCCCAAAATGGGGGGATTTGCCATAATCGCCACGCTTGGCAGGCGGGTTGGTGATCGCAGTTGGATTGAATGTGTGTACTCAGAGGATGCTGCTGCCCATCCTCCGGTAGATCCCTTAGTTGCCTTTTACGACGTCCACGGGAGGAAATGGAGTTGTGCTATTCTTAGCCGATACCACACGGACTGTTAGATAATGTATAATAATAATAAAACATATATTTATCATACAGGCGGGCGCAGGTATAGCTCAGACGACGGGCTGGCCGGGCACTGTCGCTATAGTCGGCAAGTGGTTCGGCAACACCAAGAAGGGACTCATATTCGGCATATGGAACTCGCACACCTCTCTCGGCAATATATTGGGTGAGTAACCTTCCAACACTTGTAGAATACATTGGAAAACACCAGCTTCTTCTTCTTCTTATCGTGTGGGCAGAGCCCTGGTGTCAGAGTTTTTTCAGACCGCCTTTCGGCCTCTGACGTGGTTTTTATGTAACAACTACTACCACTAGAGATAGTAGCCGGGACCAACGGCTTAACGTGCCATCCGAAGCACAGAATCACTTTTCTTTTCAGACAATCAGGTGATTCAGCCTGCAATGTCCTAACCAACTGGGGAAAAACGCACAAAGTGACATATCACTAGGTGTCCCCCGTGGGAATCGAACCCACGACCTCCGTATCGTGAGCCAATGCTCTTAACCATAAGACCACGGAGGCAGCAGAGACAACACCAGCTGTTGATATCGTAGCGTTGTTGCGGTATACAGCGGGTGGAAAGTTAAGATGGGACCAAAAATGTTATACAGTAACTAGATTGTGAACTACAGTGCTGGCAACGAGACCAGTAAGATTCCCAGAACACTTGTGTGTCCCTTTCTAACTAGGGTGTTGGCAACACGTTAGAAAAAGACACACTGGTGTTCCGAGGCGAAACATTTGCTTGGTTGTTAGCCTACAACAACATTGAAAGAGTTTGGTCCACTTATAGAATACTACGAGCTTTTACCCGCGACTTCGTTCGCATAAATTATATACCAGATTTTAAGTCAGATGATAAGCTATCAAACAAAAAAAGTTTCATCAAAATCGGTTCAGTAGTTTTTGCGTGATACTCGAACAAACAAACACCCAAACAAACAAACAAACAAACAAACAAACAGACAGACAAAAAATCCAAAAATTAGTGATTTGGAATCAGGGACAGGTAAAAACCATGTCGTAATTTTTTTTCGTAAATATCTTCAATGTACAGACGCACTTCTGTTACAGTTTTATAATAGTTTAGATATACAATGTTCTTGGATGGGACACAAAAGGCATTATAGCTACAAGAAAACGTTCTAAAGCCCGCACTTCACTCTCGCCGAGAAAATTCTCGCCGAGAACTCTCGGGGAGAATTTTCAAGGAAAATTACTATAGCTTATGATGCCACGAGAACAATGAAGGGCATCCACACTCTCGTTCTCGGCCTGTCTCGCCCGTTCTCGGCGAGAACGAAGAGCCGGCATAAGAATACTAACCCTAACTTTTTAAGTATTTTACTTCTGCATTCACCGATTTTGATAAAAATGTGCAGCCATCGAGAAAAACTGCAATTTTCACACAACTTTTTTCTTCATCCCGATCGATTCTTTTACTGATAAGGAACATAAGTCTCTATGGTGTTAACCGAGGTCGAGGTACTAGAACTCTCAGAAAACGCAAAATTAAATTCCCATACATTTTAGTGTGACAAATACCAAATCATCATCATCATCTCAGCCGATGGACGTCCACTGCTGGATATAGGCCTCCAAGGATCGCCACAACGAGCGGTCCTGCGCTGCCCTCAGCCAACGTGTTCCCGCCGCCTTCACCAGGTCTTCGGTCCACCGTATGAGGGGCTCACTACCTACCCACGCTGCGCTTTCCGGTGCGCGGTCGCCACTCGAGAACTTTTCGGCCCCATCGGTCATCGGTTCTACGAGCAATGTGCCCCGCCCACTGCCACTTAAGTTTAGCAATTCTTTGGGCTATGTCAGCTACTCTTGTTCTTCTGCGGATCTCTTCATTTCCGATTCGCAGGGAAACTCCGAGCATAGCCCTCTCCATTGCCCTTCGGGTGACTTTCAGCCTTTTTGAGGCCTTGAGTGAACGACCACGTCTCTGTTCACACTACTGTTACATACTAAATGTATGGGAATTTAATTTTGCGTGCACACAGCTAATAATAATATGTTTCCACAGGTACGCTAATGGCGGCGGCGTTCGTGGAGAAAGACTGGGCGCTGTCGTTCGTGTACCCGGCGCTGGTGATGGGCTGCGTGGCCGCCGTCGTGTTCATGTTCCTGCCGGCCGAGCCGCGCTGCGTCGGCATTGTGCTGTCCCATAGCGTGAGTACTATACTGCCTCCGTGGTCTAATGGTTAAGAGCATTGGCTCTTGATACGGAGGTCGTGGATTCGATTCCCACGGGGGACACCTAGTGATATGTCACTTTGTGCATTTTCCCCCAGTTGGTTAGGACATTGCAGGCTGAATCACCTGATCGTCTGAAAAGAAAAATGATTCCGTGCTTCGGATGGCACGTTAAGCCGGCGGTCCCGGCTACTATCTCTAGTGGTAATAGTTGTTACATAAAAACCACGTCAGAGGCCGTAAGGCGGTCTGAAAAAACTCTGACACCAGGGCTCTGCCCACACGATAAGAAGAAGTACTGTACTGTATAGACCGATCGCTTTTGCACAGAAATTTGTAATAGAAAAATTCTGACGATCGCTGGAAGGCGTGGCTTCTGGCGAGTGTCATACATTTAACACTAGACCACGCACACTAAGAAATTTGCCGCACTGATTGTTGCGCGGGATTTTGCGATAGTAACTAATAATGTTAAACCGGTATATATAGTAACCCTATAGTAACCTTAACACAACATTATCAAGATTGTACTCGCCGTAACCACCTTGTTGCATGTATAAAATAAATAATAGTAAAATATTTGTTCGTAGCCAAGTCGTCAGTCGCGGAGATCGGAGACTGATGACGAGGAACCTGCCCAAGTCATAGTAGGAGACCAGGTAATTATATCATTTCACATAATAATTATATTTATTACCTACATCGATCACGTGGAAAATAGTTCAGGTTTTATTTTGCTTTATTATCTAACACATTGGCCTCGATTCGGACTGTGACACAACTTAACTTAACTAAATTATTCCTGTCACTTTCTAAAATAAGATTAAGAAAAGAGACAGAAAACCAACAGCTGACTTTAGTGCTGTCAAAGTGACGTTAAATGTGCAAAATAAGATGCCATCATAATGTACGCCATCTTATTTAAGTCGTTTTTGGGCGTGTAACGTCACTTTGACAGCACTAAAGTCAGCTGTTGGTTTTCTGTCTCTTTTCTTAATCTTATTTTAGAAAGTGACAGGAATAAATTTAGTTAAGTCGTGGCACAGTCCGAATCGAGGCCATTATCGTTTTAATAAAATATACAGGGTGTAAGAGACAGCCCTCCGCAAACTGAAACGGTGAACTCAGACCATCAAACTGAACAACTTTCACTATGGAGCCTACCTCAGGAAAAAAATCAGCTGTCCCAAACGAAACTGCTTACCTACCCGACTAAAATGTATACATACATTTTACTCAGGAAACACGACAAAAAAATCTTCTGTCTCATACATTTTAGTCGGATAGGTACATCAGTTTTGTCTGCCTCCGTGGTCTAATGGTTAAGAGCATTGGCTCTCGACACAGAGGTCGTGGGTTCGATTCCCATGGGGGACACCTAGTGATATGTCACTTTGTGCGTGTGGGGAACTACTACAGATGGTCAGCACCCACAAGTTATAGCAAAGATGCCAACAGATGGCGATACCGTCGCTCGCGGAAATATGCTCCATACAAAGACAACGTTCATCGTAAATACGTAACTCGTAACCTACTACACATAAGGTTCACAATCGAATGCAAGACATTATATTATATTATATATTTATTTATGAAAGAAAACGTTACAGAATTGACAAAAAAATAGTGCAGTAAAAACCAATTTAGGTTTATCTATGCACTATCGACTCGTCTAGGACGTCTTAATTAACAGTTAGGATAACCAATATGTTATGTACTTAATTACGTACTTACAATATACAAATCTTTACTACAAGATATACATAATAGGCATTTACAATAATAGAAACCAAGAGCAGAGACAAGAAGAAGAAAACAAAAACTAAGGATTCAACAAAACACGTAATCGAATCATTATGAGATACCTACAGATCACAGGTTGGACAGGTATTATGGAAGTAGGTACAAACATTAAGCAGTCCCATGTGTGTGTTTAAAAACTAGACAAGGAGGATAGTTGAACCGGATCGTTATCTGTAATATATTTGTAGTAGTGAGGAGTGCACTGTGTACCTACGGGTTATAAAAACTTAGCTACTCAGACACAGCGATCAAGGCTCATTTCACAGGATGTTCCGAAAACGAACTGCTAGTATGCAAAAGAATAAATGATGCATCTAAGTCAATATATATATTATAGGTATATAGTATAGGTATTTCAATTCCCGTTCACCGTTTCCCGTTCCGTTCCTGCCTCTCTCCCTTAGGATCTAGAATTCAAAGCTATTATTTTGCAAAAAATAAGTTTTAAGTTTATGTTTAATGTTTTTAGAGTTAATTTCGGTTATAGTAGTTTTAGGCAAATTGTTCATTAGTTTAGGTAATATGTAATTCATTTTGTACTTGCCATATAAGTTATTATATGATGGGACAACTAGTATTTCGTTTGTGGCACTGCGCGTTAGTTTTTTATGACTAGACTGACATAAATCGCGCAAGAGAAATAATCACAGAGATTCGATATATATACAAGGTCCAACTAAGAACTGTTGGACCACGGCCGGTCCCCAGGCTTCACACATAGCCTGGTGGAAGATCTTCCCTTTTCAATGGAGGAACATTCCCAAGTAGCACCTCCATATACGTTTTTCCCCAGTTGGTTAGGACATTGCAGGCTGAATCACCTGATTGTCCGACAAGAAAAAATGATTCCGTGCTTAGGATGGCACGTTAAGCCGTTGGTCCCGGCTACTATCTCTGGTGGTAGTAGTCGTTACATAAAAACCACGTCAGAGGCCGTAAGGCGGTTTGAAAAAACTCTGACACCAGGGCTCTGCCCACACGATAAACATGAAGATCAGTTTTGTATGGGACAGCTGATTTTTTTTCGTGTTTCCTGAGGTAGGCTCCATAGTGACAGTTGTTCAGTTTGATGGTCTGAGTTCACCGTTTCAGTATTTGCTAGGCTGTCAGTCACACCATACAAGTATAAAAATGAAGTTACATATTTTAATTTACATAATTATGATTGATATTTGTATTTTATGATAATTTTTCTTGTTTTTTTTTCACTAATATTTTATTAATGCTTGCAAAATATATTATTCAATTTAGAAACAGAATTCGATGTCTACTGAATTGAAACTGAATTAACAATATGTTTTAAATTTTTCCGACAGTGCATGGTAAGCATTTGTTTTAAACTAAATAATAAACTAATTGTAACTAAAAATGTTTGTGTGGCTCCTTACTAAACTAATAATATTTCTTTAATAAAAAATGATTTGCTCCCAAACGGTGAAGGAAAACATAATGAAAATAAGGAAGGAATGAAATCTGAAGTGCGATTTTTGAAAATCATACGAGCGACTTGGCAGTAGAAAGATGCATAATCTCCATAGTAATTTTGACATTTTCTAGTGCCAAGTCGCTCGTATGATTTTCAAAAATCGCACTTCTGTATGCTATTTATTACCTTTGAGCCTTTGAGCGACCAATTTTACTTTACTTTGGTATATGGGGATAGCAGATTGTTTTTATTTTTTCTCGATGTTGGCTCCATAGTGAAAGTTGTTCAGTTTGATGGTCTGAAGCACCCCCTTAATGTATTACTAGGGTGTTTTGTTACATCCTAGTAATACTTAAGGTATCAGAATGAAATTGTGGGCGCCACTTTATATGGAAGAATGTCAAAATCAAGCATAACCTGGCAATACTGACCGGCGTTTCATTCATAATATTTAGTGCCTGCTGTCAGTTTTCTACTCTTTTTCGTCAAGACTATAACTTAATCGATATTTAAATATTTTTCAAAAACACGATCTTATTTCTATAAAAAAACGGATTAAAAGCAGGAAGACATGAAAAGATATTTTTTAATTTTTTTTACAATTTATCGAGGCATGTTGAATTAATATTTACCCTTTGCAATGAAAATAAAAATAAATCTTTAAAAGGATCTCTTATCGCTTCTTTCTTCTTATCTGTATCTGTTCTTCTTCTTTTTATTTTTTTCTGCTGTCAGAAAATCTCGTTATTTATGTGTTGGAAGAAATGGTTGAATTTGAAAGAAGAGTGTGTATTCCCTATTCATATAAAAACATCACATCCAAGCACAGGCATGCAGCACAATACTAAACACTAACAGATGTGATGTTCCACAGGCGGCGAACCTACGACCAAACAGACACTCAGCCAACACACAGGTAATTATATAGATAGATATAGCTATCTAATAACTATCAGACAAGTACGATATAGACATGTTATAACAATGATGTCGAAAAGAAATAAAAACAAAATAGCGATCAGCTAAATGTAAAAATGATCACTAAAATTGTATAATGGTCATCGAAATGTTATGATAATGGTCATTAAAATATGACAAAGGTCATCAAAATAAATGATAACGGTCTTCAACATATGACAAAGGCCATTAAAATGCTACAATGATCACCTAAATTTGATAATGGTCTCAACATTTTATAATGGTCATCAAAATATATTAATAGAGTCATTACAACGTAACTCGTGTCAACGAAATATGATTCTGGCCATGAAAATATGATAGTGGTCACCTAAAATATGATAATAGTCACCATAATATTACAATGATCATCAAAATACGACAATGGTCATCAAAATATGATAATAGTATACTACATTCAGAACGGCCACTCTCTGACTTCAGATACCGCACCTCACCCCGCACTTTCTGGGGCCACTTTAGGGGAGCCGTGAAAAGGTTTTTTTTTCTTTTTCGGGCCAATGCCCACCACACATTTCGACTGCTGTAACTCGTGTAAACCAGGATCTATAGTGGCGACCATTCACAACACTAGACAATGAAGTCCAGCGAGCCCGGGGGATGACTCTAATCTGTCTTGGAACCCGCAATGAATTAATCAAAGAAGATAGGAGGAATAGGATAAAGAAATACCCGACTTCCCTCTCATTGCAAACGGGGACAGCAGTAAGAAAAAAAACATGGCCAAGAAAGGGAATGTCATATTTTGAAAACCATGGTCATGTTTTAGTGACCATTATGATATTTTGGTGACCCTTGTAGTATTATGGTGACCATTATCATATTTTGATGACCACAATCATATTTTGACAATTATTGTAATATTTTGATGAACATTATCATATTTATGTGACCATTATTATATTTTGATGGCCACAATCATATTTCCCCCTCTCGCTCGCGCAGCAGCCCGAGGAGGCGACAGAGCAGACCTCGCTGCTCCGACGCAGCAGCGCGTCGTCCCTCTCCGGCAGTAGCGCGGTGTCCCTCTCGCGCGCGCTGGCCATCCCCGGCGTCATGGAGTTCTCGTTCTCGCTGTTCTTTGCTAAGCTCGTCAGCTACACGTTCTTGTATTGGCTGCCGTTGTATATTAATACGTCGAGTGAGTATTAGTTTTGTATTTTATAGCCCTGTCATTTGTCGGTTTGAGCCGGTACTAATTCATAATAGATTTTTTTGTACGGTATAGTATTTAAGAGCCAATACGAGCTTAGAAAAATGTACCAAAATTAAAAGAAAATTGCGTTAGCAACAGCCCCAATAAATCTCGTTCTAAAAAACCAGATGGATTTTTTTTTTGCACATTTTTAAGGCTTTACATACTTCAAACATGGTGTTAATATTTTTGTCTATTTAGAAGGCTTTGAAAAATACATTAGTATTTTCTAATAAATACCTCATTTTTAAAATTTCAATGCCTATTTTATTGCTCAAAAATATTTTTTATTGTTAAATCTAATTAAAATGTGCATTGGTAATAATATTAATTAGTTAAAAGCCTTCTGTGAGATACAATTTTGATTTCTATGTTGCGTAACTATTTTTTTTTTTAAATATTTTAACAGATAGTGTTTTTGTCACTAAATGGTGCTCGTTACAGTTAAAAAGTCCCATTGATAATTACTCCCCACCCATCCTTACAAAACTCCGTGAAATGACTGGGCTATTGGGCTATTATACTACTTTGTATTATACGGGGTCTCAACTTAATATGCTGACGGTTTTTTTAAGGCGATGGTAAGACCATCAAACGGAACAATTTTCATTACGGGTACAAGGTCGAAATCGCGAAAAAAAATCGGTTGTTTCATAATAAACTGCAAATCTACTCAAGCGAAATGTTTTTTTTTTTTTATTCATAATGGGTTTGCGCTTGGCTTCAGCTCACCTGATGCAAAGTGTAGATGAAGCCGAGGATGTAGCGCGCTCGCCCAGAAAAAGCCTATTTACTCTTCTTTTAAAAAAATATCCTGATTGTATTTGCTTGGGAAAACAGATGTATGTATGGGAAAGTAGAGCTTTTTTCGCGATTTCGATGTTGGTCCTATAGAGAAAGTTGTTCAGTTTGATTTCCTGATCATCCTCTTAAACAAGGTAACCAAGGGTAATCTAGACCAGCACGTCTAGTATGATTTCTCTTCGCGGCTTTCTTCCATACTACTTGACGCGGCAAGCACGGCTTTCGCTCTCCGAAACGCGCGGGTACCGGTTATTTTCTATGGAGCAAAGGCGCGTCTCGCGCGTGTAGAGAAATCATACTAGACGTGCAGATGGATGCAACATTTTTATTAGATTTATGACTTGGTTAGGGACATATTAGGACCCGCTAAGTTCCCACCTGATTTATTTTATTTATTTTATTTTCTCAGATTAGGGAAACATACAGCTATAATAATACATTCAGTTTAAAACATTTAAAAAAATACATAAGCCAAAACAGTTTCCATCTATAGATAACATACGTATGTATGTGAATCTCTGATTACCAGAAAATATTGTTTGTTTATCTCTATCTTGAGAAATATATATTTTTTATATTTTCAATTACATCTCTTGAAATTTTTTATGCCGTGTATTTATTTATGAAGTGTACTCTCTCAACAAAAAAAAACCAGTCTTGTTGGTTGATTTTAAGTGCACTAAATGTTAAATTTGGGCCAACTTTCTTAAAACTACTGAACCAATTTTTATGATTTTTTTTGTTTGATAGCTTGTTTTTTGACTTAAAATCTGGTGTATAATTTGTGCGGACGAAGTCGCCGGTAAACTCTAGTAAGTAATAAAACTAATATTTTCTGTCCCCAGCACACTTGACTCCCAAACAGTCAGGAGACCTTAGCACGGTGTTCGACGTGGGAGGTATAGCGGGCGCCATACTAGCCGGTCTCATCGCTGACTTCACATCTTGCCCCGGCCTAGTATGCTGCGCTTTCTATATACTACAGGCTCCCATGGTATTTATCTAAACTATTATAAAACTGTAACAGAAGTGTGTCTGTACATTGAAGATATTTACAAAAAAAAATTACGACATGGTTTTTACCTGTCCCTGATTCCAAATCAACAATTTTTGGATTTTTTGTCTGTCTGTCTGTTTGTTTGTTTGTTTGGGTGTTTGTTTGTTCGAGCATCACGAAAAAACTACGGAACCGATTTTGATGAAACTTTTTTTGTTTGATAGCTTATCATCTGACTTAAAATCTGGTATATAATTTATGCGGATGAAGTTGCGGGTAAAAGCTCGTTACGTATATAAAGTTCGAAAAACTCATCGGTGCATGACATGTCGGCCGTGCAGATTCGAACCCAAACCTTTAAGATAGCGTCTCCATACGTCTCCACAACGCGCCACCGACGCTCTTTACAACCGTCCATACAAACGTTTGACGCACAATAAGCGTAGACGGAATTAATAAAAGAAATATTTTATATATGGAAAAATAGTTTAGAAAATCTAGATGTCGCGTATTAAATAACATTTGAAATTTATAATATAATTACGAAGATATAAAGCTTTGAAAATTTTGTATGAATTTCAAAGCTTTATATCTTCGTAATTATATTATAAATTGCAAATGTTATTTGATACGCGACAACTAGATTTTCTAAACAATTTTTCCATATATACAAAGTTACTTATATTAATACCGTCTACGCGTATTGTGCGTCAAAGTTATGTATAAAATTGACCCCTCTGCAACCGCCTTAAGCTTTTATTTAGTTTCATCTGTCCCAGTGTCTGTAATAGAATCTTAAATGTTAAATTTGACCCACTTCCCGTGTTTCGATTGAGCTGAAATTTTGCATATGTACAGGGTGTAACAAAACACCCTAGTAATACTTAAAGGGACAATTTAATAGGGACTCGCCTTGCGGTAGCATTTTCCCTCTGTCACGGTATTAGATCAATTAATATTGCGCATTTACACCCAATTTTATACCTTATCACTAAACGAGACAGCCTATAATAGCGAAACAATAATTTTGAACTGAGAACGTTTGGGGTTCACACGAGACTACTTTTCATGATTTTTAACATTCAAAATTAGAATCTAAACTTATGGGGAATAAAATCCAAAGTTGCGGATTTCATGTTACCTCGCCCCCCGCAAAAAGTGGCAGAAATGTTTCTTAGTAGAAGGACACGCGTAACTCGTCCCTATTAAATTGTCTAAGGCTTCAGACCATCAAACTGAACAACTTTCACTATGGGGCCAACATCGAGAAAAAATTAAAAAAATCTGCTGTCCCATACATTTTAGTCGAGTCGGAACTGCAGTTTTGTATGGGACTGCAGATTTTTTTTATTGTTTCTCGATGTTGGCCCCATAGTGAAAGTTGTTCAGTTTTATGGTCTGAAGCAACCCCTTAAGTATTACTAGTTTATTACACCCTGTATATCGCGTGACAATGCAATCAAAGCTTGTTTTAAAAAAAAGATTTTTTTTTATTGTTTATTTGCACACAAAAAAACATGCAGCAACTAAAACAGAATAAAACAAGTACGAAAAATTTCTATTCATTTTGTTTATTGTAAGTTGCCAACAGGTGGCGCTGTACGAATTTAAATCGCGCTGCAGAAAGTTTTGTCGCGTCCAGATATATAACATGCGTTTGCAAACTCTCCGACGATCATCGTATCATCAAAAGTGATGCGCGCTGCGGAACTGAATTATGTACGACGTACGACGTTGACGTGCGCGGTGCGATTTATTTTTGTAAGCTATATTATTTGAATATAGCTAAATACAACGTGTTAATGAATTAACGCAAAACTAGAAAGTAGTTTGTTTAGAATCGAGAGCAGAATCCAATTATCTTGTTTGCAACATAGGTAATTTTTTTCAAAATATTAATTAATTAATTTGTAAAATTTTAAATTTACTGAACCCGATGTCAACCCACCGCACAGGCACACTCACCCTACTTTACTACCAAAACAATATTATTAAAATGTATCCATGAGTAGGTTAGCGCTTTCATTCATTGCTGAAATGATAAAAAATCATTTTTGCCTCAAAAGTTAAAATACGAATAACTTTAAATTTTAACTATCAAAATTATTAAATTTTATTTCAATTTCATAATTTTGTTGTAAATCAGTTGGGGTGTATGAGGTTTTGCGTTAATTCATTAACACGCTGTATATAACTGTAACCGAAGTGTGTCTATACCTACGAATAAGAATGTATAGAAATGTAAATCAAGCTCAAAAAGTGACCCCAAAAAAAGTACAGTGTTCGAAATTTGTTCCTTAAAAACTACACCTTGCCGCCAAAACTCATACAAAATGTCATTTTTCAAAGGGTGCCAAAAATTATGTTGCTTTTGTTTAGAGTTATTCTTCCATAGTTATTCTTATTCGTAGGTCTATACATTGAAGATATTTACAAAAAAAAAATTACGACATGGTCTTTACTTTTTACCTGTCCCTGATTCCAAATCACAAATTTTTGGATTTTTTGTCTGTCTGTTTGTTTGGGTGTTTGTTTGTTCGAGTATCACGCAAAAACTACTGAACCGATTTTGATGAAACTTTTTTGTTTGATAGCTTATCATCTGACTTAAGAGGGCTATCGCAGTCCAGTGGCGCCCTCATCACATTAAAAAAGATTTCTCAATAAAGAAAGCCTAAATTAAAAAAGTAATTAACACGAAGCCTGGGTGTTTGTTTGTTCGAGTATCACGCAAAAACTACTGAACCGATTTTGATGAAACTTTTTTTGTTTGATAGCTTATCATCTGACTTAAAATCTGGTATATAATTTATGCGGACGAAGTCGCGGGTAAAAGCTCGTAGCAAAATATTAGTGTTCGTATAGCTAGCGTACACATGAAAGGGATCTGGCTGGAATTGATGCCAAAAAATAGTTCCTAAATACAATACAATATACAAAATAATTTTATTTCTCCACAAATTGTTACATACAAATAGACAAATACACTGAAAAAAAACACGTTATACAGGGTGTACAATAAAATGGGACAGCTACTCAAAGGGGTGCTTCAGACCATCAAACTGAACAACTTTCTCTATGGGACCAATATCGAAATCGCGAAAAAAGAATCCGCTCTCCCATACAAAACTGCAAACATAACTCGACTGAAATGTATGGGACAGCAGATTTTTTTTTCGCGCTTTCGATATTGGTCCCATAGAGAAAGTTGTTCAATTTGATGGTCTGAAGCACCCCTTTAAGTAGCTGTCCCATTTTATTGTACACCCTGTATAGTTCCTAAATAGTGCCTAATTAGTACCTAGGTCAAATAAATAGTGCCTCTGTACTTTACGAGATATCGATTTTTTTTTACCTGGTACGCTGGCTTGACGTCAAGGTAGCGTACACATTTTCTGTGGATAAAACGGCTTGCATTGCAGCATCGAATTTAAACTCAAAAAATAGTGCTCAAATAGTGCCCTAGGCATCCAAAATCTCATGAGGCTAGGTCTTCAGGGAGCGAAGATATAAAAAAGTCATTTAAATAAGCCACGGAGCTGGCGTTGCGCTGGCGTACACACGAATTCACAAAATATTTCTTACAGAAGGAGACGTTTCTTTTTATAAAAACTACATCAAATAAATATTTCCTGAAATAGTGCCTCTGCCAGTACTAATATTTTATGTAAAGTCGTAGTGAAACAATATAAAAAATCGATGCAAAGTTCTACAGAAAATTTAAAAAATTACAAACAATACATACATACAGGCAGAGATCACAGATCGCCACACGCTACGACTCTGACACACTTCTCTAGCTTCATTAACATTCATACATCTTTTCATGCACTTCCGTCGATTGAGGGTGCTACGCACTTGTCCTTTTCGGAAAAGATCATTGATTTGATCGTGGTATGTTTTCCTCGGACGGCCTCTCCCAACACTTCCGCTCACCTGTGCTTGATAAATTTCATTTGTACCTAAGTCTTCTTTCATTCATTCTCTCTACGTGACCAAACCATCTAAGCATACCCCTCTCAATCCTTGTTACTATATCATCCTTCAACTTACACCAATCCCTTATCACACTGTTCTTGATTCGATCAACCAAAGTAATACCACACATACTTCGTAAGGAGCGCATTTCAACTCAAATCAAAAATTTTACAAACAAATTATTTAATATTTTGAAAAAAAAAATTGCCTATGATGGAACCATGACAATTCGATTCTGCTCTCGATTCTAAACAAACTACTTTCTAGTTTTGCGTTAATTCATTAACACGTTGTAGGTTTCTTAAAGGTCTGAACATAAAAATTTTGAAAAAAGAAAAAAAACGGCCGCTTTTGTTTTTATTCGAAATTATCTAAAAGTGGAATGTTTAGAACCTATAAAAGTATTGTATAACAATGGTTTGAAGGCTTTTGTAGTTTATCTGTTGAGCATTTTTTTAATTTAGGCTTTCTTTATTGAGAAATCTTTATTATTGTGGCGAGGGCGCCACTGGACTCCGATAGCCGTCTAAGGCTGCCTGTCCATTGACGCGAGCTGGCTGTGCGAGCTGTGTAGCTGTGTAAATATTAATCAATCAGGAGCTCGGCCGATCTCGGTTGGATCTCTGATTGGTTAATATTTACACAGCTACACAGCTCGCACAGCCAGCTCGCGTCAATGGACAGGCAGCCTTAAGGGCCTATGTCGAAAAATAATTTAAGTGAAACAGGCGTGGGATAGCTTATATTACTGCCTGATGCGAGAGAAAGAGATGGGGCGGCACGGGCGCCTGAAACGAATCGAGCGCCAAATCAAACTTTATTTAATTGTGATTGTACTATTTATGTAAGTTCAATTCTGCTCTAATCAAAATTTAGAAAATATCAATCTCTTTTTTTTTAAATCAAGTCTTGTTTTTCTATTATTTACCGTTTAGCAGTTCCAAGCGTTTATAGATAAAAACGGAGGCTACTTTGGCTTGTTTTTCTATCGAGAAAATGTGTCTTAATCGTGTTTTGGCTCTAATCAAAACTTCAATTATATGTTCAATTTACACTCCTACATACTCCTACTGTTAGTACACACGGCGACAGGTCAGGTTACCCTGTTTGGACTTTGAACTATTAGAAGTTGAACCCTGCGAATCGTGCGAAAGGGTGCGGTATGTTGTTGTTGTTTCGTCTCACAGCACGCTGCGCCCGCGCCGGCAGCCGCGTCTATGCAGGCTCTCTACCGCACTATTTTGTGTTTTGTACGTAGTGTAGTTATGGGTATATAGGGTGCGTAGCCTGATGTGTCGCCGTGTGTACTTCATGATATATGAAGCTTTGAATAATCCTTTTTTTTTCACATAGTGACATTAACGTGATATTTTTGTTCCACAGTTACTCGCATACCAGACGTGGGGCGCCACATCATACATAATGAACGTGTGTCTACTAGTTGTGACCGGCGTCCTAGTCAACGGTCCCTACGCCCTCATCACCACCGCCGTGAGCGCTGAACTAGGTGTGTATTAGCATGTCTGGACAGTTCCATACATTTTAGATTTAGTATTGGCTATGTGCACGACACTAGCGCCACACTTGCGCGGCGTACTGACAGAACTTTGTCGGGCAGCCGTGAATTATTTACACTATTATAGTACTGTAAAAGTCTGTGTTTGTTCGAGGATTCTGCCAAAACTACTGGACCGAATTTGATAAAATTTTTTTTCTCAACTCATTTAAAAGCTTGTTATTAGTCTTAAAAGCTAGCTTATATTTTATTCCGGTACGATGACGGGAGCGGATGTGGACGAAGTCACGGACAAAATCTAATTTGTATCGGAATTCCCATACAAACTTGTACCTCAGTTTTAACACCTTTGGGGGGTTAAAATGCGACAAGCCTTTTTTAAGTGAGCATCTAGATGCCAATAGAAACTTCCATGCCAAATTTTAAGTTTGTACTATTGACAGTTTTGGAGATTTCGTGTTAAGTTAGTGTGCTGATTTGCATAGATTCAAGCAAAACTGACACAGCTTCGCCGTCAGTAGTACAAATTTCTGCCACGGCGTGCGCTGCGATCGACTTGACAGTTTCCAACACTCACTGCGCACATAGCCAATAGTCTTGGCGCAAACAGATGTCGCTACTGGCCTGAACGAAAGATAAATCTTAATTAAACGTTATTAGATCACTGTCATTTGAGTTTTGTTCCACGGAAATAAATTATATAGATTAATTTTCTTAAAAATTTTAATAACAAATGTGTTTTTCTCAAACATGCTTGGAAATGTGAGCATTATTTTGACAACCTTCTTCCAGATAAATCGAAATTGTTGTACTGGCCAACTACATGCGCGCAGCGGCCGGCAATGTTTGTATGAAAATCCATATCTGTCGTGTTTTGCGGCCAAATAAATTACATAGTAAACTCATCTCGTCGTATCCTACGAATATAGGCACTCTTGCTGTTGTGCCTTTTTATTTTTATTGCTTATTTAAAATCAGCTACCCTTTTTATATCTACTTCATTCAATAAATCACCTCAAAATCAAATTTATCAACCAGAAAATCAAGGTTTAAAAAAAGCCACTATTGCTATCTCTGGAATTATCCGACGAAAATAGCCACCACAGTGCTAGTGACTTTTTCCTTCCCGGGAGCATGACGACGTGCGGGGGGCGGGGCGGACGCACGCGCCACTCCGCCATTTCTCCGCGCACTCGCTTCGCTCGCTGGCTGGCGTCCCGCGCATTTGCGTTGTCGTCGCTGTTGTTTTGTACCAATAATTACTTCGCGATACCTAAATGATACGTTTTCCTAAACAACAATGAAACGATGAGGACATAAACTAGTGGATATATCACTGTCAAAGGATAAAATTGCTCGTATTGAAGTTGAAAGACCAAAGAGGAACACACCTCAAAGTAAGTACAAACAATGTTTACAACCTGGCTTTTTGTTTTTGTAACATTTAATTGATTATGCATACATTATGATAAAAACCGAGAATAACCGAAACATTTTAAGGGTATTAGGTTGTATAGTGATTTATTTTGAGCTCGCTTGATGTTAAGAAATGTATTCATCGTTTTCAATGTAATTTTAGGAACTCCGTAGAAAAAAGGCGCTATTGCATCAGTGGCTTTATTCCACGGAATTGTCTAATGAAGTGGTAAAATATTTAGTATGAAGAGCTTTCAGCCCTAATCGCTTTTGTGGCCTTATTCTACGTACTAATTTTGTTTTGTATGTTTTTTGCACATTATGCAGTTTGTATGTATGAAATTACTAGATTAACTAACATTTTACAATTGAAAATAATGTAAAATACAAGATAACACATATTATATAGCTTTGTTAATGATTTTTTTGAGAAGCCTTTGTGGCGGTTGGGGCTTTTTACCATTAGGAATTGTGTGTGCTGTGGCGGTTGGGGCTTTTTACCATTAGGAATTGTGTGTACTGCATATTTTTCTTTTAGCTTTACTAACAAATTCGAATGCATTTTTTTGGATTTTAGATGATACTCGAATGCAAAAAAAGTCCCCGGTATCAAAGGAAACGAAACGAATAAGAAGTTTCATATTTACTGAAACATTTAAGAAAAGACCTCAATAATAGTGTAAGTATACAAATTACTTATTAACTTCTGTATTAAAGAAGGAATAGGTATATATTTAGCTACATTTGTATCCTGTTTGTAAGTGTCGTAAATGTCTACCACTACAAGCATTGTATTTAGGGTTCCTTACTCAATGAATGCCAACGGGACACGGGACCCTATTACCGCAGAAATTATACTTAGCCTCCGCTTTCCTTCTGTCTGTCGAGTCGTTCCCCCAACGTCCTACTTTCGTATGGCCCGAATGGGCCGAACTGGGAATCTCAAATTAATTATATTTTTTGTTTCCGTTATGCTATGGCCTACTACATTTTTTTTTATAAAACGTTAGATAAGTACAGTCAGAAACAAAATTAAAATGGAATGAAGGTATTCTGGAGGGCGAGAGAGTGGGGAATTTTGGTTATCATTGGTAAACTATAATTTTGCATAATATGTACCAGCCAAATTGTTTATAGGTAGGTTAGTAAGGTATAATAACAAAATTATGATGAACTTTTAAATGATGTAAAATAAAAGATTATAAATTGTAGGAAAAGTCTATACCTACTATGATGCTACATTTATGATATTTATGTTAAATGAAAAGTTTGTGATAATCATAAGCTCAGCTTTATAATAACAAAAAAAAAAAAAGTAGGTACGACAAAATAATAGGTTGATAATATGGTAGAAATGTCCCCAAATACTGGTAAATAAAAAATACAACTAAATACTACCGTAAACTCTTCTTTCTGATGTAATTTTGTAGATAAATGCGAAAAAAATGAAGTGGGCCATGGAACAAAAATAATAATTAATTTGGCATTCCCAGTTCGGCCCATTTGGGACATTTGGAAGTGGAACGTAAGGGGATCAATTCCATCTCTCAGTAAGCGGGCTGTAATTCATGAACCGTAAATGGGTATACAGTTGAAATTTTCACAGAACATGTATTTCTATTGCTGCCAAAACCAAAAAATTATAAAAGTGAAATTAAAGGGACAAGAAACGTGATTTTTAATTTTTATACGATGGTAGGCAGGGACGGAACCTTTTGTGTGCGTGTCCGATTCGCACTTGGCAGATTTTTTACTGTTGTGTATTTTTGTTTTCTTTATAACTAAAGTTACATAAAGAACGCAAGACACTATCTATATTACTGTTAACGTTAGGTCTTTGTCATTGCTTGCAGGATCAAGAAGATGATAGCATTTGTGCTACAAAGAAAGTTGACAAAATAAGCGCACTGCCATCACCACATGACAAATATAAAAAACGTGACACGCCTTTGACGGATCTTCAAAATATATTAAATACAATTTCACCATCAAAAAACTCAACCACACAAGAACTTTGTAGTACAGATTGTATTTTTTTTATGAGGTTCAGAATATTAAGTTCCTGATTTTAGTTGTTTTAGTTTAAGGTATTGTACTAATTTATAATAATATGACTGTGATTTAATTGATATTAAAGTGTTTTTTATTTTTTTCTTTACTATTTTTCATTTCTTGACTTTTGCTTATCTACACCATGTGGTTGTAGAAAATAAAGACTCGTTAACATATTTTTCAGATGAAAACGATTAATAGCCCCTAATGCTCTTACGACCTGTCATATTCCGGAGAAAAAAGGCATAACGTTACTTATGTCTAGGAGAACACATTTTACTCCAGCGAATAAGGACATAAGGGACAAATTTACCAGAAATAATGAAATAATAGTCTTAGTTGCAGTTTCGCTAGAATCCCAGAGTAGTTTAACATTGTTTTAAAAGCTAACATCTCAAAAATCTCTGTTAGTATTGAAATAAAATACAAAAATCTTCCTCCTGAAAAGTTGTCAGTTTGCAGTTGCGCCTTTATTCTTAGGATACGACGATCTGTCGTGTAATTTAAAAATGGAACGATCTTTTTCTCCTAAACATGGCGACCAAGGAGGTAACTCAAAAAAGGTTTTATTTAAATTTCGAACTAACTTGCAAATAGAAAGCTGTTTCTTGAAAAAAAAAAAAAAATTGTTGTTCGTTGTTCGTCATTGATTTTGAAAAGAGTTTTAATTTCCGCGAACTATTTGAGAAAATTAACTGTTTTAATTTCCGCGCATTATTTGAGAAAAGTACTATACAAGCCTTGGCCACAACTAGGCATTGATGGACTTACGTATGTGTGGCTCGGCTTCGCCTCGGCCCACATTTACACGTTCGTCCATCAATGCCTCTGTTGCTGGCCGCTGCAGTAATGTACTATTACACTCAGAGGAATAATCTCCTTTATTCTAAAGCATAGAGACCGCATCGATTTACGATTGTAGTTAGTCTCTTTTATCTTATGAGGTTCTTTTAATAGTAGAAGGAGATGAAACTATAAATGTTTCTTTATGCGGCTGTCCACTCCTCTTTTATGCTAGTGTGCGTGAAAAGTAACCGTAAACATAGGGGCAAATGTAACTTGGTCATCTTTTGTCCATACTAATTGACACCACACACTCAAACACAAACCTCAAAAAAGTGGACATTCTTGTAATGGTATGACTCACTCTATGCCTTTAGGTATAATCTCTTAGGTTTAACACTTATTTTAACGTAATTAAACATTGTTGTAGTACCGGTTACTCCCCACCGTCGCTGTACTTGCGCGAGTTTTCATATAAGAAGGTGGAAACTTTCTTAGTATTGGCATTGACCCTCTGTTGTGTATAATTTATTTACTCTATGATATTAGCTATGTGCACGACACTAGCGCCACACTAGCGTGGCGTACAGCCAGAACTTTTTCGGACAGCCGTGAATTATTCTACACTATTATAGTACTACAGTACTAGGCCAGTCATTTTACGGAGTTTTGTTAGGCGGGGTAGGGAGTAATTATTAACTGGACTTTTAAACTGTAACCGGCACCATTTAGTGACAAAAATACTATCCTAAACCATATAAAAAAAAATTGCTACGCAACATAGAAATCGAAATTGTGTGTCCCAGAAGGCTTTTAAATTAATAATATTGCAATATAACCACAGTATAGAAAGACTGGCGCTCTCGGCTGTCTCGTTTAGGGTTAGTGATAAGGTATAAAATTGGGTGTAAATGCGCAAGATCAATTGTTCTTATACCGTGGCAGAGGGGAAATGCTACCGCAAGGCGAGTCCCTATATAAATTGTCTAAGGCTCAGTGATTGTAAAGTTATTGCAGCCCTAAACTACGTTTCGCATGTGCTGACGTCATCTTGTCAATTTCTGTTTTTTGTAAGCAGTGTCCGGGGGGTGTGACATAACCACAGTATAAGAAAGAGTATCTATTACTAGATACAGTACGGACACTCCCTTCCTCCCACCTACTTTTTACCTCACCCCCTCTATCGCCCTCTGGTTACCTCGCACTGGTTACTTGTTACCTAAGAAGAAGACTTAAGGTTCAATTTCTTTGGTTTCGCATGTGCTGACGTCATCTTGTCAATTTAAAATTTTTTGTATGCAGTGTCCGGGGTGTGCCACAGATTGATTGGTCTAATGTTCATGTCTACATTACAACGTAACTATCTGTCACCAGGTACACACAGCAGCCTGGCTGGCAGCTCTCAAGCGCTCGCGACGGTCACCGCCATCATAGACGGCACCGGCAGCGTTGGTGAGTTCATGCGACATTACTTTACTAGGTGGCGCTGTTGGAAAAATGTATTCAAAGATAAAATATAGGGGTAGATAAATAATATAAAGCAAGACATAGAAACGCTACTTGACATCCATTCACACTTATGACAACCGCCCATCAGAATAAGTGAAATGTCAATAGTAAACACATACCGTCTTGAACCATAATGTCACCAGACCTCCAGCTGGAAGATTCCGCTATTTCCTTACGTTAAGAACAAATTTTGCTTGAATTTGCTTAAAAAGTGGTGACATTTGTTTAACAGACGTAACAGATTTAAGTCTAATCTAGCTCTGTCACTCTTATGGCAATTTGTGTGCGACTGTAAGGAATGACTATACATGTTTTTGTACAGTTTGATATTGGGTAGACCTGAATGTATTAGTTACCAAAATAATTTTTCTTGATTTTCCAATGAGCGTTTTTCTTTTGGTTTTCTAGTGGATCGATAGATGGCGTTACGGTCTGTGCGAATAAAGGTCAAAATTTCAATAAGTGTTTCATTAAAATAATAAAGAGGGAGAAGATGATCAAAAAGATGCCAACGCATCTTTTGATTGAATATTTCATTATTTACGAATCATTTTAATCGAAAATATGAAACTGTTTATGTCTTACACGATTGTATGGGCTCCATCCCTTGGCCTTTAAAAAAAAGTCAGGCACAGTCTTGACATGATTTTGACAGGATCTCGCCTATACGTCTCTATGGAGCGATAAGCATGTCATCTGTAGAGTTTTTTAGGAACTAAATTTAAAAAAGAAAAGAAATACGCTCATGTGACAATATATTATTGTCATAAGAGCATTGAAAAAAGTCCTTATAATTTGAGTAAATATACTAGATCGTTTTGTAAACTATTTCCAAATTTTCAGGGGTGGTTAATAATACCCTTATGATTTTGATATTTTTTAAGATTTCGCTTTTGCTCCCATTATTATTATTTGTGGTTTTGGGCCTTGACAGGCTTGCTAAGCCTGTGCCACGTAGACCATCGCTGGTCCTTTGTGATCGCCCTTTTTATAGTTCCTTACCAATCCCCACTGCGGCCAGAAATCGCAGTAGATTCTTGATCGGGATAGTTTGTATCTCATCTGGTGTCAGCACCTGCCTACCCAGATGAGTGCTGCGTTTGTACATCAGGGGGCCACAATCACATAGGAGGTGCAGAGGAGTTTCCATCTCCTCCTTGCAGAATCTGCAGCCGGTCGTGTCACTTAAATTCAGTTTGCTCCCATAGTAAAAGTTGTTCAGTTTGATGGTCTGAACTACCCCTAAAAAATTTTCAACTCATTTCAATTACACCTTGTAGAAGGGCTCGTGAAAGTTTAGAACCGGTTTAGTTAGCGCAGGACCGTTCGTTGTGGCGATCCTCCGGGGAGGCTTATGTCCAGCAGTGGACGTCCATCGGCTGACATGATGATGATGATGATGTAACGTATGCTCCACACAGGCGCGGCGATAGGCCCGATGCTGGCGGGCGTGGTCTCCAGCGCGGGCTCGTGGTCCCACGTGTTCTACATGCTCATAGCATGCAACTTCATGGCGCTGTTCCTGCTCGTGCGGTGAGTGATGATGATGATATCTAACAGTGGGCCACGTGGTCTCAGCGCGGGCTCGTGGTCCCACGTGTTCTACATGCTCATAGCATGCAACTTCATGGCGCTGTTCCTGCTCGTGCGGTGAGTTGAGTCTATAGTTACTATGTGAGAGTAACGAGAGATTTTTCCTGTGACTACGATGTAGTCTAGATATAATAGAACCACGTTTAAGCCTGTGAGTATGGTCTCCATAGCTCTCTGGAAAATGGCTGGTGCACTCGCTGAAACAAACACCATCCTTTTATACAGAGTTACTTCGGAGATAGTGCGCAAATTTTACGTATAAGAAAGCTCATTCAAAATAAAGAGACACGTATTTTTTATTTTATCATGTTTCATACAAATGCAAACATATTAAAAGTGGATCGTAAACAAGACGCGTGCGCACTCTGCGGAGGGGTTGCGATCAGTGACTCACCCTCGAGAGAGGCCACGGGGCGCGTACGCCGGTCGCCCCCGCGCTACCAGACCACCTACCTACCCTTTTGACTCATTAGTGTAGTGTAGCAACGCTACATTAATTTTCGGGTGGATAAATTGAAAAAAATTACAAAAAAAAAAAAAAAATTTTTTTTTTCCTTTAATGTGTTCTATTAACGATACTGATTGCATGGAAGAAAAATGCGCACTGTCTCCGAAGTAACCATGTACTTAGGGTTGAGAAACATTTGCCGACGGTCACCGACGGCGGGCATCGTCGCCGCGTCGATGGCGGACGGTTTCCCTTGCCATACTAAAACTAAATTTCTGACTCTCGTAGATCAGATTTTCTTTGTTTAAGAGTCAGAGTTCCCCTAATTAGTGTCACAGCATTGTTCTAATAATACCTAACATTTTGAGCATTATAAAATGTTTGTAAGGCTAAGTGAAATAAACATTTTTTATTTATTTATAAATGACATTTTTGTATAGGTCGGCCGCCGGTCGCCGTCAGTAAATGTGTCTCAACCCTAATACACCACTAGTTTTTAACTAATATTCAGACATTAAAACTAAACCAGTTTCCTTATTCTTAAGGAACATGGGTCGAAATCTTAGACTACTTATATCGGGACGCGTAACCACGTGTCATTCTACTAACAAATTTTCTGCCACTTTTTGCGGGGGGCGAGGTAACATGTTATCCGCAACTTTGGATTTTATTCCCTATGACTTTAGATTCTAATTTTGAATGTTCAAAATCATGAAAAGTAGTCTCGTGTGAACCCCAAACGTTCTAAGTTCAAAATTATTGTTTCGCTATTATAGGCTGTCTCGTTTAGTGATAAGGTATAAAATTGGGTGTAAATGCGCAAGATTAATTGATCTAATACCGTGGCAGAGGGGAAATGCTACCGCAAGGCCGGTCCGGATATAATTAGTCTAAGGTCGAAAACGAGAATTTTTTCTGACGTAGAAAATTTTAGAAATGGCGTTAGATTCAGCCCTCCCAAAAAACATGGCACACCGAATATATGCACTCGATAAATCGAATTTACTAGACCGCTATTCGAGAGAGGAGATTTTTGCCCTGCAGTGGGATCCTACAGACCATGGTACAATAATATCACAGATTACCCCCAATAGATACCGCATGATGAAAATTTTGTTCACGCCCGAAGTCACAATTTTTGGCGGTAGGTGCGGGTAGCGGGGCACGAAACAAATGCAACATGATTGGCCATTTCAAGGTCGCACTACTCCCAGCACTCTCCGAGCGTGTACACTAGTGCGACAGTGTAATAAAAAGTATCGATAAATGTTGTCATGGTTAATGATTATTCAGCCTAAGACAGGTGATTAAATTATTGTTATTACACAACAATTAACTTATTCGATTATTGAAAAAATGATTATTATTTCACTTTAATTCAGAAAGGCACTACGTGCACTGATGTTCCGATATCATAGAAGTGTATTATACAACGTGTTAATGAATAAGCGCAAGCCCTCATACCTACACCCCAGCTGATTTATAACAAAATAATTAGATTGAAACAATAATTTCATTATTTTGATAGTTAAAATTTAAAGTTATTAAGTATTGAGGCAACAATGATTTGTTATCATTTCAGAAATGAATGAAAGCGATAACGTGCTAATGGATACATTTTAAGAATCTTGTTTTGGTGGTAGGGTAAGTGTGCCTGTGCGGGTTGAGATTGGGTTCAGTAAATTTAAAATTTTACAAACAAATTATTTAATATTTTGAAAAAAAAAAAAAAATATGTTGAAACTATGATAATTCGATTCTGCTCTCGATTCTAAACAAACTACTTTCTAGTTTTGCGTTAATTTATTAAGACGTTGTATAATAACAAACTAGCTTCCGCCTCGCGGTACCATCTGCGGCCAAAACGCTTTTCCCTCGGGAATTTCAAATTATAAAATATACTATATTACTCGCTGACATATGCAGCTTGCCAGTAGCGAAACAATTTTTGAAATAGGTCCAGTAGTTTTTGTGTTTATTTGCCACAAACATACAAAAAATCTAATATTTTCTCTTTATAGTATTATAGTAAGTACCTACATACAACGTGTTAATGAATTAACGCAAAACCTCATACACCCCAACTGATTTATAACAAAAGAATTAGATTGAAACAATAATTTCATTATTTTGATAGTTAAAATTTAAACATACATACATACATAAGCTCACGCCATTGTCCCAAGGGGGTAGGCAGAGACCACAGATCGCTACGACTCTGACAGTTATTCGCATTTTAAGGTCAGAGACAAAAATGATTTGTTATCATTTCAGCAATGAATGAAAGCGCTAACGTACTTATGGATACATTTTAATAATCTTGTTTTGGTAGTAAGTAGGGTGAGTGTGCCCATGGGGAGGGATGACATCGGGTTTAGTAAACTAAAAATTTTTCGAAAAAATTATTTAAAATTTGGAAAAAAATTACCTACCATGATAATTCGATTCTGCTATTTTATTACATATTTTATAGACATAATTTTTGATTAGGTACGTTTCAATCAAGTAGATTGTATTCAATATAATACACCTCACTATTTTATCCCGGTATAAAAATATCCTATTCTTGTTTTCCTATGCGATAAATGGTTTTTCCGTGAGAATCAGATAATGTCCCACAATTTAAAAGTAGCCTATGTTGTATTTCATACTATATTACTGTACCGGGTATCATCTGAATCCGTTCAATTGCTTTACCGAGATTGAGTGATAAACATACTTTAATATTAGTAAAATTTATAAGATTAAGATACAAATAAAATAAGAGAAAAAATTGTAAGAATATAATAAACCTATCGATAGCGGTCGTACCGCATAGAAGAAACACACTATTATTGCACGTGTCAATGTCCCCAACATGTAACACCGTTTTAAAATCCTCGCCTAAAAATGCTTTGTAATAATATGGCATATTATAAAAACATCGATACCGGCCCGAATGCAGAGACGAACAACACTAGCATAGCACGTGACAAATTCGTGTCAATGTACGAAAGTGATAGATTTACCAAAATTAACTAATGAGAGAAAGGGACCATTTCAAAAAGACATCAACGTGAGCTGCAATTTTTAAAAGCAACCATTGTACCGCCCACTATAACTTGAACTCCGAAAAACAAAAAATAATGAAAATGTTTTTTACCGATGGAAAGTAATGCCATCTTTCTCGTAGCTGGATGTCCGAGAGTTTTTCCCACACCACTTTATGGCACAAACTGACATTTTTCAGAAAGTTTGTGCTCAGAAAATCGTAAAAAGATAGGCAATTTTTTAATTTAAATTGAGTGCACGCGGATCCAATACTTGGTCGGTACTGAAGGGGCGTGATCAGTTATTTGCTTATATCAGTGAAAAAACATACATGTGTGGCGCGCATCGGCGGCCTTGTATGCGGTATCTATTGGGGGTAATCTGTGAATAATATACTGCGCCTGGTATTCTCTTCCGATCACGTGACTGACACAAGCCTACGTCATCATACCCTTTTACCATGTTTAGCGGCCATGTTTTTGTGACGTAGGCTTGTGTCACTCTGGGAATAGAAGACCTTGTTTTTTTAGACTATGCTACAGACTATAACTTAATGAAAAAACTTATAAAATACATAAGTGGATAAGGTTACAATTCGGCCAAGTTTTGATTAATTGAATTCTCATTGATTATTTTTTACTCAATAGTACCTACTAACATTTAAAATTTGAATAATTGCAGGATAGCGAGATCTGAAATAATGAAAGTGCGACAAGAAAGAAGAATAGCCTCCCCGAGAGTTGTAAGAATAGAATAGATTTAAATTTATTCTTATTTTTACTTTATTTACGACTGATTTTTATTCATCGAATAACATTTATTTCTAGGAATAAACTATATCTATTTTTAAGAGATCGCCTATTGTGCTGTCCTAAATCGTATTTTTTTTGTTTTTAAACAATAGGGGAGCGGACAGCATAAAATATATTTTAGTTTTATCTTCTTAGTATAAAAAATATTTGAGAATAACTCACATTTTTAGCTTTTTTTTAAGCTAGATTACTATTTTTAATAACCTGATGAACTATAATAAAACCGGTCAAGTGCGAGTCGGGCTACTCGCGCACCGAGGGTTCCGTGCCACACCACCACAGAACACAACATTAACTTAGAAAAAAACCCTTTTTTGTCCGGGACCTTTAGCGCGAGACCGACTCACACTTGGCCGGTTTTTAGTATTTGTTGTTATTTTGTAGAGTTTGCTCTATAATCACACTAAGTTTGACGCTTGTATGTATTACCGTTTTTACGATAGAGCGTGAAGAAAAAACGTTGACAAAAACTAGTTTCTTGTTGAGAACCCCCCTTAATTTTAAACTTTTTGTCATTTTTATTATTTGTTAACCAATCCGCCGTAATAACGCATAATCTGAGAAAATTTCAAACCTATCAACTATCTAGCTATTATGGTTCAAAAGTTACAGCCCTAAATAGGTAGGACAGACGGACGGACGGACGGACGGACAACGTAGGCTTAGTAATAGGGTCCCGTTTTCACCCTTTGGGTACGGAACCCTGAAAAGTAATGAAATGTTGATGACGTCACTTGTGGGTATTTAGTACAATTTTTCATACATCGCGCGATTTTGACGTTAGATTAAAAGTTGCTAATTTGACTAATTGTCCCAGACTGTCCGGTCCCCTAACAGTTCCAAAAAACAAGAATGTCACATTGTAGTCCTGATTGGCTTTTAATTTATCGAATCAATCAATCAATCAATCAATTTTTATTTTGTAAACATGGGTACATAATAGGTTACAGGTTATAGTGTATACATAAAGTCATAGATCTCCACATTTTGTCTTTCGACGTACAAAATATTTAATTACAATTTAGCAATTATATTTTTATTAAAGAGGCCAAAATAAACGAAAATTATAAGCTTGGCAAACAAAAGCAAATTATATAAAACGAGCTTTAACCCGCGACTTCGTCCGCATAAATTATATACCAGATTTTAAGTCAGATGATAAGCTATCAAACAAAAAAAGTTTCATCAAAATCGGTTCAGTAGTTTTTGCGTGATGCTCGAACAAACAAACACCCAAACAAACAAACAAACAAACAGACAGACAAAAAATCCAAAAATTGGTGATTTGGAATCAGGGACAGGTAAAAACCATGTCGTAATTTTTTTTTGTAAATATCTTCAATGTACACTTCTGTTACAGTTTTATAATAGTTTAGATGTCAAATTAAAAAGAAACAAAATCAACAGTAGCACACAAATAAACAAGCAAGATAATAATATGTCTCAATGATTCAAATAAAGAGGATTACGGATTACGGATTATTATGTTTTATGCTTGCAACTATTATCATTAAAACCGCCAAAAGTGGCCACTATTGGCAGTTTTAAAGATAATAACTACAAACGTTATAAAAACAAATCCGCAGTGACCAGATAAATTGAAAATCAGCAATGACTACGATGTGACGACATTCTTGTTTTTTTGAAATATTGTTGTTAAAAAATAAAAAAATACGATTGGGGGCAGTACAATAGGTTCGGCGCAGCCTTAATGGGTCGGTATTAGAGTAAAATAGGTATAGTTTATTTCTAGGAATACATTTTATATTGCGATTGAAATATCAGTCCTTACCTTAGACGAATTGATACTGCTAAGAAACTAGAATCATTGTGAGTTTAATATAGGAGATAACCGTACTTTTGGTAGCCATCAGCAGCAAGGCTGATTCAGTGTTTATGGGGTGCAGAGCTTCTCTGTGATGGGGATGGACCAGGTCTGCCTGCATAACTCCAGTCGGCTTAGGAGTTACTGATGTTTAAGGTGCTGTTTAAACAGAAGTGGTGTGGTGGCGAGGTGCGGCAATATAAAACTTACAGTACGTAGCATAGCGTGTCGTTTGGAGAATTACGCCCGCGCCTCCAGGCGACGTCGCCTGGTGGCGGGGGCGCGATTTTCCTTTATCTAAACTATTATAAAACTGTAACAGAAGCGTGTCTGTACATTGAAGATATTTACAAAAAAAAAATTACGATCATAGATTTATATGTATATTATATATTACTAGCGTAAGGATAGGCCCGTCAGAATATTTTACAAAAACCTTCTTCATAGAAACAAAAATTTGCGCCATCTGTCATAACTCGTGTACGAACTATATCGTGTCATATATTTGTAGTGCTCTAAATTGACATTTTTCCTTGCATTTTAGAGCCAACGAACTGGGGACAATAGTCAAGCTCATAGGCCATGTCCTTACGCTAGTAATATTATATGTCTTTGATTACGATATTATGGTTTTTAGGCTTCCCTGATTCCAAATCACAAATTTTTGGACTTTTTGTCTGTCTATTTGTTTGTTTGTTTGTTCGAGCATCACGCAAAAACTACTGAACCGATTTTGATGAAACTTTTTTTGTTTGATAGCTTATGATCTGACTTAAAATCTGGTATATAATTTATGCGGACGAAGTCGCGGGTAAAAGCTCGTGATTTATAATAATAATGATTTGCATGACATCATAAGGCTGGCGGCGTGGTGCGAGCGAGAGGGCATGAGTAGTTGTAGCAGCGTGAGCGGGAAGACAAGTGGCGATAGCCGTCTCCGAAGCAAAAGCGCTACTTTACATTTCTAACCCCTCTTATAATGTTCTGTGCTCTACACTCTATGAACACTGAATCAGCCTTGCAGCTGATGGTTACCATAAGTGCGGTTATCTCTTACACTATTTGCTCTAACTATAAACGCCACAGTAATTGTAGACTTTGTTTGAACGAACATAGAGTTTATTTTAGTTTAGTTTCTTTGGTGCTATAAGTATTGTACCAGATCGAGTTTGGATTTGGATAGACAATGAACGACGAGTCTAGTAACATTTGTCACTAAAAATAATCTGTTTTTCAGCGAATATTCTTGGAAAATTTCAATAATTACCTATACATGGTGTAAAATTAAATGGGATAATTAAAGGGGTGCTTCAGACCATCAAACTGGACAACTTTCTCTATGGGACCAATATCGAAATCGCGAAAAAAAAATCAAATGTCCCATACATTTCAGTTGAGTTATGTTTGCAGTTTTGTGTATGGGACAGCGAAATTTTTTCTCGCGATTTCAGTGTTGGTCCCATAGTAAAAGTTGTTCAGTTTGATGGTCTGAAGCAGGTCTTGGTCTGGTCTTTAAGTGTTGCATTTAATTTTACACCCTGTATAGGAACTAGCAACGGTTCTGAGCACCCCCCACAATTATCTATAAAGTGTAAGTCAAAAAAGGGGGGGACATTATTTTTATAACATGTAAAATTTGGTATAATTTTTTTTTTCGCTAGTGTTTTGAAAAAAGTAGTATTAAATGTGTGGTTATTACAGTCTCGGCTCGTTTAAAGCCCTCGCCTGCGGCTTGTGCTGCAATCTTGTCTCTACTGTAGTGACCAACTTAGCTAATTTTTATCATAATGTACTATTAATGTTAAATGTTACTTCACTCGTTGTTTCTACTATAATTCGCGAAGATATTTTGACATCATCATCTCTGACATGATTGTTCATCAAACTTTATACAGGATGTAAGGGACAGCCCTCCGCAGACTGAAACGGTGAACTCAGACCATCAAACTGAACAACTTTCACTATGGAAACAACTCAGAAAACGCGAAAAAAAAAATCAGCTGTCCCATACATTTGAGTCGAGTAGGTACAGCAGTTTTTTATGAGATAGCCATTGACGGAGAATACTATGGACGACGAGTCTAGTACAAAATTCTCGAAAAAAGTGTCTGAGACTAAACTACACAAACATAAAAGTATGTGTAGTAATATAAACCAACTAAAAACATGGAAAATGCTGATTCTTTTCCATCCCACTCCCCTATCGCGACACGGAGCGAGCCACGCGCCCGCGCGTGCGCGGAGTCGGCCGATCAAACGAAGACTGTCGCGTAATTGGTTCTCTTTTGACGTTTTGGTGCTCTTTTGGTTTGGACACTTGAGCGCGGAGCCTACGTCCAGTAGTTGGTAAGTCAATGGGGACAACTGATATTTTTTCGCGTTTCCTGAGGTAGGCTCGATAGTGAAAGTTGTTCAGTTTGATGGTCTGAGTTCACAGTTTCAGTGTGCGGAGGGCTGTCCCTTATGTATGTAAGTATGTCAAATAATTCATCTCAATTTGACCCGAGTATAGTTCGCTATGGTCAGTATTAGGGTTGCCAAATGTAAGTTTTATAATATTTATGTTGTAAAAAGATGACCCTAACTTAATTATACAGGGTGAAATTGATATCATTGGCATCCTTTTAAACTAAGAGTCTACCCATCAAACTGAACAACTTTCACTATGAGAGCAAACCGATCGGAGCAAAAAAAATATCAGCAGTTGCATACATTTGAATCGAGTAGGCATAGCAGTTTAGTGTATGGAACAGCAGATTTGTTTTTAGTTGCTCCGATCGGTTTGCTGCCATAGTAAAAGTTGTTCAGTTTGATGGGTAGACTTTTAGTTTAAAAGGATGCTAATGATATCAATTTCACCCTATAGTTTAAGAATAATTTGCGACTCTTCTCTTGAAATGTAATATTTTATAAAAATGGTTTTGTATTTCTGTATGTTTTTAAATAGTTGTATCTATTATGGAATCTTTATAAAATCGACGCGTCAATATAGAGACCATAGGCCGAGATTCAGAAACGATTTTAACGTCTTGGTTCGAACTCCCGTATGTCAAAATCCATACATTTTTGATTCTATTTAGTTCGAACTATGTCTTAAAAAATGTCTCTGAATTGAGAATTGAGCCTTAGTATTGAAATATGGGGGATTTTCTGATAGCCGTTTTAAAAGAAAAACCCCTGCAGTTTTAATAAACTAAAATTAAAAATAGTTGTTTTTTAAATAAGCAGTATTACATGACCGTGTTCATACAATCCATCGAAGCATATTCAAAGGGCAACCGCCACATTCCCTTTACGAAATACCAGAAAATGTATAGAAGTTTTGACTGTAGTAAAATTTGTAATAAATTATAGGGTTTTATAAAAATTACTCAGATTTTATAATTTATTTTTATTTATTGAGTTATTTAGTCATTAACTAATAAATTATAAAAAAGCAGCATCCCCAAAATGGCTGCCAATGTTGTTTAGTAGGAAGTGTTGCAAGCACAATGTTTTTTTTTATATAAAAATGATAAAAACTAATAAACCATTATAAAATAAACTGATGCCTGCAGTTAGTTTCTAGTGTTCCATAGTCCATAATAAAAAAAGAAGTACGGTTTTAAATTTTTTGGTATTATGTGCCGGATGTCCATTGTTTTTCTTTTTGAACTAGCTGTCACAAAATCCCTCATTGGCTTTTTTACCCGACTGCGCGACGCAAAGGAAGGGTAATGTGTTTATTGTTATGTGACCTTTCATAGAAGAATTATTTTTTGACTTTTAACAACGATTCCAAAATGCATTTTGTATTATTCCTTTAGAACTTTTAGCTAATTTATTTTTAGAAAATTTTTTGGTGTTCTCTCACTTAGTTCTATCATTAGTCGCTAGATGGCGCCAGTATTGTAAGTTAGCTGTTTCATACATACAAAACCTAAATAACTTCAGTAGGTACAGTTTTGTATGAAAAAGCAGATAGGAAGGAAAACTGCCGACAAACCTTTGTATGCCTAGATATTTTTAATTTTCAGTGTTACCAGTTTATTTTAATTAGTAAAAAATTAAACACCACCGCCCCTTTGTACACACGGCGACACATCAGGTTACGCACCCTATATACCCATAACGACACTACGTACAAAACACAAAATAGTGCGGTAGAGAGCCTGCATAGACGCGGCTGCCGGCGCGGGCGCAGCGTGTTGTGAGACGAAACAACAACAACATACCGCACCCTCTCGCACGATTCGCAGCGTTCAACTTCTAATAGTTCAAAGTCCAAACAGGGTAACTTGACCTGTCGCCGTGTGTACCTAAGGCTGAGATTCAGAGACGTTTTTTAAGTCTTTGTTCGAACTGCCGTATGTTAAAATCCATACATTTTGGACCTTAAGTAGGGTCAAAAACGTCGAACTATGACTTAAAAAGCGTCTCTGAATCTTGGCCTAAGTGGTGACGGGCTCACTACCCGTCACACTGAAGTCATTGAACAGAGTTTGGGCAATCCTAGTGAAATGTGGATGTTTACTGCCGGAGCACACCTGGCTAAGCGTATCGCAGAGCATTTTTCACTAAATAACTATTATGGGTCGACCAAAATCTCATGAAATGAAAAAAAAAAAAGCATTTTCATAATTATGGTAGTATCAAAATGTTATCTAATTATCTTTCTAGTCAAAGTAGGCCCGGTACAGACTAAGCCTTTTTGCATCGATAAAAACGTGCGTTTGTCCGTTGCGTTACTTAATTGGCTACTTGACAACTAGTCAAATCAGCCACTCTTTATCGGACGTCAAAACATGCGCTTTGTATGAAGATTTGTACTAAATATTGAGTTGTGACGTCATCAACATTTTCATTACTTTTTATAGTTTATCTTGTTATTAAAAATAGTATTCAAGCTAAAAACTCAATGAAAATGGGAGTTTAGCGTTATTTTCTAACCCTTTTTTTATTGAGTAGATAAAATAAAATATATTGAATGTTAGTCAAATACCCAATTGCTTCACTAGAAATTAATAGGCGTTTGTATCGATTCAAATGCATGATTGTAGCGATGCACACACATGTTTGTATTGATGCACGCGCGACAGCCTGTCGCGACAAATAACTGATCAAATATTACGAAAGATTTGGATCGTGGCTGTACCGCGTTTGCATTTATGCTTTATCGTGTTTGCATCGATGCTGCATCGCCACTCAGTCGATGATTTTTGCAGCACTTATGCGCTGCAAAAAATCGCAGTGTATAAAGGGCCCTAATCTAATTACCCCAGTGTTGCTTACTTTAAAATTTGATTTCCCTATTTTTCATCAGATTCTGGTCCACCTATATCGACTTTACTTGCGTTGAAATAACATCGAATATCTATTACCTACCTTTCGCCATAGAATAACGAATACACTATACAGGGTGTAACAAAACAACCTAGTAATACTTAAGGGGGTGCTTCAGACCATCAAACTGAACAACTTTCACTATGGAGCCAACATCGAAATCACGAAAAAAAAAACGCTCTTTTATACAAAACTGCAGTACCACCGTCTCGACTCAAATGTATGGGACGGCAGATTTTTTTGATTTTTTCTCGACGTTGGCTCCATAGTGAAAGTTGTTCAGATTGATGGTCTGAAGCACCCCCTTAAGTATTACTAGGGTGTTTTGTTACACCCTGTAGAATGGATTGGATATAATTAATACACTAAGATAGACGGAACGCGATCTAATCTATCTGCTCTAGCAAATGACGTTCCTAAGTGACAGAAAAGGATGGAGCGACAGAAAAGGGCGATGCGGTGCCTGCCAGATGAGGTTCAACTTACTTTGGCAGAGGCGAGATGGTAGGCTATTAACGTGACCTTGAACGCGTGCTTTCATATGCTTTCGCCTCTAGTCGCTTCGATGCTCTCGGGGACTAGCAGTTGATTTCCGAAGTTATTTCAATGCAAGAAGAGTCGATAATGGTTTAGCAGTGAAACATACTCTGCGACGCGTTTCGCCAGGCGCGTGCTGGTTTTTACAATTATGATAGATTTGATTAAATACATTTATTTCTGTGGCCGTAGTATGATAGGCGCGATAAGACTATATCACGCTTTTTACTTCGTTGCTTGCTTGCATGCTGTCATACTACGGCCGCAGGTTACATTACTAATATTGACATTTTTAATAAAACGTGGTGTCCAATTTGTGCGGCATTTATTAGTGTTTCGTGTTCAATACATGTTTTTATAATTATTTGTAAATAATGTACAAATTATGTGTATTTTTAATCAATAAATATTATTTTAATCTTTGAATTTCTTGTTTTTTTTACTGACTTCTTATGAGCAGTACGACTAGCACATCGGCCACGATTTTTTTCGCTTTCGCTGGGACTAGCATGTGACGACACGCGCGTCAAAACAAGAAACCCGTCAAGTACATAATAATTACGTAACGTAAGCATATCTTGGACTTTCTCGTTTTCTCGCGAGCGGGCGACATGGTAGACAGAGTAGGACTAGCATGCCACGCACATCAAAGCGATAAAAGAAGAAAACCGTCAGCGCACTCGCTTTCTCAAGGATGGCATGCTTTTTTTTGTTATCGTCGTGCGAGCAGCAAGCCCTGCATGGGTAGCATGACACCGTGATACAGCGCTATCACACCTTCGCTCTCTTATTTTATTATTATTATCTGTGGTTTTGGGCCTTGACAGGCTTGCTAAGCCTGTGCCACGTAGACCATCGCTGGTCCTTTGTGATCGCCCTTTTTATAGTTCCTTACCAATCCCCACTGCGGCCAGAAATCGCAGTAGATTCTTGATCGGGATAGTTTGTATCTCATCTGGTGTCAGCACCTGCCTACCCAGATGAGTGCTGCGTTTGTACATCAGGGGGCCACAATCACATAGGAGGTGCAGAGGAGTTTCCATCTCCTCCTTGCAAAATCTGCAGCCGGTCGTGTCACTTAAATTCAGTGTGTGCATGTGCTTATTTAATTTGCAGTGGCCTGTGAGTGACCTTGCTATTGTACAAATTTGGTCCTTGCTGAGGGCAAGGAGACCATTCGCAAGTTTGCGATTGTAGCCTTTGATAAGTGCTTTTGAGTGGCCCATGCCTGGGGTGTTACACCAAAGCTTTATTGCCTCACCAAAGCTGGCCCTATTCAAAGAATCTCGCGTTAGACTATTGGGGATTCCGAGAAAGGGTTCGGGGCCTATGAAGTGGTTTTCAGTGCGTCTTCTAGCCAACTCGTCGCTTCGCTCTCTTTCTATTTGACGAACGAGATAAAAAACGTGATACGGCCGTATCACGTATCATGCTACGGCTTCTGGTGTCAGAGTTTTTTCAGACCGCCTTACGGCCTCTGACGTGGTTTTTATGTAACGACTACTACCACCAGAGATAGAAGCCGGGACCAACGGCTTAACGTGCCATCCGAAGCAAGGAGTCATCTTTCTTTTCAGACAATCATGTGATTCAGCCTGCAATGTCCCAACCAACTGGGGAAAACGTACAAAGTGACATATCACTAAAGTAGGGCCAATTTAATAGGCCACATTTGACATTTGTCAGTTTTAGCTTCATAGTGAGGTGACCTGCTTAAAAAGTGAATGATTCGATTCAGACTTCAATCATAAATGTGAATTGAATTCAGTTATTATGAAAAGGTACTTATAGGTATTGTAATTTTATTTTAAAAATCATCAGTCGAATCCCTGTCCCATTATTATTTTCTATCGTAAACAAATCGTTTAAGGATCAACCTTAACCATTAAATGTTACCATTATTAATTTATTGAATGTAATTTTGACATCAATAATCCTTAAATATTTTCTTTTATTTGTAATTTTTTACCATCTGTACCTAATTCTCTAATATTGACAATATATCAATGTACCTACTTAGTATTGGACTGTAGAAACTATAATGTAATATAATCTATGTAGGTATACTAAACAATTGTAAATTGTAATTGTAATTGTAGAATTGTAAAGTAAATGCTCTGCATGCCCTCTTTCCAATTAAATATTGCATGCTCATGGGCAGATCACAGAGCCCTATCTAAAATACTGTTCACCACCTTTATATTACCTGTGTCGCAATAAAGTTTTTGAAGTTTGAAGTTCAAAATAAGATAATTAAATACCTAATTTATCGAACATTTTTCTTTTTCAACCGATTGGTTCCAAAATCGATATCTAGAGGTTCCTGAGATATCTTAACACGAATCCGATGTCAGATTTGAGAAAATTGGCCGCTCTCTTGAACTTTTTTGTTTTTCATCCGACTGCGTCCAAAATGGACCTAGGGGTTTCTGCGATCTCTTAACACGAATCTGATGTCAGATTTGAGAAAATTGGCCACTATCTTGAAACTTTTTAGTTTCTGGGCCGATTGTTACCAAAATAGATATCTGGGAGTCGGCGGTCTTTAAGATATCTATTTCTGAAGCAATCTGTCCAAGAACAGAGTTCAAGATGGCGGCCACTTTTCTCAAATTTGACATCGGATCCGTGTACAGAGTCCACGCGGACCCTCAGATATCGATTTTGGAAGCAATCGGTCCAGAAACGTGGGTACAATAACCACTCTAGAGTTCCGCTTGGGGTCCGTCAGAAGCATATCGTGAACAGACCAATGATAAAACTAGCCGCCGGCTTGCATCGAAAATAAGGTCCCTTTTTCACTAAACTTTGAACCAATTTTTCTCACATAAATATTTTTATTTAAAGAGATCAAAATAAAAATACTTTTTGGTGTCTGCTGGTTACTATAAAGTAATAAATAAAAGTGTTTTTAAATGCTTTCACAGAACTGTGAATATCTCGGAAACTAAAACTGGCAACAAGGTCTCTTTTCCCTGAGAACGTAACATTTAGTTATTTTTATATTGATATAGTTCATTTAAAAGAATCATAATATTTTATTATGAACTTTAAATTTTTTTGGGTAACATCCCTAGTGTTAAAAAAGAAAAAGGGTTCACTGACGCAACATTGTAACGATGTTCAAGTTCTTTAGAACAGAAATTGTTTATTATGTTTAGAATGGTTTATTAGTGATAGTAAATCGTAAAATTACTACCCGTTTGTTTGGAGTTGGCCGTCGACGACCGTTACAAAATTTCGTCAAAGGCACATTAACTGGTCCCGTCGACAAAAAATAATATAACAATCAAATAAAAATTTAAAATTAAAAGCGATATTAGTGATCGGGACGGACGTCCCGTACGTGGTTGCGTTGCTAAAGGTTATAAAATTGCGTTTAATAGGGTCTCTTAGGGGTGCGGTACGGTGAAGCGGGAAGGGAGGTAACGGCCAACTCGAAGCAAATGACTAGTACCTTCTTTGGTCATTATTACAATAAATATGTAATAACTAACTGAAAAAAGGTAAGCAATTGTGCAGTTCTAACTTCTAAAAATAAATGTTATTCAATGCCCGCCGTAACAAAGTTACGTTTGATGAATTATCACTAGATGTCAAATGTGACCTATTAAATTGGCCCTACTTTAGGTGTGATGATGATGGCATGTTAGGCCCACTGGACAAGTCTGCTAGCTCTCTGCTATCTAACTCCGACACACTGTTATTTCTATGTAAAGCCCAACTAGAAAAATAAAAAACCTCGCTACGTTGCGGAAAAGCATTGGAACAAATTTTTCACACACACTGACATTAAAGGTTAAAGTATGGTTATAGTCGATTGCAGTGCCCCCAAACCAGGTTTTTTTATATTTCAGCCTATCTAGTACGCCAACTCGCGATAGCCGTGATACGGCTATATCACGTCTTTTATCTCGTTTGATCGCGCGCAAACGAGCGAGATAAAAGATGTGATATAGTATCACGGCTATCGCGGGTTGGCGTACTATAGCTAGGCTGGTCATTCTTTAATACCGACTGCTCTCAAACGGCGAAGGAAAGCAAATAATAAGACAACATTTTTGTTATAAAAATTATTTATTAACATTAAACTTAAAAATTATAATTATAAATTAAACTTAAATATTTACATAATTTATGGTCATGAAAAGCCTTTTAAAAGATTGATTTCGTTTTATTTAATTACAATAATTTTGATAAACTTAATAATTAGCCTACATTATACATCTCAGTGCATGGTCATAATCTGTAGCATAGTGCAGATCTCTCATGAGTCATGAATAAGCCTGTTTGTGTTGGAGCGTGTTGGGGTGGGTGGGTGGGTGTGTGTATTGTGTATGTGGGTGGGTGGGTGTGTGTATGTATGTGGGTGGGTATGCGTGTGTGTTAGGCTGTAAGTTGTTCATTTAAGTAATAAAAGGACAATTCTTCAGCCAACCCAGTGTTATTCGCATCAGGTGTGTGATGTGGGTGGATATGTGTGTGTTTTGCTGTAAGTAGTTCATTCAATTAAAAAACAGCAGCTATTTAGACTTCAGCCGACCTTATTTTGTTATTGGCGCTAGTAATACCTATAAGCAACTAGTGTGAAAGCTAGGCCCGCCCCAGAGGCACGATGAAGGACAAGGCGTCCCCCGTGGCGCCCCACGCGACGCGCTGCGTCTGGAATATAGCGACCCACGCCGCCAGCGCCACCGTCCAGCCCAGCGCGCCCGCACCACTCATTATTACATCTGCAAGTCAATTATTAATAATTAGAAAAAAAAATTACATTACAGTATGTGTGACTTAGGTGCGTACGGACTAGAGGCAGCCTCAGGGTGAGCAGCCTCGGCACGCACGGCTCGTGTGGAGGCTGCCTCGGTAAATAATTAAAACAACATGAGGCTGCAGGCTGAGGCAATGTGCCTCGGGTCGAGCCACGAAAAACAAAATGGCGGCGCGACAAAATGGCACCGCGCCGGATCGACAGCCGATCGAAACCGTGCACAAAATCACGTCCACTTGAGGCAACAGTGCGAGCCGTGCGTGCCTCAGGCGAGGCTGCCTCTAGTCCATACGCACCTTTATGTTAACGCACGAGCGTAGCGAGGGTGGTAAACGTTGAGCATTGCAAGGACACTGATATGGCTTTAAAAGTTTAGTCAATACTATAATGTAATCACACAGAATATCCCACCTATATCCCACATAGGGGTAACAGGAAGAGAAGAAGAATCACACAGAATCACAATCTCACTACGTGCTGCAGGTCAAGCACACAAACAAAAAAATAAATAATGCTCACAGGCATATACATTGTAATGATCCCAAGTTAAGCACTACAGGCTTTTTAATATGGAAACCATACAACAACAGCACAAACAAATAACATCCATGACCGAACCGGAATTCGAACCCAGGACCCAGGTTTGAGCAGTCCGGCGTGGCAACCATTACACCGACTGGGTTGTCAAAACTATAGAATAGAATTTGTGTGACAAGTCCAAGATAGGACTGAATTGGCCACAGGGTTAAAAGCTCAAACCTTAGACTAATTATATCGGGACGCGTAACCACGTGTCATTCTACTAACAAACTTTCTACCACTTTTTGCGGGGGGCGAGGTAACATGTTATCCGCAACTTTGGATTTTATTCCCTATGACTTTAGATTCTAATTTTGAATGTTCAAAATCATGAAAAGTAGTCTCGTGTAAACCCCAAACGTTCTAAGTTCAAAATTATTGTTTCGCTATTATAGGCTGTCTCGTTTAGTGATAAGGTATAAAATTGGGTGTAAATGCGCAAGATTAATTGATCTAATACCGTGGCAGAGGGGAAATGCTACCGCAAGGCCGGTCCGGATATAATTAGTCTAAGGCTCAAACATACAAAAAAAAGATTGAAAAAGAATGGTAGAAATACTGCATAAGCATATGCTCACGACTATATTCCCCAAGGTGGTAGTCAGAAATATTCTGAAACTTCAGAACATCCACGTTTCACTAGTAGTACCGAAACTCTACCCAGTGTGACGGGGAGCGAGCCCGTCGCCACTTGTAATGGACAGTGTGTACAATAAAGGGGGGTGGGTACATGCCTCGAACCTTTTTCTACACCGAAATCCATTGGTATTTACAAATTGTACATAAATTCTGAAACAGTTATTAGCCACAGCTTAAAAAAATTGTTATAGCATTAATTTGGTGGTGGTGGATACATACATCTCTTAATTTGTTTCTGTTCATCAAAAGCAGGCTTCATGAACGCTTCCTTGAAGAACCACGCCGCATTCACTGCCCAAACGAACGGTAGGAAGGCACAGCCCACTGAAAACAACATTTTATACCATGTTCTATATGTTGGTTGACTCATCGTTTTTGAGATAAAAACCTACATGATTTGATATTTTGAAAGCTTCGTTATGTTATTCGAAGAGTTAGAGACCTATATGAAGTTATAATGGAGAATAATTAGGTAAAATCCGTTTATCTTGAATAAATAATGAAGAGAAATACTAGATAAAATTCGGGACGTTTGGATGGAGAAAAAACTAAGTACCTTTGAAATACCATCGGCATAATTGTAGTTTCTTGTCATTGGGAAGTCGACTTATATCCATTTCTTGGTTTATTCTTATTGTTTTCAATAAAAGAAAGTAATTTTCATCAAATTTTCGTGAAATACAAAAGCGACGACGTTTTTCTTCGGTGTTCGGTCAACGAACTGTCAATGTCAAAAATAGTCAAAAACGATCCGATTTAGGCAAAGAGGATGTTTTTAGGTCATGAGTTTAGACTTAATTTACCTTTCATCTTACAAATCGGAAACGGGGAACTACCATTTTTTGTCTCAAAAATTAAAAATCTCAAATATCTTTCAAATCAATCTCAAAGAAACTTAGATTGGCTATTGTTATAGTCCATGTTCGTCTTAAAGACAACATGCGTAGAATGGAACGTTAAAATATTGTTGCGTTTTAGTAGTAAAATTTTAACGATCATTAGTTTATTGAAAAGAGATAAAGCTATACCAAACTGCATATTGTATGCTCTTTCTATTCAATTACACTTCGTTTATTTTGAAACAAAAAAGCACGTAGACGAGACTAAACAAAAATGGCCGCATTGTGTTGAACGTCAAAAACAAGTCAAAAGCGAAAATGCACAAAAAGTAAATAAAAAATGTTTTCATCAATTGCCTACGCGTTGTTATGTTTCAACCCCATCCTATTTAAATCAGAAACATGTAAGTACACATCACAAAAGACTCCATTTAATGTTATTGTAATTAAAATGTAAATCGAGCTTTGGTAACAATTTTGGCAATTTTTGTCGTTTATTCTGTGTTCCCGAGACCTTGGCAAGCCAATTAAGGTGTTTTAAAAGCCTATCTTAACAATTAAACACAAGGTTTACCCCGTAAAACCTTCAATAGCTGTGAATTTTAACTCGAAATGTTTGGTGAAATTTTTTGCCTCCTAACATTTTTTTTTCGCATCTAACCATATCTAACGGTGTTTTTATGGTTTAGGAGAGTCCTTTCACTTATGGTCTACTCTCCTTCATATTTAATTTACGTCTAAGGTCAAGTACATACTAATTATAGTTTGTTATGTATGTTATGATTATGTATGCTAAACAGTACTGTGAACAAATATTAATATTTATTTATTATTACTTATGTATGGCATGTGATTATACAGGCTGTTACATAAGTAAAAATAAACATTTCAATCTTTTATGGGGGTTGTTGAGACCATCAAACTGAACAACTTTCACTATGGGACCCACATCGAAATCGCGAAAAAAAAAACATTTTTGTCCCATACATTTAGCTCAAGTAGATCTGTAGTTTAGTATGTAACATCGCAACCGCATCGCATTTTGGAGATTATGGCAAATTTCCCCATTTTGGGAGAGGCCTATGTCCAGCAGTGGACGTCTATCGCCTGATATGATGATGATGATGATGATGGAATATAAATTTTTTTGTCGCGATTTCGATATTGGTCCCATAGTGAAAGTTGTTCAGTTTGATGGTCTTAACCCCCTAAAATGTTTATTTGTATTTTTGTAACACCTTCTACAGGGTGTTAGGGTAAACAGTTTCATTTAAGGGGTTAATGCATGCTATGTTATCTTAGTACAAACTAAGTGGAATGCTGACTTTCCATGGACAGCTTCCGCCATCTATCGGAAATGTTTGAAGCACTATGTGTTCAACTAGGGTTCATATCGGAGCGACAGCATGCTCAGCATGCCTCACCGCTGCGCTGTAGTAGTGAGATATTTCGCCCATATGAATAACTACTTGTTGGTCTAGCGGTCTAGACAACCGGCTCACGATCCGGGTAGCTATGGTTGGATCCTCATGTCAGCCGATTGTCTTTTTCAATATTATTTCATAATGTGGCTTCCCCCGGTACTAATATTATTATTTTTATTATTTTGGTTGTAAGGGCTTGGTCAATGACCAATAGCTACTGCGACCTGAATAGATCTATTGTAGCTGTCACCCTAGACCTAAAGGTCGTTTCCTAGGCCCACGGACTTCATGAACCGTGTTATGCTCTTGGAGGGGAGGTCCCTAATGTCATTAGGTGTTATTACGTATCCACCTAGATGGCGACTCCTGCTGTGAATGAGCACTTCGCATTCGCAGAGGAGGTGTATGGGCGTTTCCTCTGCTTCACAGCAGAATCTGCAGGTGGGTGAATCTACAAGCCCCATTCTGTGTAGATGCTTGTTTAACTTGCAGTGTCCTGTTAAGGCTCGCACTAAGAGCCTTAAGTCGTTGCGGTTTGAATTGATGGCCTCTGAGGTAAGTCTGTTTGAAAAGCCGGTCACGAGTTCTTTTGCGTGCCTCAGTCCTGGTGTATCCGACCAGAGCTTACGGCTTTGGTTCACGGCCCATTCCTTCAGCACACGTCTAGAGGTGTTGCGAGAGATTCCGCAGTAAGGCTCGGGGCCTATGGCGTCCTCTTCCGCCCCTCTTCGTGCTAGCTCGTCAGCAGCCTCATTTCCATCAATACCGCAGTGTCCAGGCACCCAGCCTAGGGTGACAGAATTTGTCGAACCTAGCTGGTTTAGGGCTTGGACACATTCTAGTGTTAGTTTCGACTCTATTTCATCAGATCCTAGCGCCTTCAGAGCAGCCTGGCTATCTGATAAAATAACAATGTGTTTCCCCTTTGGGTATCTTTGTAGAATACTAGTACTAATATGCGACAACGCTTATAATTAGGACGTCCTAAAATTAAAGACGACTTACCTATCTATGCCCAATATACATATTAATCTATGGGTTAATGTGCCCATGATACTGAGCAACTTTCCCAAAGAAAACTATAGGAAATTCGCTAAAACTAAATTCGACTTTTTATACAAACATTCTGTCAGCTGACTACATTTAGGTTGAGGCCAAACGACCGTAATTTTGTGAGTTGTGAGTCTCATAGTTTGAGTCCGTTTCATATAAAATCTGGGAATGCATTGTCTACGAACTTAGCCTTTATATGAAACGGACTCAAAATACACAAAATTATGGTCGTTTGGCCTCAATCGTAGTATGGAAAGGCTTTATTTGCTATAGATCATATTTCTTATTTTTCTATAAAATACATATATGAAACCTGTGTTCAAAGGAAAGCCTAAATATTGGAAAAAATCTGTATTATGTGCATCTACTTTTGTGCTATTTAGCAAATTTTTTTTAAGACCAATATTATTTTAATGAGTTAATTAGATAATTGTTAAATTTGGGGCGAATTCTTATGATTTTAGAATGTGATTTCCTTGGATTAGAAGGCTCCACTGTGACATAATGAAGGTATAGCTAGTCAAAAATAGGTATACCTACTAAAATTACGTTGTTTAGTAGAGGTGAGGTGGCTCTGAAAGAGTCAAGGTCGTTTGATCAGGGAAACCCCTTAAATTAATGCAACTGTTTACCCTAACACCCTGTATTGCTAAGTCTAAGTAATATTTTATTTATGACTCACAATATAATGTAACTTTGTCATTATCTATGTCTGTAAGGCTAAGTGCATGTTATCATCATTGAACATGAATAATTTAAATTTATAAATACAACCATACATAAATTCCGTAGAACAGTGGTACAGGCCAGGAATCGAACTGCCGCAAAAAATGTGATAAAATACAAGCCGCACTCTTGGCGAAAAGCTGAAGTAGGCAAAACGTGCTGGTAGGCAAAATCAAGTTGTCGAATAGCACCAGATAGCGAAAAGAGGAAGTTGGCGAATTGTGCCGGTTTGTGAAACGATCAAGTTGGGAATATGCGTCAACTCCATTGAGTTCCTAGCTCTCTTCCGTATGGGGAGGTGACATTTGTTGACGGGAGTTTAAAAGGATGCTAATGATATCAATTTCACCCTGTATAATTTGTGCGGACATAGTAACGGGTATACTGTAGTTAAACTTGGAATCTTTATTTGTAATTTCAGGTGCAACAGAACTCTTCTCTCCCTCTCTAACGCTGTACAGTCCCGGAGAGCCGGACTACACGGACGTGCTCGTGAGGAGGGAGGGAGACAACCTGACTCTAGTCTGCGAGGCAAAGGGGGACAATGTGCCCAGGATATACGTCTGGAATTATATGCCCGCTAACAATGACAGCTTGGAGAGGTGAGATACAATCAGGCAATCATAGGTGTTGCCAGTGATGACATATGGAGACGTGGTCGCTCACTCAAGGCCTCATAAAAAGGCTGAAAGTCACCCAAAGGGCAATGGAGAGGGTGATGCTCGGAGTTTCCCTGCGAGATCGAATCAGAAATGAAGAGATCCGCAGAAGAAACAGAGTAACTGACATAGCCCAAAGAATTGCTAAACTTAAGTGGCAGTGGGCGGGGCACATTGCTCGCAGAACCGATGGCCGATGGGGCCTGCTAGTTCTCGAGTGGCGACCGCGTACCGGATAGCGCAGCGTGGGTAGGCCCCTCACACGGTGGACCGACGACCTGGTGAAGGCGGCGGGAACACGTCGGATGAGGGCAGCGCAGGACCGGTCGTTATGGCGATCCTTGGGGGAGGCCTATGTCCAGCAGTGGACGTCCATTGGCTGAGATGATGAGGATGATGATGAATCATAGGACATCATCAGATTTAGTCCAAAATGTGAAAGTGCTGGCCAAAAAAAAATTATGTGATATTCTATTAGGACTTGTTGTAGCTATTGGTCATTGACCAAGCCCTTACAACCAAAATAATAATTAGGACTTGTCAGTCTAAACATTTATTATTATGGCACCAAAGCTGCACCATTGTCCTTGGTTTTATTTGGGTTCGAAAATCTGCCTTTTCATACACATTTTCGATAAAATTAGCTAAGGCTATTTTCTGTAGCATTTTTTAGTATGGCACCAAAGCTGTAGGGCAACTTCCCTTGGTTTTATTAAGGTTTCAAAAACCTTATTTTCATACATTTTTGATGAAATAAAACTTACAGCTACATGTGTTCAGTATGTACACACGGCGACAGGTCAGGTTACCCTGTTTGGACTTTGAACTATTAGAAGTTGAACGCTGCGAATCGTGCGAGAGGGTGCGGTATGTTGTTGTTGTTTCGTCTCACAGCACGCTGCGCCCGCGCCTGCAGCCGCGTCTATGCAGGCTCTCTACCGCACTATTGTGTTTTGTACGTAGTGTAGTTATGGGTATATAGGGTGCGTAACCTGATGTGTCGCCATGTGTACATACGTGTACATATTTTCAGTTGTCCAGCGACATCTCCAATTTGCTAACTTAATAAATCTAAACTGTTTACATTGCAGAACATACACAACAGAACCAAAAGGGCTTACCCTCGCCAGCAGGCTGACCAAGCCCGACCTACAGCTTTCAGACAGCGGCCACTACATGTGCTCGGCGCCTCCCTTCAGCGTCACCAAGTACATACTAGTGCAGAGCAGGGGTGAGCAGATACCTTCTTATAGTTCATGTTGACCCTAGCTGACCAAGCGTGATCTCCAACTAGCAGACAGCGGCCACTACATTAAATAGAGACGACTGGTTCAGATTAGGTATGATTTAATACTAAATGAATAAATTGAGTACATTGTATGACATATTAGTACTTACTACTCTACATACTCGACATTTACCACCGTTTCGCTAATCAAACAACTGGAGAAGAAAGACAAGAAACTTAGCTTAGCTACATCTATATCTATACTAATATTATAAAGAGGAAAGATTTGTACCTATTTTTGTATGTTTGTATGTTTGTAATGAATAAACTCAAAAACTACAGTGCCGATTTCAAAAATTCTTTCACCATTAGAAAGCTAAATTCACCCTGAGTAACATAGGCTATATTTATTGCTAGAAAAGATTAGATGTCCACCCGTGCGAAGCCGGGACGGGCCGCTAGTCTAAAATATGGTTGTTAATTTAGGCGGTGTGTCATTGCATTAATCTGTGCCCATAGAGAAAGTTGTTCAGTTTGACGGTCTGATCATCCCTTTGCAAAACCATGAGCATATTAAGAAGGACCCTACAATATTATAAAGCCGTGGTGGTCCAGTGGCGAGTAACCTTGCCTGCCGCGCAGGAGGCGATGTTTCGATCCCCGTCCAAGCCAACTTGTACCAATGAGTTTTTCGGAATTTATGTACGATTTGTAACACCACTGACTTTTCGGTGAAGGAAAACACCGTGAGGAAACATTCGTGCTTCAATTTCGAGGCATGTATTGTACCCACCGTGACGTCCATTACAAGTACACTCCCCGTCACACTGGACAGACTTTCGGTACTACTAGTGAAACGTACATGTTCTGAGGTTTCAGAATATCTCTGACTACCCCCAAAGGGAATATAGTCTTCTTCTTATCGTGTGGGCAGAGCCCTGGTGTCAGATTTTTCAGACCGTCTTACGGCGTCTGACGTGGTATTTATGTAACGGCTACTACCACCAGAGATAGCAGACGGGACAAACGGCTTAACGTGCCATCCGAAGCACGGAATCATCTTTCTTATCAGACAATCAGGTGATTCAGCTTGCAATGTCTTAACCAACTGGGGAAAAACGCACAAAGTGACATATCACTTGGTGTCCCCCGTGGGAATCGAACCCACGACCTCCGAGTCGAGAGCCCAGTGCTCTTAACCATTAAACCACGGAGGCAGTTCAGGGAATATAGTGAGCATATGCTACAGGGTATACAGGGTTACTTCGGAGACGGAGCGCATTTTTCTTCCATGCAATCAGTATCGTTAAGGTGGTTTCAATCCATACAAACGTTTGACGCACAATACGCGTAGACGGAATTAATTAAAGTAATATTTTATATATGGAAAAATAGTTTAAAAAATCTAGATGTCGCGTTTTAAATAACATTTGCAATTTATAATATAATTACGAAGATATAAAGGTTTGAAAATTTTGTATGAAAAATTTAGAAGCTTTATATCTTCGTAATTATATTATAAATTGAAAATGTTGTTTGATACGCGACAACTAGATTTTCTAAACTATTTTTATACATATACAAAGTTACTTATACAACGTGTTAATGAATTAACGCAAAACTAGAAAGTAGTTTGTTTAGAATCGAGAGCAGAATCGAATTATCATGGTTTCAACATAGGTAATTTTTTTCAAAATATGAAATAATTTGTTTGCAAAATTTAAAAATTTCTGAACCCGATGTCAACCCACCGCACGGGCACACTCATCCTACTTACTACCAAAACAAGATTATAAAAATCTATCTATGAGTACGTTAGCGCTTTCTTTCAGTGCTGAAAAGATCACAAATCATTTTTGCCTCAAAACTTAAAATGCGAATAACTTTAAATTTTAACTATCAAAATAATGAAATTATTGTTTCAATCTAATTATTTTGTTATAAATCAGTTGGGGTGTATGAGGTTTTGCGCTAATTTATTAACACGTTGTATTAATACCGCCTACGCGTATTGTGCGTCAAAGTTTTGTATAAAATTGACCCCTCTGCAACCGCCTTAATAGAACACATTAAAGGGGAAAAAAATTTTTTTTGTTTGTTATTTTTTTTTTTTCAATTTATCCACCCGAAAATTAATGTAGTGTTGCTACACTACACTCGTGAGTCAAAAAGGTAGGTAGGTGCGAGGGAAGCGCGGGGGCGACCGGCGTACGCGCCCCGTGGCCTCTCTCGAGGGTGAGTCACTGATCGCAACCCCTCCGCAGAGTGCGCACGCGTCTTGTTTACGATAGACTTTTTAATATTTTTGTATGAGACATGGTAAAATAAAAAAATACGGGTCTTTTTATTTTGAATGAGCTTCACATACGCATTTGCGCACTCTCTCCGAGGTAACCCTGTATTATCAATGTTGTTATAATGTTCGCAGGGTCGCTGCGGTGCAGTCGCGGCGCGTTCTGGTGCGGCACGCACTGCGTGCTGGCGTCCTACGTGTGCGACGGCTTCAACGACTGTAGACACGGAGAGGACGAGGCTGTGGAGCTGTGCGAGCCCTCGCCTTGTGCACGTCAGTATATTTACATACGATACACTGGGCGGAAAGTTGAGATGGGGCACAAAGGGCAGCTACCAGGAGTGCGATGTTTGAAACTCATTCTGTGAACTCAGCAGTTGAAAAGGTCAATATTACTACGGAGACGTGCATCTTTCTACTGCTGATTTGACATACTCCAGGAGTGCGATTTTTGAAAGTCAAACAGCAGTAGAAAGATGGATATCTCTATACATTTTCAACCGATGAATTCAACATATGAGATTAAAAAATCGCACACCAGAAGCATTATTATATAGCTACAAGAAAACATTCTTAGGAGACTAACCAAACTTTTGGGGTATTTTACTTCAGCATTCACAGAAAAAATACAGTCATTGAAAAAAGCTGCTGTTTTCGCAAAAAAATTTTGCTTACTAAATAAACTTACTTTTACTGCTTTATCTTTGCAAATTTGGTACATACTTACGTAGGGGGGAAGGGGAGGTTGGAAAGTGCTTAAAATTGTCTTACGTAATAAGTGAACAGCCCTAAGGGAAATAATAAAATCACGACAATTTTGTGGTTACAAAAAAAAACATCAAACTGAGCAACTTTTACAGAGTGAACACAAAAACGCAAAAACCACTCCAGAAGGGAGACTTCTTATCGTGTGGGCAGAGCCCTGGTGTCAGAGTTTTTTCAGACCGCCTTTCGGCCTCTGACGTGGTAAGGGAGACTAATATTGTGGTATTTGGTTCTCAGGTCCGGACAAGTTGAACTGTTCCACCGGCCGCTGTATCTCTGAGGCGGCTTGCTGCAGAAGTCCCTCCGCTTTATGCAAGCAGCCCTCCTGCTGCGAAGAGCACCGCAGGTACTACAGGTTTGAAGGTAAGCTCTGTACTAGTATCGTATTCTTTAGTCAGAAAATGTCAACCATGCCTAGGCAATGTATAGAATACCTGAGGCGTTTAGGCATTGCATGAAATATTATAAGTATTACTGTCCATTACATACTTTACCTAGGTAATGTATACAATGCCTAGGGATAGTATATAATACCTGCTGGTCCTCCGGCAATGTGTAAAGTAAATAGATGTTGGTGACCCTGTGCAGGAGGTGAGTACGGGGTGCATCTATTGTAAAAACTACCTACATTGACAAATAAAGACTTTCTATTTCTATAGGGGGTACCTAGGCAAAGTATAAAACAAATAATATTTCATACATTGCCTGGAAACCTTAGGCATTCTATACATTGCCTAGGTATTGTATAGAATACATATACACTGAGATCGCTTCGTCTGGCATATGAGGAAAGATTGCCAAATGTGGGCGAAATTGTACTTGCCAAGGCAACAAAACCACCAAATGCTCCGCTCTGGCATATCGCAAACCCATGCGTGCGATTTTACCATATACACATTGACATTATCGGCCCACTTCCAATGGACAAAGGTTTTCCTGGTGCGTGGAGCACCGTAGGTACTACAGGTTTGAAGGTAATATTTATTTTAAACAACTGGGCATAACCACAGTATAAGACATTAATCTTCATACAATGGTACCAATCGCGGCTTGTATGTGTGCTCGCCAGTACGTACGCCTCGTAGCACGCACACACTGAAAATATGTCAGACTGATAAGAATGCGCCAGACGGGGCTACGCGGAGATATTGTCAGTGTGTGCGTGCTACGAGGCGTACGCCGCGTTTGGCACCATTGTATGAAGATGGATAACTGTTACTGATGGATTACGTTATAATGGTACCGATTCGGACTGTGCCACGACTTAACTAAATTTATTCCTGTCACTTTCTAAAATAAGATTAAGAAAAGAGACAGAAAACCAACAACTGACTTAAGTGCTGTAAAAATGACGTTACACGCCCAAAAACGCCTTAAATAAGATGGCACTATGATGGCTAATGTACATTATGATGGCATCATATTTTGGGCGTGTAACGTCACTTTGACAGGACTAAAGTCAGCTGTTGGTTTTCTGTCTCTTTTCTTAATCTTATTTTAGAAAGTGACAGGAATAAATTTAGTTAAGTCGTGGCACAGTCCGAATCGGTACCATTGTGGCATAACTTAGTGGTCCCGTTAATAGCGCTCTGTTGCGAAATCCTCCTTGTATTAAATGTGTTTGGGCTGAGATGATGATGATGAATATAATGCGATGTTTGTGATTGATGATGATGGTGTTGTGTCCGCAGGTAGCTCCGAGGTGGAATACCCGCCGCTGTTCGAGGACCGGCACGCGCCTGACGACTACGGGTTCATACAGTCCACCATATACACCGTCACAGGTCTGTTACATTTGTTGTAGTCTTGTAGCTGTAGTAAGGTCTATACGCGAATATTATAAGATTACGAGCTTTTTCCCGCGACTTCGTCCGCATAAATTATATTCCAGATTTTAAGTCAGATGATAAGCTATCAAACAAAAAAAGTTTCATCAAAATCGGTTCAGTAGTTTTTGCGTGATACTCGAACAAACAAACAAACAAACGAACAAATAAACAAACAAACAGACAGACAAAAAATCCAAAAATTGGTGATTTGGAATCAGGGACATCTAAAAATCATATCGTTATCTTTTTTTTGTAAATATCTTCAATGTACAGACACACTTCTGTTACAGTTTTATAATAGTTTCGATTTAGGGTGAGTATTCAGAGCGTTTGAACGTTTTTTATCTGGCAGAACATTAAGACCAGAAGAACAGAAGATTATCAAACTGAACAACATTCTTTATGAGATCGATATTTGAGTCAAGTCGGTTTGCAGTTTTGTATGAAACAGCAGACTTTTTTCTTGATTACTATGTTGGGTCCATAGTAAAAGTTGTTCAATTTGATGGTCTGAAACATCTTTAAAACATAACGCATTAAAATTTACTCATTAACATAGTCTAAAAAAAACAAGGTCTTCTATTCCCAGAGTGACACAACACAAGCCTACGTCACAAAAACATTGGCACTTTATTTCATCATAACATGTTATATGGGTACTTAGATTACTTATATCCGGACCGGCCTTGCGGTAGCGTTTTCCCTCTGCCACGGTATAAGAGCAATGATCATGTACATTCAACATTCAATTTTATAACTTATCACTAAACTAGACAGCCTATTATTGCGAAACAATAATTTTGAACTTAGAACGTTTGGGGTTTACACGAGATTACTTTTCATGATTTTGAACATTCAAAATTAGAATCTAAAGTCATAGGGAATAAAATCTAAAGTTGCGGATAACATGTTACCTCGCCCCCCGCAAAAAGTGGCAGAAAGTTTGTTAGTAGAATGACACGTGGTTACGCGTCCCGATATAAGTAGTCTAAGCATGGGTATGATGACGTAGACTTGTGTCAGTCACGTGTTCGGAAGAGAGTACCAGGCGCAGTATATTATTGTACCATGCTCATTAATGTATAATATCTCCAATTTCCCGTTCACAGCGTGCGCTCTAATCTTCATGATAGCAGTAGTGCTGCTCGTATCAGCGATATGCAAGATGCACATGAAGCGCGCCGCATTACGAAGCTACGCGCACGCCGAGCGCGCCACGCGACAACACTACAACATGCAGTACGCACAGGTAAAAGATAAAGATAACATAAAGATAAAGATCATTTTATTGTTCTCCCTTAATTACAACAAATACAGATATGTAAAACTAAGAATACAGGTGTTCAATTGATATTATAAAGGGAGACATGAGTCCAAACTAGGCATTGCCCTTGCTTTGGAAGACCTGGTCTCTCCTCTCGAAAATAGTACAATTAATTATTAGTGTTACAGTCAGCAATCGGTTAGTGCTTTTTGAAGATTTAAAATGAAAAGTTAAAAATAATAAAAAGTTTAAAAGTACAGCTAGTTAGGTAAATCTTTCTGTAGCGGATATTTCGTGTGTATTATATGTGTGTATATAAGGGTGTGCGTGTGTGTGTGTATGTGTGTGTGTGTGTGTGTGTGTGTGTGTGTGTGTGTGCGCGCGTGTGTATGCATGTGTGTGTGCGTGTGTATGCGTGTGTGTGTGTGTGTGTGTGGGTGGGGGGTGTGTTGGGTACAGGTACCTCAACACTACATGCAGTACCTACACTAATACATGAAGTACTTACTAAACTATGCAGTGCTTTTACTATCTGCAACATTACAACTTTTAGTACACACAGATAACTTTTAAAAAACTCGGTTCTCGATAACTGGGATCTAAATCCCAGAGGAGCGAAGCGACAAGTATGTTAGGTTTCTTTCGACCACAGCGCACGAGCCGAGCGAGTGTGCCACGACAGCGGCTGGCGAGTGCCAGAACCGAATCACTACTGTTCTACCTGAAAATAATTGTTTTCTCACCTCGAGGGTTCACCTCACAAGTTATGATTCTGTGGACCCCGAGTCTGCGTAATTATCAGTTGTTCACCCAGGTGGACCCCGGGTCAATATAAGTGCCCATAATCTACCCAGGTGACCATGTCAAGTCAACCACCGGTAAGGAACGAAGTACCTCACTACAACATGCAGTACCTACATTATCTGCAACACTATAAGGCTGCCTATCCATTGAAGCTGTGCGAGCTGTGTAGCTGTGTTTTTTTAACCAATCAGGAGCTCGGGCGAGGCGTGGCCGATATATATATATGTGAACACAGGAGGGCCTTCGTCAGGAGCAGACATAGGGAATAGGTGATCAGAGGGCTGCGGATAGACACTTCAATATCTGTATCATGGGCTGTATTGTCATAACAGCATACAATCGTTACAATCACTACGATATCAATTTAGTAAGCAAATCTTATTGCCAAAGGGATCACTGCTAATTAGAAAACTGTTGAGATTTCACAGAACGTTAGCGATTCGTCAAGTAACGCGGAGGTTCAGCCATTTCTATTCCAATCTTCAACTGAATTCCTCTTGACATCGCTGTCAACCGCTTTACCGACACCCGACGCTCCGCCAGACCGACACCAGAAGGCGCTGCAGCAGAGCACCATCATGAGTGTGCGATCTTGTTCTGTTGAAACTTGTAAGATGGCGCCAGGCGCCGTCATATACAACGTGTTAATGAATTAGCGCAAAACCTCATACACCCCAACTGATTTATAACAAAATAATTAGATTCAAACAATAATTTCATTATTTTGATAGTTAAAATTTAAAGTTATTCGCATTTTAAGTTTTCAGGCAAAAATGATTTGTTATCATTTCAGCACTGAAAGAAAGCGCTAACGTTTTCATGGACACATTTTTATAATCCTGTTTTGGTAGTAAGTAGGGTGAGTATGCCCGTGCGGTGGAGTGACATCGAATTCAGAAAATTTAAAATTTTGCAAACAAATTATTTAATATTTTGAAAAAAAATTCCTATGTTGAAACCAAGATAATTCGATTTTGCTCTCGATTCTAAACAAACTACTTTCTAGTTTTGCGTTAATTCATTAACATTGTAAATAATACGCAGTACGAGGAGGGGCATCCCAAAATATAGCTTTCGGGATATACTTGTACTCATGAAGATAGAGTTTCTGCGTGCGTTGCCCGGTAGGTGCCCCAAGCCGCCCGCGCTTCCACTCTGACGGCACTGAATGCTCTTCTTGACAGCAGCTAATGCCCCCGAAGCCACTGCAATATAATTTAATAAGAAAATGAAATGAAAATGAAATTCTTTATTGTCACATTTCCATAAGGAGACAAAAAAAAATAGAACTTAATGCTAGCATAATACTGACCTACTTGATCAGCGCTGTTTTTCAATTTGGCCCCCTACCGTAGGGAGGTGGCCAATCATAAGAGTGGCCATTAATGATGCTGTGAGCCATTTTGTCAGCATGGAAAAGAAAAATAGAGAGAGAAAAAAATTTGAATATATTAATTTAAACATACCAAAATCTTAAATTAACATAAACACAGAACTTATCAAATGTAAATATAATTTATAGCCTTATCGAAACGAGTTTGCTTTATAGACATTAGATATTATTATTAATTACATAAACTATTTATATATATTTTTTTATTATTTATAAGTAAATGGACTCTTGCTTGTGCGTTAGCACTGCATTTCCGCCAGTGTCAAGTGTAGTTTATTGGGAGAATCTATCCCAATCTCTGGGACTGTTTTTGGACAAGAACAAGTAGAGATTGAGGAATGTGGAGCCTCGTGGCAGGCACAAACGCGACGCGCGAAACCACGCGAGACGTGTACTCGGGTCAGTTCCTGCAACGTGACTCCAAAAACTATTTATATAAAAAGAAAAAACGACAAAAACGGTACCTAAAGAAATTTTAGCTACCCACATAATAATGTCATGAGCTATGTCTGCCTACAGGCTCACCGGTTCCCCCCGTGCTACGAGGCGTCACGACTGTTAGAGCAGGAGGCGCGCAGAGACAACGATACAACCGCTGAGTCGCCCGGTTCACCCACCAACGAGTCGCTGGTGAATACCTACTTTCTATCTATCCACTTATTAAGAGCCTAACGAGCCTATAGTGCTGCCCCCAATCGTGTTTTTTTATTTCTAAACAAAAACACTATTTGAACTATTTCCAAAAAACAATAATGTCACATTTTAGTCCCGATTGACTTTCAATTTATCGAAACATAACGGATTATTATGTTTTATGCTTGCAGCTATTATCGTTAAAACCGCCAAAAGTTGCCACTTTCAGAATCAGAATCAGAATCAGAATCATTTATTGCCATAAACCATAGGTATAAAGTACAGAAGGAGAGTGATTATATCATAGGACCAATACAGTTTGCCCTTTTCGGCGTGCAACATTTTAAAAATATATCCCTATAGCTATATAGTAGTAATTAATAATTATTAATGAATTATTACATCAAATTATACAATTATAAAAATATCATTCGCATTCTAAATTCATTGAATTTAATTCTAATTTTAATCAAAGGAAAAAATATTAATTATATGTCAAAACATTAATGGATTGAATAATTGAATTACAATAACATAACTTATTCAAAGACGGAAACAAATACACAGGACAATTTTAATAATATACATCACAAAAAAACAAAGTAAACAAACAAAAAACAAAGAAATATTAATAGTACAAATCAAAACAAACTTGTCACAAATTGAAGTCGTCATTGATATTATCAGATGGAAAATTTTCCAGTTTATTACTTTAGGTGGTCTTAATTCATTTATTTTATGAAACAATCCCAGGATCGTTCTTAAGTCCCATGATTGCTAAAATATCGTAGAACTTGGACATTTGAACAACTAGGACATCATGCTCGGACAACTTGAACAACTCTGAAAAAGACATTTCCCACGTGACATAGTGTATTCGTTTCGGGTCGTTTCGCAGCTGGCGAATGTGTATGATTAAAGAACAAACACAAATGGTATGATAGCTGAAATTATGCACAGGATAGGAGGAATATCGTGCTTCCCAATGAAATGGAAATTATCCTTTTCTGCAGTGGGATCTCTACTATTATACAACTGTAAATTTAAAAAAAGATTTTTTTTGCTTTGTGTGTTTGAACGAGCATCACGCGAAAACTACCGAACCGACTTTGATGAAACTTTTTTTGTTTGATAGCTTATGATCTGACTTAAAATCTGGTATATAATTTGTGCGGACGAAGTCGCGGATTATCGCTAGTTTCTTATAAAATTCAAATTTACTAGTTTTGTATGGGAAACGGGATCGGGCAATGTCTTTTAGTCAACTTATACAACTTTGACTCAGTTGACAGAGTTTTTCGAGTTAACCAAGTTGTTCATGTTATCTGAGATGTTTTTTATCGAAAGTACTTAATTGGACACCATGAATAATTTGGATAACTTGACCAAGTCAAATACAAATACAAATTGTTTATTGCTTCAATATCGTACATAAGTAGAATCAGTTGACCAAGTTGTCTACTTTGTAAGAGTTGTTCATGTTGCTAGTTGTTTATTTTAACCGTGTTGTCTCCAACTTGACGGAGCTGTTGTTGTCCAAGTTGTTCTTCGTACTGTGGACTACGTACGAGGACCAATATGAAAAAACGGTGCGTGTTGCCCAATTTTTTAAAGTAAGGTTATTCAGAAAGGCATATCCATATTATGTTTTCGTGCGGAAAAAAATGAAGTTTTTGTAAATATGCATCCGATTATCCGATCTCTAATTATAAGTCAGTCTGTAATAATATAATGTAATATCTTTAAAGTTGTAAAATGTGTTCTGGCAAATAATTTGATTTGATGTACAGTGTAACACGGCGTGCTCGCAGCCGAGCGAGACGGCGCCAGAGAGTGAGCAGCTCGACGATACCAACAACGGGTTCGGACTGGCGAGGCTCTCCGCCATATTCTCCTCTAGGTATAGACAGGTATGTATCTGTCATCATCAGCCTTCTTCATTAAGAAGGACCTTATACAGGGTGTAAGGAAAATTATCATTAACCTTTTAAACCACATACTCCACCCATCAACCTGAACAACTTTTACTATAACAGGATGTTACAGAAGTTTTTTTTTTTTCTAGCCTATTTTATCCCACTGCTGGGCAAAAGCCTCCCCTTTAATCCTCCAACCACCAACCAACCAACCAACCAACCAACCAAAAAATGGTCTGAAATTCACATTTAAGTAAGTGTCCCATTTAATTTGACACTCTGTATACGTCCCACTGCAGGGCACAGACACTACCATAGGAAATTTGCAAAAAAAAAAATCCAGCCGATCGAACATTTGCATGAAAAAAAAATTGCTACTTTCCTATAGGTTTCTTAGGGAAAATTGTCCAGTGTCATTGGTACAATCACCCCTTAAAGTAATGCAACTGTTTACTCTAACACCCTGTAGTTGTGACCATATGCATATGTCAAGTATAAAATGTATTGATATGTAATTAAAGATGGTCTTCAGTGTTGTACGCTATTTATTTTAGTCTTTTTACAGCTGCTTAATATTAATAATATCTTCCTAGCTACGTTACAAGATGTCTGAGGTTCGAGGTTATATGTCACAGCTCTGTGTTGACAGTGACACTGACAGCAACTGTCAGTCTCCTTTAACTTGCGTTCCGTTATACTACATAAAACATTGAAAACAAATTGTTTCTCAGGTACCAACACAATGCCTGGACGTCGAAATGACAGACGTGCGACCATCCTCACTAAACTCCTCCCCGACCCGGAATCGAACCCGCCTCGACAACTACCGCAGCCCTACCTACTGCGATCTCAACACAGACTTCTTTTTCAACCCCGAAACATCAAACTGCGGCCGAGACCTCAACTACATGGCGACTCCAGTCGAATTCTACAGGCGAAGGACCTTAAGAAACAATCTGGATAGAATTCTAGACCAGATCAATAGACCTAGGCCGCTGACGCTGCAACTAGGTAGGTTCCAACTTAGCATACCTAGATTAGGTCGTCGGGCTTCCCTAGATCGAAGACCTGACACCCCAAACGTGGCAGAACTAACTATAGATGACCTAGATTTCGTTCGATTAAACTCCAACGATACTTATACACTAAACGGTAGGACTATAAGGCTTTTGGGTGCGAATTTTGAAAATTACCCCGTTTTGGAGAATTCGACAACTCATCCGCCCCCGTATACCGAAGCTATGCGGTATAAATTGTATGGACCACCGCCTGAATATTTGAGTAGAGACAGGCTTAATACTGATAGGACAGAAAATGAAGAACAAGCTAGGACTAATATTGAAATGCCTCCGTGCTATGACGAGTTGGCTTCAGGTGTAGACGGGAACAGTAATGTGACCGGTAATTTGATAAATGTGACGGGTAATTTGGTAAATGAAGAAAATGTGACCGGGAATGTTGCGAATGGGTTGGGGAATTTGACGGGTAATTCTGCAAATGTGACCGGTAATGTCACAAATAGTACGGGTAATAGTACGAATGCTGGTAATGGTACAAATGTGGGTAATATCGCGAATGTGACCGGTAATGTCACGAATACTACGGGTAATAGTGCGAATGTTACGGGTAATGTTACGAATAATGTAACAAATGGATCTGGGGATGTTACAACGAGTTTTGTAACAAATGCGACGAGAAATGTAACAAATGACGTAACAAATTCAAACAGTAATGTTCTCAATAGTAATAACGCTGTTGAAAACGTTATAACGGAGAATCTAAGTTCGGTTATAGATAACCTACCAGCTATAGATAGTGATGTGAACGCGAACGAGGCGGATAACGTTATTTACAACGTTAATAATAACAGTGTGTGTTAGTTTTCACTTTAGATCTCTTTGGCGTATTAACTACGTTTTTTTTAGATCGATTTGATTATATACAATAGTCCGAGATCCGACCGTAAAATTATGCACCTATTTCATAGGCGAACGAGATGTGATTCTAGTGTATGTTTACACAACACAGGTTTATTCAACGCCGCCAAGTTGCTTAGAAAAATCATGCCGCAAGTACCTTTTCCATTATAATTTTTGGTATAACTTTTTCCACGTGTCTGTTAGGGAAGTAAATAAGGCGCCATCGGAAGGAGACTGATCTAAAGTATTAGAAAAACTAGGGTTGCCACCTCTCAATCTGCCGCAACTATAGGGCTGCCAGGTTCGAAGTCATTTTTTAACGTGGCAACCCTAGAGTTGCGGCAGACTGAGAGGTGGCAACCCTAGTTTTTCCACTTCTTTAGATCAGTCAGTCAGTCTCCTTCCGATGGCACCTCATTCACTTCCCTAACAGACACGTGGAAAAAGTTATACCAAAAATCATAATGGAAAAGGTACTTGCGGCATGATTTTTCTAGGCAACTTGGCGGCGTTGAATTAACCCCTGTGTAAACATACACTAGAATCACATTTCGTTCGCCTATGAAATAGGTGCATAATTTTACGGTCGGATCTCGGACTACAAGTAGTATCTATCCTCCACTGACTGAGATAGTTGGTGGAGTATGGCACGCTCCCGGTAAATATAAATATGTAGGGGCTAACACAAAAGATCCCACTGGGTCGAAGTGTTCCTCCCATAAAGGTATTATACTACGTAAGAGAGACAGTGACAGCTGAGAGAGCGAGATGTACCTAGCGGCATGCCTGTATAATAGAAAGAGATACGTGACGCGAGGCAATAGAACCGTTTTTGGAGATTTGGAGTCCTGGTAAAAATTCGGTTTCTGTGAATAATCGTGAACCTAAAGTGAAATCGTAGATAATTTTGTGAAATATACTAACACTGTTTCATTAAATTATTCACCATTTCACGTTAGATTGAGAATTATACACAGAAATCGAATTTTTACCCTGCCGAGGACTCCAAAAAACGTCCAAAAACGGTTTCATTTGACAACTCATGTCACTTACTCTATTCCGTAAGGTATAATATCTTCTATATATATCTATATAGAAGATATTATACCTTATTATATATATCTAAAGCCTGTATCAGAGTTAATGGGGCGTACACAGACTGGTTTAACATCTCTAGGGGTGTGAGACAGGGATGTGTTGCGTCGCCATGGCTTTTCAATCTTTATATGGATAGTTGTCTGACTGATTTGAAAGAGATGGAATGCGGTATAAGAATGGATGAGCTTAGTGTCAAGTGCCTTTTGTATGCTGACGACCAGGTGATACTTGCGCCGTCGGTGACGGAGTTACAAGACATGTTGAATGTGATGAATGAGTCGTTGAAGAAGAAAGATATGAAAGTCAATGTATGCAAGACGAAGGTAATGGTTTTGGAACGTGAAGACGATGTTACAGAATGTAACATTGTTATGGAAGGAGACAGAGTGGAACAGGTGAATGAATTTGTATATCTGGGAAGTTTGTTTAAGAGAGATGGAAAGTGTGACGGGGATGTGGAGCGAAGAGTGACTGCGGGAAATAAGGTAAATGGGGCCCTGCACGCCGTGGTGAGTAGCCGGTCTGTATCAAAAAGGGCACGTCTGGCTATTCACAACGGTGTGTTGGTGCCTACGCTAATGTATGGGAGTGAATGTTGGGTATGGAATAAAAGGAATGAAAGTCGAGTGAATGCAGTTGAAATGCGCTCCTTACGAAGTATGTGTGGTATTACTTTGGTTGATCGAATCAAGAACAGTGTGATAAGGGATTGGTGTAAGTTGAAGGATGATATAGTAACAAGGATTGAGAGGGGTATGCTTAGATGGTTTGGTCATGTAGAGAGAATGAATGAAAGAAGACTTACGAATGAAATTTATCGAGCACAGGTGAGTGGAAGTGTTGGGAGAGGCCGTCCGAGGAAAACATACCACGATCAAATCAATGATCTTTTCCGAAAAGGACAAGTGCGTAGCACCCTCAATCGACGGAAGTGCATGAAAAGATGTATGAATGTCAATGAGGCTAGAGAAGTGTGTCAGAGTCGTAGCGTGTGGCGATCTGTGGTCTCTGCCTACCCCCTTGGGACAATGGCGTGAGCTTATGTATGTATGTATGTATGTATAATATCTTTATGGTTCCTCCACAACAAGATAAGATATCCCTTCACATTTATAGAAAGGTCGATCTAAAAATGTATGTAGTAATTGTAGATAGTTAATTGTCTGGGACAGTCTTGTTACAATATTTGAAATTTTTTGTTATTTGACAATGTTACAAATTGAGATATGTTACAAATGTGATGGTGAAACTTCACATGGCGTATTTGGCTAATGAAAAATACGCGTTTCTTCGTGAAAATAGGCAATAAAACTATAAAAACGTAAATCCGTTCCGTCTGTCGGTTTCCGACGCACGTAAAAGGAGTAAAATAGGTAAATATGCCCAACCAAAACATCCCCTGGGATCAAGGGCGGATCCAGGGGGGCAGGGGGCCATGGCCCCCCCCCACGGACCTCTGCGGATTGCATTGAATTTCGAGGCTGAGTAATGACGGCTCAATCAATCTGAGCTCTGTCCATAACCAATTCATAGAGCGGAGAAAATTAGAGCTCGCTTCGCTCGCTCTATGTTTCTGTTTTAATTATTGTACCTGTGTAGGTACAATTATTAAAACAAGGCTGTGGTCAGAAATCTTTAGGATTATACACATAATATAATCCTAAAGATTTAACAACAAACCGGGGAACACGCCCCGAGCGGCAGGTTTAGGGGGCGCCAAAATCAAGATGGAAAAAAAATATTGCATCGACTTGAGAATTTTGCAAAAAAATCTCGTGCTCGCTTCGCTCGCTCCTGATTTCAGACATCTCATTATATTGCAGTGACGAAATCTCGAGCTTGTTTCGCTCGCTCTTGGTTTAAGATCGTATTGCAGTCATCCCATTATATTGCAGTGAAATCTCGAGCTCGCTTCGCTCGCTCTTGGTTTTAGATCTTATTGCAGTCATCTCATTATATTTCAGTGAAATATCGAGCTCGCTGCGCTCGCTCTTGGTTTTTTTGTTGTATTGAAATTACCTATCGCAGAATTCGATCATATTGCGAATTTCTGACTCGACCTAATCATATTGTAGTAAAATCTCGAGCTCGCTTCGCTCGCTCTTGGTTTTAGATCTCATTGCATTGCAGTCATCTCATTATATTGCAGTGACAAAATCTGAGCTTGTTTCGCTCGCTCTTGGTTTAAGATCGTATTGCAGTCATCCCATTATATTGCAGTGAAATCTCGAGCTCGCTTCGCTCGCTCTTGGTTTTAGATATTATTGCAGTCATCTCATTATATTTCAGTGAAATATCGAGCTCGCTGCGCTCGCTCTTGGTTTTTTTGTTGTATTGAAATTACCTATCGCAGAATTCGATCATATTGCGAATTTCTGACTCGACCTAATCATATTGCAGTAAAATCTCGAGCTCGCTTCGCTCGCTCTTGGTTTTAGATCTCATCGCAGTCATCTCCTTATATTGCAGTGACGAAATCTGAGCTTGCTTCGCTCGCTCTCGGTTTAAAATCGTATTGCAGTCGTCTCATTATATTGCAGTGAAATCTCGAGCTCGCTTCGCTCGCTCTTGCTTTTAGATCTTATTGCAGTCATCTCATTATATTTCAGTAAAATATCGAGCTCGCTTCGCTCGCTCTTGGTTTTTTTGTTGTATTGAAATTACCTATCGCAGAATTCGATCATATTGCGAATTTCTGACTCGACCTAATCATATTGCAGTAAAATCTCAAGCTGGCTTCGCTCGCTCTATGTTTTAACATAGATGTAACGTTTTATTGCAACCACTCAACCTGGACCTGGCCTCCCTAAGAAAAAATTATTGCTACACTCTTGTAGAGGAGGCCCGGGCCCGGCGCCAATCTCATGTTTTTGCCCCGCCTCGGAAAAATCTTAGATCCGGGGCTGACTGTTTTAGTTTTCTATGTATGTATACAAGACGTCTCGGGTCTGTGTCTCTAACAAATTTTTTTTATATCTTATTACATGGCCTGAGTCGGCCGAGGGCCCCCCCAATATGAAATCCTGGATCCGCCCTTGCCTGGGATCCACGTTTTTATTAATTTTACTGTCTGTTTTCACATTGAACTAAACGTGTATTTTTCATGTGTGATATTTGCCAAATACGCCATGTGTAGTGTCAACATAACAAAAATTGGGAAATTATATTGCAAATAGAGCAAAAACTCTAAAAAAAGTATTAAAGTTCAAATGTAAAAAATCAATAAAATCTTGTCCATTTGAAATACAAGCATTTTCTTGTACACACAAACGTGCTCGCACGGACAAAAGCAGGCTAGCAAATGCATGCTAAGTGAGAAAGCATGTCCCATACTAAACGTGCTTTTTGTATGGACAAGCCGTCGTTCGCCATCGGCCAATGTGTCTCAACACTTCCTCTCTCTCACTCAGTACCGTTCTTGCTTACTTTTTGTCAGTGCGAGCGCCGTTTGTATGAAGTGTCTAGGGTGTGCCAGAGTCCAGTAACTAGACAGTTAACTATCTCAATGTGAACGCGGCTTCTCACCACTAGCACCTTGCCTCTATTATAATACATACTTAGTGCCTTAGATATTATAATAATTAAACTTCACTTTAATTCGTCTATTTCGGTCACAATTTTGAAATTTAGTTACGGCGATATTACACGGATCAATTTCGGTTCAATATTGCTTTCAATTCCATTGCTTCAATGGCATTGAGACATCTAAATACATTTCAATTTGATTATTGAAAGCTAAGTATAGGAAATGCGTACAATGTTCAATGTTTTTCAATGGAATTGATGCAATTTGGTTGATCCGTGTAATATCGCCTTTATCTTGTGTTTTGGGGGATGGGTAGAAATGTAACAACAAATCTTGCCACAGGCGGCATGGCGGCGCGATAAACGTGTTATCGCGCCCTTTTATCGTATTTTCCGCGACAGAAGGTTGTCTAAGTTCTGCGGCCGTAATATGGCAGCTATCGCGCCTTAGCTCTCTTACTGTTTGCGTGCGAACGAACGAGATAAAAGGCGTGATAATAGCCTTATCGCGCGCGATTTTCGGTGTTATTTCAACGCAAGCTCAATCTACAGGGTGATATTGATATCATTAGCATCCTTTTAAACTAAGAGTCTACCCATCAAACTGAACAACTTTCATAATGGGAGGAAACAACAGAGCAAAAAAAATAATTTGCTGTTCCATACTAAACTGCGGTGCCTACTCGACTCAAATGTATGCAACAGCTGATTTTTTTTTTGCTCCGTTCGGGTTGCTCCCATAGTAAAAGTTGTTCAGTTTGATGGGTAGACTCTTAGTTTAAAAGGATGCAAATGATATCAATTTCACCCTGGTTTGGCAGTGAAAGACTGAAAGTAAGATAAAAGGCGCGATAAAAAATGTATCGCCATATCACGTTTAATACAAATATAAAATGATTTATTTTTAAATAAAACATTACAAAACATTGTTACAATTCTACTCCAACCTAGACCACTATAAAATAAAATAAATCCTAATTTAAATATGGTTTTATTAAGGGTACATTCAAATAGACGCGGTATGCGGTCACGGTCGCTCTTCATTTATATCATAATATCATAAATGAAGTAAAAAAAACTAAATTTTGATATTGAGGGGCAATTGGGGGAGGCAGAAAGGGAAAAATAAAATATTTCTACCCTTTCATATGGCTTATGAAAATACGAGTCTAAAAATATATTTTTCACATTTTTAATTAAAACTTTGTGTAACGAAATTTTCATTTAAATCCGAGAAATTGCTGTCCCCATCTCTATTTCATAAAATATAGCCGTATAAGATCTGAAAAAAATCATAAACATCAGAAATAACGTGTAGATGGCGGGAAAATTATCATGTGGCACTAACTTGGATAGTTTTTTTCTATACCCAAAAAACTAAAACCAGTGAGACCAGTGTAAAATGATCTTCAGTTACTATGTGACGATATACTAAGTAAGTGGCAATTTATAGTGGTTGTCATCAATGACCCATGATAAACAACTGGTAGTACGGAACACTAATGAGCGTTTTTCTTTTCTTTTTTAAATTTAGTTCCTAAAAACAATAGATAGCATGATTATCGCTCCATATCCTCCAGATCCTGTCAAAATCATGTCAAGACTGTGCCTGCCTATTTTTTAAAGGCCAAGGGATCGAGCCCATCAGCCATGTCAGACGTAAACATTTTCATATTTTCGGTCAATATTATTCGTAAATAATGAAATATTCAATCAAAAGATGTGCTGGCATTTTGTTGAACATCTTTTCCCTCTTTATTATTTTAAAGAAACACTTTTTGAAATTTTGACCTTTACTCGCACAGACCGTAGCGCCATCTATCGATCCCCTAGAGAACCAAAAGAAAAACGCTCATTGCCCGAGTCCCGAATCGTACTTGGCCGGTTTTTATTACACTATATCCGTAGCGTACAATGGTATAGATAAAGAATGAGGCAGTGACCGCCAACAGCGTTTACTTTGACCGTATCTTTAAAAAAACACCCCACTTTTGGGTAAATCCCCTAACAGTGTTGCCATAGTAGTAAATTTACCATTTAATTTTAGTTTTATTATGTTATTAATATTTCTTTTTTTTTATTAATAGACAGTGATACTCAGTTTTAAGTGTAAATATTTATTTTGTTAGTTTTTATTCGTTATTTTTTAAGTTTAAATAATTTTTTTGTTTAGAAATGTGTGATGAAGACGCTATTTTTGGGTTTAAAAAATAAACGAGCCTCCAGTATTTTTTTACCTAGCCCTTAAATGATTTTTTTTATTTCTTACTACCTATAAAATTTCAAAAAACAAGTTGCCAGGTTCAAAGAACTTAATCTGATTTAGTTAACCTTTTTTTTGGGGGATTTTTTAACTAGGGCTGCCACCTCTCAACCTACCGCAACTATAGGGTCTACCGCAACTATAGGGTTGCCACCCTATAGTTGCGGTAGGTTGAGAGGTGGCAGCCCTAGTTTTTCTAGTAATTTAGATCAGTCTCCTTACGATGGCACCTCATTTACTTCCATAACAGACAGGTGGAAAAAGTTATACCAAAAGTCATAATGGAAAAGGTACTTGCGGCAAGATTTTTCTAGGCAACTTGGCGGCGTTGAATTAACCCCTGTGTAAACATACACTAGAATCACATTTCGTTCGCCTATGAAACAGGTGCATAATTTTACGGTCGGATCTAGGTCTACAGGGTGAAATTGATATTATTAGCGTCCTTTTGAACTAAGAGTCTACCCATCAAACTGAACAACTTTTACTATGGGAGCAAACAAATCGGAGCAAAAAAAAATCTGCTGTTGCATACATTTGTGTCGCGTAGGCATTGCAGTTTAGTATGGGACAGCTGATTTTTTTGTTGCTCCGATCGGTTTGCTCCCATTGTAAAAGTTGTTCAGTTTGATGGGTAGACTCTTAGTTTAAAAGGATGCTAATGATATCAATTTCACCCTTTATAAGGGTGGAAACCCAGCCTGCGTCTCGTCCCTCGCAGGTGAAAGTTAATTTAGTAAATATTTTCAAAAAGAACCCTGCAGTAGCGTTTTCTTCAGATGTTTGTTAAACCTATTTTATTTTAAGAAATACATTTAATTTTGTTTGCCATTACCTAAACAAACATGAATATACTCACGACTTTGCCCTTTCGGGACGGTCAGAAACTTATCTAATTTATTTTGGTTTTCCCAGATATACAGGGTCTAAACTTAAATGCGTTTCATACTTTAGGGGGTGCTTTAGGCCATCAAATTGATAACTTTCACTATAGGATCAACAAAGAAATAGCAAACAAGAATCTGGAGTGCGATTTTTGAATCTCATACGTTGAATTCAGCAGTTGAAGATGTATGGAGAGATACGCATCTTTCTACTGCTGATTTGACTTTCGAAAATCGCACTCCTGGAGTATTATTTTTTAATGTCATATCAGCAATAGAAAGATGCACGTCTTAGTAATATTAGCATTTTCAACTGCTGAGTTGAACGAATGAGTTTCAAAAATCGCACTCCTGCTTGTTATCGCGAACCAAAAATCTGGTTTTCTATACTTTTGTATGGACATAGAGTAGCTATTAATGGAACAACCAATTTCTTGTCGTGATTTCAATGTTGATCTCATAGTGAAAGTTGTTCGTTTTGATGGTCTGAACCACCCAAGTATGTAGCGCATTTAAGTTTAGATCCTGTATTTATAACACATACAGGGTCCTTCTTAATATGCTGACACTTTTTTAAGGGGATGATCAGACCATCAAACTGAACAACTTTCTCTATAGGACCAACATCGAAATCGCAAAAAAAAATCTGCTGTCCCATACATTTGGCTTGCTTAGGTTTGCAGTTGTATGGAGGAGCAGATTTTTTTTTTCGTGATTTCGATGTTGGTGCAATAGAGAAAGTTGTTCAGTTTGACGGTCAGATCATCCCCTTAAAAAAGTGTCAGCATATTAAGAAGGACCCTATATTTATATTTTGAGTTGTAAAATTTTGAGTTTTTTTTTAAAGTTGTAGCGTAATTCCTACAATTTCTGAGTTGTAAGACACTATTCTACAACTATATCTTTTAAGGTGGTTGCAGAGGGGTCAATTTTATACAAAACTTTGACGCACAATACGCGTAGACGGTATTAATAAAAGTAATATTTTCTATATGGAAAAATCGGTTAGAAAATCTAGATGTCGCGTAAATAACGTTTGCAATTTATAATATAATTACGAAGCTTTGAAATTTTTCATACAACATTTTCAAAGCTTTATATCTTCGTAATTATATTATGAATTGCAAATGTTATTTGATACGCGACATCTAGATTTTCTAAACTATTTTTCCATATACAACGTGTTAATGAATTAACGCAAAACTAGAAAGTAGTTTGTTTAGAATCGAGATCAGAATCGAATTATCATGGTTTCAACATAGGTAATTTTTTTCAAAATATTAAGTTTTTTTTTTCCAAATTTAAAATTTACTGAACCCGATGACAACCCACCGCACGGGCACACTCACCCTACTTACTACCAAAACAAGATAATAAATATGTATCCATGAGTACATTAGTGCTTTTTTTCAGTTCTGAAATGATAACAAATCATTTTTGCCTCAAAACTTAAAATGTGAATAACTCTAAATTTTAACTATCAAAATAATGAAATTATTGTTGCAATCTAATTATTTTGTTATAAATCAGTTGGGGTGTATGAGGTTTTGCGCTAATTCGTTAACACGTTGTATACAAAGTCACTTATATTAATACCGTCTACGCGTATTGTGCGTCAAACGTTTGTATGGACTGAAACCACCTTAAGTTAAACAATTTAAAACTCATAATGTATGTAATAGCACAATAATTGTATATATTTTTGTATTAGTTAAGATTTTATGTTATTTTGTATATTTTAAACTTTAGCTTGCCCTCTCTTAGATGTATTAGGCCAGTGTATTTTATTATTTTTGTTTTTTACGTAGTGTCCTATGTTTTGTAATTAAACTAAGAATGGTCCCGGGTTCGAGTCCCGGTTCGGTTAATTGCTTTATAAATTTTAAAGCATGGTGTTACAAAACACCCTAGTAATTTAAAGGGATGGTTAAAACCATACAAACTGAACCACTTACATTACATGGAGATAACATTAAAAAAGGACTAGGGTACTACTGTTTTGTATGAAACAGCTGATTATTATTATTATACAGGGTGTAAGGGACAGCCCTCCGCAGACTGAAACGGTGAACTCAGACCATCAAACTGAACAACTTTCACTATGGAGCCTACCTCAGGACATTTGAGTCCGGTAGGTGGTTAGGTAGTTTCGTATGAAACAGCTGATTTTTTTCTCGATAGTAGGCTCCGTAGTGAAAGTTGTTCAGTTTGATGGTCTGAGTTCACAGTTTCAGTCTGCGAAGGGTTTTCCCTTACATCCTGTATAGTTACCTAGGTTATTTTTTTTACTTTGTGAAAGTTGTTCAATTTGATAGTCTGAAATAAATCACCCCTTTAATTATTGCTAGGGTGTTTTGTTACACCCTGTACTTATTTATAATCGCAAGACGGATTTGTTAAAGAATTTACATCAAGAATTAACGAAAAAAATATATTTATTATTGTCTTCGTTTTTTTTCTTCTTTTATTCTTATCATCATCGCCACGTTTCTTCGTTTACCTACAAAATATAGGACATCGCGTAATCATTAGTACTTAAATTAGATAATAAATCCTAAATGAAATTAATTTTAAATATATCTATTTTTTATCCCTTCCCCTCGTATTTTTGCAGTTAAAAATAATCGTGTCAAAACTTGTCGTAACTCCAAAGTCGGAGGTCGCGGGTTCTGATCCCACAAACAGCAAATATGTACAGGGTGTTAGGGTAAACAGTTGCATTAAGGGGTGACTGTACCCATGATACTGAACAACTTTCCCTAAGAAACTAGGGATGCAACGATTCGGCCATTACGATTACGATATTAATCGTTAATTATTACGATAACCGATGCATTACGATTATTTAAACAAATTTAGCAGAGATTACCCTCAGAATGAGTTCTCATAGTGTTTCTTTGCATCCCAATGAAAGTTAAATCATAAAAAAACTTTATTTTATTTTACTTCAAAAAATTCCAAGATTTTCTAACTTTTTCTACTAATTTGAGATCGAAACCAAAGGTTCACTTGGTCAGGATTCTGATTCTTGAATGCGTAAAGGTCAATTTGCTTCGAAAAACACAATAGGTATGGAAAATGATTCTGTATAATCTCGTTAATCAAGCGATATCTCGTCCGATTAACGTGGGAGATTAATTAATCTTGTGGATGAGATATCGCGAGATCGAGAATGTATTTTCATACCGAAAATCAAGTCATAGACCTCAGAAGAATTGAAAAAAAGAGAGTCAAATCTGACCAAAAAAAGTCAGATTTAGCTCAAAATGAGCTAAAATGGCAGCGAGAGATCCGATTTTTTAAAAGTTGTTTTTCGGCCCGGGAATCTAGTATTCAGGTCTGGTATTTGTCAATAAGTGCAATCCGATTGACTTTTTCAATTCGATTTAATAATCGTACGATTCTTGCTAAGGTGCATTGCATCGTAATTAATCGTGATTATTACGATTACAGATGCAAAACGATGCACCGCTTCGTAATCGTTGCATCCCTAAAAGAAACCTATAAGAAATTCAGAAATTAAATACAAATCCCCCCATACTAAATGGCCAATCACCTGATCGAACTTTTGTATGAAAGTTGTTTTTTTTTTTTGCGAATTCTCTATTGGTTTATTTGGTAAAGTTGTTCAGTATCATGGGTACAATCACCCCTTAAAGTAATGCAACTGTTTACCCTAACACCCTGTATAAATAAATAAAATAATTTGGGTCTTTTTTAATCGTGCAATGAGTATGACAGATTGACAAGTCTTTTTACCCAATTGCCGAGAAGGTAGGTAATGTTTTTTGTGTTTTTTTTAATTCTTTGACACGATATTTTTAACTCTTAAATATAAATAAGCTAGTTAATTCAAATGCTATTCAGATGAAGTTAAAATATTATGTTAAAAATGCACTAGTTCTTATTCTGGTAAATTCTTACACACAATCACGACCGTATCTCGTTATGGGGTGGTCACATGCTATTTTATGTGATATTGAAACTATACATTTGATTTAGTGATTTGGGTACACAAAAAACTGTTTGGCAGTAGGTCGCCATTGATCACCTATGTGATCAACTCGTTAGGTGGTCACGGGTCGCCTATGATCATTGATCAACCAGGTGATTAAAGTGGATTAAATTAAGATGAAGATTAGTGCATTTTTGGCACAATCTCGTTATGGGGTGGCCACATGCCATTTTATGTTAGATTGAAACTATACAACAATTGGTTGAGTGATTTGGGTACACCAAAAATTGTTTGATACTAGAGCAGAGTTGACATTGATCACCTGGGTGATCAACTTGTTAGGTGATCACGAGTCGCCTATGATCATTGATCAACCAGGTGATTAAAGTGGTTTAAATTAAGATGAAGATTAGTGCATTTTTCGCACAATTATTAAGCTTAATAAAATAAAATCATATTAATAATAACTACCTCTAAATAAAAATAAATATCCGACCAAAAATACTCTACGTAATAATGGAAATATTTCTAACTTATTAATATTTTAATGAACAAATAATAAATAATTATAATTCGTAAATATTGCCCCCAAAAATAATCTGATATGTAGAAAAAATATTCAGCACAATTTATTCGGCATAACATTGAGCTATTAGGGACTAGAAGTGACATGACAAACGAAACGTCATGCGCCAAATGCGGGTAGTAGGAGTGCGAACGGAGGAGAGAGAATCTAGCTATTTACTAAGGAGCGGTGATAGGCAACTACAGGGTGAAATTGATATCATTAGCATCCTTTTAAATAGAGTCCATTAAACTGAAGAACTTTTACTATGGGAGCAAACCGGTCGGAGCAAAAAATAATCTGCTGGCCCTGTACCCGGACTTTCGATTTTCGATATATCGAGACCGTTTCGGACCGAATTTCATTGTAATAGAGTTGACATTGGAACGAAAAAGTTCACGCAATTGCGAAGTTCGAATGTGCGGGTAGAGGCCCAGTTCCATACTAAACTGCAATGCCTACTCGACTCAAATGTATGCAACAGCTAATTTTTGGTTTGCTCCCATAATAAAAGTAGTTCAGTTTGATGGGTAGACTCTTAGTTTAAAAGGATGCTAAAGATATCAATTTCACCCTGTATAATGAAATGCAGTGTCATCTAGTATGTAATATATATCATAATAGCTCTTTTGCATTATAGTATAAGAGATAAGCGTACTTTTGGTAACCATCAGCTACAAGGCTGATTCAGTGTTCATAGAGTGTAGACTTGTAGAGCATCTCTGTGATGGGGATGGACCAGGTCTGCCTGCATAACTCCAGTCGGTTTAGGAGTTACTGATGATTAAAGGTCTAAAAAATTTAAGATCAGTTGCAAGGTTGATCGTATGATATTATTGTAGTAGTTGCAAAAACTGACAGGAACTACCAGTCGGTTTAGGAGATACAGCCGTTCAAAGGTCCGACCTTTACACCCTTAGACTACTTATATAGGGACGCGTAACCACGTGTCATTCTACTAACAAACTTTCTGCCACTTTTTGCGGGGGGCGAGGTAACATGTTATCCGCAACTTTGGATTTTATTTCCTATGACTTTAGATTCTAATTTTGAATGTTCAAAATCATGAAAAGTAATCTCGTGTAAACCCCAAACGTTCTAAGTTCGAAATTATTGTTTCGCAATAATAGGCTGTCTAGTTTAGTGATAAGTTATAAAATTGAATGTTGAATGTACATGATCATTGATCTTATACCGTGGCAGAGGGGAAATGCTACCGCAAGGCCGGTCCTTATAATAAGTAGTCTAAGTTTACACCCTATGAATACTGAATCAGCCTTGCAGTTGATGATAACAAAAAGTACGTCTATCTCTCGTAACATTATTACATTTTGAAATTTGCGCCCAAAAGCTACTTAGGTATCTTTGAACTATTATTTGCTACGTACAAACGACATGCGCCACATGCGTGTAGGAGCGCGAGCGGGGGAGAGATATAGCGATATACCTACGATACCTACTGAGACAGTGTGGCCATATCGCCACAGCGTTCTGGCGTGCAGTGTTATTTCTAGTATGTAGGCGTGACTCCTGCGCTGGTTTTTTAGCAAACATTACACAAAAACATGAAACAAAGCGGCGTCGCCCAATACTTTGTTTTAACCTCGTTTTAACACAAGATGGCGGATGCCAAAAAGCGAAGCTATGTTTCTTCATAAAAAACAGGCGCAGGACACTTGGTTTAATAGTTCAATGGTTAATATCTGGGTCATTATTTTATTCAGAGTACCATAATCCGGCCCCCTTCAAAGGCAACGGAACAAAGGCGATTTTGTTAGTAAAATAGGTAAATTCCAAAATAAAACTATTATCGGTAGCTACCGAATAAGAAACCAGTCTTAGAAAAACGTAAAATACTATACTTTTCTGCAAATTACGGTAACTCAGTTGTTTGTGGTATGAAATGCAATATAATTTTGAGGGACGGTAACGCAGTGGTTATTTTGCTGAAAAAAACATCAATAAAGGTAAGAAGTAGCAAGAAAACATCGCTGCAAATGTCTTTAATGATTACTATAAACAATGATCAACAAAAATCGGCATAAAACGGTAAAAAATACTTATATAATTTATACAATAAAAGAAAATAAAATATTATAATCCCCGCAAGTTGATATTGCGATGGAACCTTGTCACAATAACCGCTGCGTGACGTCATCAAGCACGGGCTGACCTTGCGAACGGTACTGATGGTGCACAGTCGACTACGTCAAAATTACGTCACCAAGATGGCGCAATATCAACTTGCGGGGATTATATCCAAATTGTACCCTGAATAAAATAATGGCCCATCTGATGAAATAATCACACGTCCAACCGCTATGCAGAACGAAACGTCAAAGTATTGTGTTCTCCCTTTGGCACTCGACAATCAATGGAGACGGCATGACGTTATTTTTCTATTAAAAACAGGTGGAACAAAAAATACAATAATATGTGAAATAGTAATACAATATCGGTAGTAGATAATATTAATAATTTTATTACCTGTAACAAAATTATAAACGTTTTTATTATTTTCGCGACTTACGAAAATATTTTCTGACAGCCAGAAAAAGAAATTTAGTTCCTAAAATCCCGATCGATGGCATTCACAAGACATATGTTTCAAGATACTGTATTTGCTGATAATAAAATAAGTCGGGGTTAGCCCCACTGCCCCACTTGCGTCCAACCTGGCTTAGCAAATAAACTCCAGTTATGTTGGTAACACATGGAGGTCTCCTCACGATGTTTTCCTTCGAGTGTCGAAAGTCGATTTTCTCCCCAGGTTTCAGAATATCTCTAACTACCCTCTCAGGGAATAAAGTCGTGAGCATATGTTATGCTAAATTCCTCATTAAAATTGATAATATTTCCCACAGTATGTAACAATGTCAAAAAAGTAAATCATGGAAAAAATTCTACAGATAAAAAAACATAACCCATGAGAAATCATTTTTATCTACACATTGAGCATATATTTTCTAAAGTCGTGAAAATAATAAAAACAATACTTAAATCGTATGTAATTATAATTATTATAAGTGAATAACATTACAAGTTGTTAGTTGAATTGTAAATACAACAATATTTTAGCTTTAGACGTTGAAATCAAGTAGAGTTGCTAATATTTCTTCACTTTGTTTTTGAATGTATCCGAATTTCTTTATTCCTTTTTAAATTTTGTGGATGAATGGTGTTAAGTGGGATGAATGTCGGCAGAATACGGAAAATACATTGAGAAGTCATAGGAATAACTTGGGAATAACTGCCTCCGTGGTCTAATGGTTAAGAGCATTGGCGCTCGTTCCGGAGGTCGTGGGTTCGATTCCCACACCTAGTGATATGTCACTTTGTGCGTTTTTCCCCAGTTGGTTAGGACATTGCAGGCTGAATAAACCTGATTACATGGCACGTTAAGCCGTTGGTCCCGGCTACTATCTCTGGTGGTAGTAGTCGTTACTCAAAAACCACGTCAGAGGCCGTAAGGCGGTCTGAAAAAACACTGACACCAGGGCTCTGCCCACTCTGGCCAGCGGAGTATAACGAATATTCCTATCTTCTTAGGAATAACTAATTCACTATAGAAGACGTTATACTCCGCTCGTGAGCCAACCGGCTCGGCCAGTGGACAATCTATGGGTGATCATTTTGTGCACTCATTGCTGCAAAAATTTCAACTGGGTAAGTTGTTACGCATACGCAGTAAGGCATTTCGTTTCGCGTTACGCAGCGCATACGATGGATATTATGCTCGCGGGCGCCCGTGGTTACGCCGCCTCAGTATGGAATTTACCACAGATGGCATATTCCATTGTGCAGCCAAGATGCCCGCGGGCAGAAATGTCCATCGTCTGCGTGCAAATAGTGCTAAGGTAACGCACATATCTGTAGAAAATCTCATACTTTTTTTATATTTCGAATCGACCAATAGCATTACTCAGGGAGCATCGTAAGTTTATTACTGCGGACTGTGGGGATCACACCAGTGACGGCGAAGCGCCCTGGTAGTGAATGAAATTAAGCAACCTGCCCAAGGGGCCCCCTAAAGGGTACAGTTCTCGGCGATGAGCGTTGCTGGGACTACGTAGACTACGATTGGGTGGTGGAGATCGGTGAGAGATCCGCCCTCTGCGCCTTAAGGCTCTCCCTCCCTGGTGCAAGGCTCTCTTTCTTACAAGCAAACTTTTGCATTTAGCCATCCCGCTTCAATTGCGTGGCTCCGGTCAGAATTTTCCGTTTTCTTTGAAAACCTGTATGATTTTTTATAGATTTTCAAGAAATAAGAAAACCAAATCATTCTATATTGTATTGTGAAGAATATTGTAAATTTTCATATTCTTCTGATCAACAATGTAAGAGTAAAACGGTTACAACTGGAAAAAAAGGGGTGACTTTGGATTCGTTTTTCTTCAGTTTTATTAATTAAAATAGATTTTGAGAAAAACCACATCACTTCTCATTATCCTGTAGATTGTTCAGTTTTGTATTCTGCTTAAAAAGTGCCATAGTTCATGTATAAAATGGTTACAAAGTTACGCAAAACCGGGCGGACGCCTAACTGTTGTATTTTTTTTATTGAATGAATTCGGATACATTCACCAACATTGTATTGTTTCGGCACAGCACAATATATTTGTATTCTAGTATTAAGTAAAAAAACTACATATTTTGAAAACGAAAACAATAATAAATAACATATCAGGTACTTTGAATAGCTGAGCTATTTTATTTACTTATTTTTTATTCACAAACACGATGAAGTTTGACGGAGTTTCAGAGAGTGTGCTTCTTGCTCTGCTCCCCTTAAGTTACCCTCGAAGTGCGGGGTGTGGTGCGGTAGCTGAAGTTAGTGGGAGGCAGGGAGTGGTCATTCTGGAGTGCGATTTTTGAAACTCATTCGCTGAGCTCAGCAGTTGAAAATGTAAAAATTTCTTTGGAGATATGCATCTTTCTGCTGCTGATTTGACTTTCAAAAATCGCACCCCTGAAGTACGATGTTTGAAAGTCAAATCAGCAGTAGACAGATGCATATCTCCACAAGTAACACACAGTAAGGCGCGCGGCGTGGCGCGAGCGAGATGGCATAAGTAATTGTAGCAGCGTGAGCGGTAAGACAAGTGGCGACAGTCGTCTCTGAAGCAAAATCGCAATTTTGCATTTCTAACCCCTCTCATAATGTTCTGTGATCTAAACACACCCTTAACATTTTTTAGTAAGTAAGTACTTAATAAAAAAATTGTGGTCAGGTTTATCTATTCTATGTCTATGTGATGCAAATCATCTGTTTGTGAATAAAAATATTATTGCAATGATCTTGTAACTTTAATTCGTATAAAATAACGCAATCTTGCATTGTTGAGTTGATGTTAGATTTGTTAAGTGAAAATATTAAGGTATATTCAGAATATTAAAATAAGCCGGAAATGTATTGCTTCTGCTCATAAAATTCTTATTTGTTCTTTTTAAACTACTTACACATATTTTTTGCGTTCATACAAATGAAATTAGGTGTTCAAAATTATCTGAAACAGCTGATTTTTTATCGCGTTTTCTGAGGTAGGCTCCATAGTGAAAGTTGTTCAGTTTGATGGTCTGAGTTCATCCTGTAATGTCAGTGGCAATGTCTCCGGTTATTCAAACAGTTTCAGATAATTTCAAATATTATTGATTTTAAACATGTTACAGCCATTTCAAATCAATTTAAAGATTGAAAAATTAGGTCTCTGGTGAGACTTGAACACGCACTTATCCGAACCGGGGAATCGCGTTATCCAATTTCGCCACCGAGCCCACTAACCAGAGAACGATATTTTCAATCTTGAAGACGCAACGTCTTGAGTGGACGTGAGCGCCATCTACTGGAAGCTATTACAAACCATCCCCGACCCGGTTGGTGTAATGGTTGCCATGCCGGACTGCTAAACCAGGGTCCTGGGTTCGAATCCCGGTTCGGTCATGGATGTTATATGTTTGTGCCGTTGTTGTATGATTCCTATAACAAAAAGCCTAAGGCTTACTTGGGATCATTACAATGTATATGCCTGTGAACGTTATTTATTTTTTATTTTATTTTATATCCAACATTTTGGAAGAGTGCGGGTTCAAGTTCCACCCGAGACTTAATTTTTCAATCTTTAATTTAGTTTCAGATAATGTTGTTCATTGAATACACAATATAAAGTATGTAATAGTACAAATTAAAGAGCGACCAGCCTTCTATATGCCTTACAGTTGTTAGTTTAAGTAAATAAACATTAATATTTAGAAATATTAACTGTGTTTTATTAATTTATTATACCCAATCCCATATCCTCATTGAGGCATTCGTTTTTTTATATTTTTTTTATTTATTGGCTATGTGCGAAGTGGGTGTTGGAAACTGTCAAGTCGATCGCAGCGTACGCCGTGGCAGAAATTTGTACTACTGACGGCGGAGCTATGTCAGATTTGCTTGAATCTATGAAAATCAGCACACTAACTGTTAAGTTAACGAAAGTGACTGTTAAGTTGTTTCGTGTTAACGAAATCTCCAAAACAGTCAATACTACAAACTTTCTATTGGCATCTAGATGCTCACTTTTGTCGCATTTTAACCCCCCAAAGGTGTTAAAACTGAGGTAAAAGTTTGTATGGGAATTCCGATACAAATTAGATTTTGTCCGTGGCTTCGTCCGCAACCGCTCCCGTCATCGTACCGGAATAAAATATAAGCTAGCTTTTAAGACTAATAATAAGCTTTTAAATATAAAAAGTTTTATCAAATTCGGTACAGTAGCTTTGGCAGAATCCTCGAACAAACACAGACTTTTACAGTACTATAATAGTGTAAATAATTCACGGCTGCCCGAAAAAGTTCTGTCAGTACGCCGCGCTAGTGTGGCGCTAGTGTCGTGCACATAGCCAATAATTAATGGACTCTTGCTTGTGCGTCAGCACTGCATTTCCGCCAGTGTCAAGTAGTTTATGGGAGAATCTATCCCAATCTCAGGGATTGTTTTTGATCAATCTTTACAGCCAGGCTCAGTTTTACCATATTTAGTAGTGGTAATGATGATGGTATTGTAATAAAACAAATGAATTACACAAAATACTTTTATTAACACCTGTATCTACACACTCGCACATCTACTATGCATCTATACAATTTGCAAAACTACATCTTTTTCGGATTCACAATTTACTTCTTGTGTACTGGATAATAATGGCACAACTATTATTTAAAAAAAAACATTACATCATTTTGTTCGAAATATAAAATACTGGTTTCACAAAACAAATACCTACCTAAAGGTAAAAATTGCTGAGGATTTCAAATAAAATTTTACTCGATAGGTGGCGCTGAATGAAAAACTATACCTAATGAGGCATTTTTTAAGAATGGTATAGTTAAAATTTATAGATGGCGTTAGTTGTTGCTCGCTTATTTAGATGCAAAAAAAACGCTCAAGACAACCAGGTTCAATTTCCTAAACAATATACTTACAATATACGAGGAAAAATGCGTTCGAAAAGTGTATTGTTTTTTCTAACATCGCCATCTAGCAAGTGTCAAAGAACTATTCTTTTGTATAATGAAGACGCCTTATTTTTTCAGTATATAGCTCATTAAGGTTACCTACAGAAAAAATAGTTCTGCACAATTTTCCTGTCTTAAAAATTAATGAAATCACAAAATAGCTACCAAAGTTGTCTACAGTCTTTTTTGAGATTTCCAAAATACACTACTTATTGTAAAAAATAGCTATAGTTTCAACAATTATCGTTACAATGACTATGCAATGCTTTCAAAATACATCAAATAAAGTAAAAAAAACCAGGACAGGATTTTTTTTTCAACTTACACAATCTTAAATCGAAGGGACAGAGATCTAACAATATAATAAAACGAAAACAGTGCCATCTGCATTTGTGACACGCTAATTAATATAATAAAAGTTTTGCCCAACAAATAATAGATGGCGTTAAAACTAATAGTTACAAATCGAAATTTTTTTAAAAGAAATATAATACAAAACAAGAGACAGTCTATGACAAAAAAATAATACTTAATTGTATTTATTTGTGACTTTTATAATACTATAGAAGTAAAACAATTAGCACGACTGTCATCCAACGTATCTTGGCATCTAACCGAAAGAGATTGCTTACTTAGACAGGTGCAACCTTAAATTGAACGATTGCATCGAGTTTAAAACTATAAGAACCAAGCGCAAATTGTCCAAATAAAATACGGGACTAAAAACCACATTTAGTTCAACAAAAAAACAACCTTAAGATTCCATAATTAGAATTAAAAATGCAATTCTGTATTTAATAAAATAGTACAATTGTTTTACCATTACACATTACAGTATATTATTATATTTGAGATATTTACAAGCATTTTTTGTACAAGCTTTCACGAAAACAGGTCGATTTGAAAGATAAAGTGTACAGTCAGAGCACCGTCACTAAGAGAGGGCGCGCACGAGACACTTTTGTCTCCACAACTAATTTGTCTCTCACATCAAGTCTATGGCCTTGTATGAAAGTGCGCGTATTTAGCGACGCGACTTTTCATACAAACCCTGTGAGAGACAATTTAGTTGCGGACACAAAAGTTGCTCGTACGCGCTATCTCTTACGTTTGTCAGCTGTGTTTGTTACCTATGGCACCGCGTATCGCACGCGAAACAGGCTGTCGCGTATTGTCATAAGGCGCATTTGACCCCACCTATCCCTAGCCATTCCAGACCGTCTAGCATGATTTCTCTACTTGCGCGCGACTCGGCTTTTTTCCATACTACAACTCGCGGCAAGCGCGGCTTACGCTCTCCGAAAAACGCGGGAACAGGTTATTTTGTATGCAGCGAAGGCGTGTCGCGCGCGAGTAGAGAAATCATACTAGACATGCTGGATACGTGCTTGAAACTCTTGAAAGAAGGTTAGGTACACTTCCTTGGATTCGATATAAAGATCTGTCAAATCAAATATGTTTTCGTGAAGGTATCACTAAAATACATTTCATACTTAAGATTCGCAATACAAAAAAAAATACATCTCATTTTCTTAGTACTGCCAGCATCTAAAAATATTCTCGGTTCTTATGTAAAAATACTATTGCTATTAGTTATCTGTTCAGCATGTTGAAATAAAAATATTTTTCATTTTCATCTCATTTATAAAAAACATTAAAATAATAATGTTCCACAAGGCCACTAAAACTATTGTGATCTGTTATTTAATTATTCTAATTATTATGTTGTGATTTAGCAAGTATTACGTCTCACTTTTCATACAAACTGTACGATATAGACTAGGCATTCGTTATATTATTGACTACCACTGAAAAAAAACATATCCTTTATGTTATTTTATTCTTAAATCTGATTCTGGAGTGACAACACGTGTAGGGGCGTAGGTATCTATTCTGTATCAGGGTTCTCTCTGTGGTACAATTCATTAAGATCTGTATGTTTATTTGTGCACGCAAAATATAAAAACTACTGATCCAATTCTGATGAAATGTGCGGAAAAACATGAACCTAACTTGGATATTAGCTTTCACCCCATCTCAGGGTTCAATCAATCAGAAGGGCGAATTTAAATATCAAACACATCGGTATGTAGGTATTCACTGATCGCATACTAATGTGATACTAATTTACGGGCACAGCACAAGTAATAATACTTTTATTTAATACATTAACAACTATATGGCGCTGTCCTATTGCCATTGCTCGCGCGATCATGCGTTCGTCCAACGAAAATCATTGTGCCACTATGCGTTTAAACATACTTATATCTGAATAAAAATAGAACAATTCGATCGCATCTCATGATAGCACGACCTTCTATAGGATATTCCGCAGATATAAGTATGTTTAAACGCACAGTCGCACAATGATTTTCGTCGGACGAACGCATGATCGCGCGAGCGATGGCAATAGGACAGCGCCTTACGCATACAATACTTTTTTACATTTTGAGATTCTAAAGCCTACTTCTATATTAACAATTTTAGATTATTTCCCAAATTATCCTAGGCCTTTACATTTTCTGAACGGCAAAACACTATTTTACCACAATAGCTCATAAGTAGTTGCACACCTCACAGGGACAGCTTCATACAATCGCGCTGCGATAGGCACACTACTACACGGCGGTGTGTGCGTAAGCTTTCACCGATTAGTTCACCTACACCACAGTATAAGAGTATCTATTACTACATACAGTGCGGACACTCCCTGCCCCCAACCAATTTTAACCTCAACCCCTCTGGCAGGAAGTGTGGCGGAAAATGTAGGCAATGGCACAGCTAAGTCACAGTATAAGACAGTACCATCTTCATACAATGGTACCAAACGCGGCTTGTGCTTGCCTAGCTCGCCAGTACGTACGACGAAATCTAAGGCAGCCAAGGCAGCGCCAGACGGGGCTACGAGGAGATATTGTCAGTGTGTGCGTGCTACGAGGCGTACAACGCGTTTGGTACCATTGTACGAAGATGATTACTGTCTTATACTGTGGCTAAGTGTCCAAGGTGTGCCTACAAGCCGTTCGTGGACAAACCGTCTCGGCCAGTGGATAATCTATGGGCGAGCGCGTCCTGTGACCATTTTGTTCCTTAGAAGCTTTTCTCTGTGGCATTTTTACCAATGTCTCAAGGACTTGTAGATATTACTTAATTATTATTATTTGAGATACAATTTTCCCTCTGCAATGGGTTGTCTTTTTATTACAAATACATTCTTTACAATGAGTAGGATTGTCCATACTTTAGGAGGGCTGGGCCATCGCGTTTCTCGTAGAAAATATTCTTCTGAACTTATGGCCCATAAAGTAAAATTTTTTAGTCCCTTTAGATTATTGAACAATGTAAACTTTGAGAGTAAAGTTTTTTTCATTTCATAGGGTTATACAGGGTGAAATTGATATCATTAGTATCCTTTTAAACTAAGAGTCTACCCATCAAACTGAACAACTTTTACTATTGGAGCAAACCGATCGGAGCAACAAAAAAATCAGCTGTTGCCATGGGCGTAGCAATGATTTTTTCCCAGGGCGGGCCCAGGGTCGTTGCAATAAAATCTAAAATCTAGAGCGAGCTCGAGTTTTTTACAACCTATACGAACGAGCAACGCAAGCTCGAGATTTTACTACACTATGAAAACTTATAGGATCCATAACCTAGAGCGAGCGAAGCGAGCTCGAGATTCCACTGCACTCTGGACCGAGCGAAGCTAAGCAAGCTCGAGCTGTTGCATAATTGAGTCGAGTAGGCACCGCAGTTTGAAACAGCAGATTTTTTTGTTGCTCCGCTCGGTTCGCTCCCATAGTAAAAGCTGTTCAGTTTGATGGGTAGACTCTTAGTTTAAAAGGATGCTAATGATATCAATTTCAGCCTGTAAATGGGACTATAGCGCCAGCCTGACTAAACGGAAACAATGGCAGACGGCGACTCGCCTTACCACGATTATTATGAATCTTACAGCGGCAGCGCAGGTGGTTCATCATCGTCGTCGATTCTCATGGCGACCATATGCGGCAGCTTGAAGTGTTGGATGTGGTACGGAGGCTCGGGACTAGTGCACGGCCGGATCTGCGAGGTTACCTGCAACGTTACATTAATACATTGACTTAATACGTAGGTACTACGTACGTACTCGACACGACAAGCAAACTTTATGCTCCATATGTGGGTAGGATAAATAAGAGTAGCGCGGGCGGGTGTAAGAGATAGCGATAAAGATTTAATGAATGAGTAATTTTTAAGTGAGGTGTGGTGCTTGCTATCGACACATTGAATTGCAGCCAGACGATATTTATTTTGAGGATTTTCATTGAAAAACGATGAAAAAATTATGGCAGTAATCAATGTTTCATACAAATATTCTGGTTTCGATACGTGCTTGAACCAGTACGTAATTACACAGTACACACAGACGGAGTCACGGGCAACAGCTAAGTAACAAATAAAAGCAGGCGAATCGACAACTACATATACAAGGTGTAACAAAACACCCTAGTATTACTTAAGGGGGTGCTGCTTCAGACCATCAAACTGAACAACTTTCACTATGGAGCAAATTTGGGTCTTCTGGTTGACGAATCCTTGCGCTTTGAAAAACATGTATCCCAAAAAATTGGCAAATGTTTTGGAGCACTACGGTCACTATACAAAATGCGACCGTTTCTGAACACTGACACAAGATTCACTCTCTGTCAGAGCCTTGTCCTCTCCAACATACAATATTGTGATATTGTATATGGGCTGAGTCTTCTAAAAAAAACCGCTGACCGAGTACAAAGGGTTCAAAATGCTTGCATGCCATTTTGCATAACAATACCAAAGCGACATCATATCACCCCTTATCTCATCAAAAACAAAATGTTAAATACTTCAAACTTAAGAACCTTAAAATACTGTTCCTTTATTTATACGCTCCTAAGAAATCAGATCCCTCAATATTTATATAGAAAACTTGTAATTAAGCAAATAGCTCGCATTTTACGAAATAGAGGAATTATGTTCATTATCCCCGTATACTCACTCGCCTCGACCACGGGTTGCTTTAAATATGCCGCCTCCAAAATTTGGAATGACTTGCCACCGCCGATACGCGGTTCACTTGTTCTGACACTAGCAACTTTCAGAAAGAAATGTCGAAACTGGCTAATTATCAAGCAATCCGAACTAGCGGTGGGTGCACGGTGCAGGCTATCCCCTTATATAAATAAGACTTAGATTTTATTTGAACTGTTTTTTTTTGTGGGCTCTTGTTTTTTAAGTGTTTTTAGTTGCTTTTTTTTTTCTTTACTTGTTGCCTATTTAATATATTTATTGTTACTAGTTATTAAGACTTTTTTAAAACTTATAATAGTAGATCTCTTTTTTTTAGCAGTAAGTTCGGCTGTGACAATAATAGCAGTGGTAGTTGGTCTGACCAACTACCGTATACTGATGTCACAGACCATTTTGTCTTGAATATGTTTTTTTTTTGTGTTTTTTATGTATTTGTAAGTACTGACTGTTAAATATAACTGTTTTTATAATGTGTTTTATAAGACAAATAAAGAAATTCTATTCTATTCTATTCTATTCAAACATCGAGAAAAAAATAAAAAAATCTGCTGTTCCGTAAAAACTGCAGTAGGTACCGACGACTCTACTAAATATGCGACAGCCGATTTTTTTTCTCGATGTTTGCTCCATAGTGAAAGTTGTTCAGTTTGATGGTCTGAAGCACCCCCTTAAGTATTACTAGGGTGTTTTGTTACATCCTGTAAATAAAATATATAATAAATAAAATTCTAAATAATAAGTGCAACTAAATAATGTAAGTGCATATAATAAGATACAGAAGGAACACAGAAGAGATCAAATTACCAACTTGTGTACTTCTGCCTCGACGGCGGCGAGGTAGAATGCCCTTGCGCGCCATGAAGAAACTGTAAAATAACACATTGGTTTTAGGGTTCCGCGGTCAAATATATTATAATATAGGTCCGATCCTGTATGGAGTACTGCTGCCACCTGTGGGATGGCTCAGCCAAGTATCAACTTGCCACACTCGACTCGGTTGAACGCAGAGCCAGGAGGCTCATTGGCGACAATAAGCTGGTGGAGACTAAGCTGCCTAGACCACCACCGCAGAGTGGCCTGCTGGTCGGTCTTCTACAGATTGTACTTCGGTGAGTGTGCCCAAGAGCTACATGAGCTCATCCCACCTTCCCCTTTCTACTATCGGACTTCCAGACGCACCGCAATAAAAAAAACCGCGGTATATCACCCCTTTTTGGTTGACATCCCACATACCCGCACCAAGCGCCTTTCCGATTCTTTTATAATGCGCACAACCAAGGAGTGGAATGCCTTACCTGCGTCAGTATTTCCGAGCGCTTACAACCCGAATTCCTTTAAAGTACGAGTGAATAGGCTTCCTCTGGGTAAGCTCGCTACATCTTTTTTTTATTTACGATTTGTTTTCTCTTATAAGGAAAACAGATGTCAATTTTATTTGATAAAATATTAGAAATGGACTCAGCTAGGTTTTGAGCGGATGTGGCTTGCGAGCAGACATTTTCCCAGTCAACACTATCCACTGCAACGACAAAAGAAGACAGTGTTGATTTATTGTAATTACGTACTAGACGTGTCTGTGAAGGGGTAAGGCGGCACTCGCATAGAAAGTGGCCGCGCACACCATAGTGATCGCTAATATTTGTCGTGACGGGGGTGACATACTGGAAACCGTTGGTTATATTAGTATATAAGTGATCAAGACAAGTAGCAGAAGTAGGCGTCACACGAGTTGGGAAATCTGTCTCAATTTGAAAATTATGTACGGTAAGAGTATCATTAAGATTTTTACGCGCCGAGCTCGACGTTATGTAATCAATGTTAGCATCGCCCACAACAATGCAGTCAAGACAGGTTGCGTTTATCTTATCGAGCAGTCTATCCAGTACGTACAGAAAGTCGGAGTCTTTGATAGTGTTATGGTTGGATCTGTAAAAACATACAATTAACAACTTGTACTCGGTAAGTTCTATAGCAGATATTTCGCAGCAACGTTCAACTGACAGTTTACAAATATCTACATTTTCTATTGCTTTTAATCCAGATTTAACAAACAAACAAGATCCACCATGTTGAAAATCTGTACGACAATATTTAGAAATTAAAGTATAATTTTCGATATTTATACAATCTAATTCACTAGTTTTGAGCCAATGCTCTGTCAAAGCTAGAACGTCACATTGTAAATCATTTTGAAGTAAAACTTCTAGTTGTCTCGTTTTACTGTTTAGGGATTGCATATTTTGCAAGCTAACAACAATTTTATTATTGTTTGGCTTGTTTATGTTTTTCTTCTTTGGTGGGTAGAATCGGGGAGCCGTCGGCCGCAGGGGTTGCGCGGGCGCGGGCGCGGGGGGCACGCCCTGCGCGCCCGCCGCTACGGCGAAACCACTCGCTCACCTCTGTCTGCGGCGGCCAGTTATCGGGACACATAAAGTACTCGAATGTACTAGTCGGAACTGTGATTAAGAATGATGCGTAGTGTTCATGCTTCAGTTTTAGCTTCTCAGTGTGGTAATTACCGGAAGGGTTTTTCTTATCCATGTATGCTCTTAACGCCTGTGGTGTAGTGTCCGGCTTGAAAAAACATGCATGGATTTTCCTCACTCTCTCGACGGTTTGAAGATCAGTGTCTATGGATCCCGTACCCCGGATCACCTCCCTCGACTGACGCTGCTGGCGTTTGCGCTTACCAACTATCTGCCATGGTGAATCATTTTGAGGTACAGTGTCTTCATTATTAGATACAATATTTTGCGTATTGCAGTCATTTAATAAGCTATTGGAAGTCATATCGGTGCCACTCGCTGGTTGTGGTTGCGGGGAGGGGGTTTGTTTTTGTTCGTCTTTAAGCAACAAGGGGTTAGAGACAGTGGGGGTCGGGGTGACATTCGATGCTGGCGGTGGAGTCGCCGAAAGAACACGACTATTGCCGACTGTTTGCACGACTCGGGTTCGCCTAGCGTCGGCACGTTGCCCTCGCGCGGTAGGTTTTAGAACAGCTGTTGATGACGTACCTTTCGCGGTCACAATCGGTGTAACTGCTCGCTCTCGTGTTGTCTTCGGTTCTTTGTCCTGATTTTCGGATTTCGATGACGGTTGAGCAGCCATATTTATTTGAGATTCTTCTTTGTTCCTTTGCAGAAGATCTAATTTCTCCTCTAATTTCTGCACAGTTAATGTGAGTGTCGTAATTTTTTTCTCCATCGGTGCGAGACATTTCGCTAATAACTTTTCAATACTTTCTAACGTGATATTCGTCATTTTTATATTTATATTTTAACTAAATACGAGAGCTCTGTAGAGATCGACCTTCACCGCGGGGGGGGCGGGGGTGCATTCATTCCCATCTTCGTCCTGAGGACTGGATTGAGGTCAAGAGCGAACCCATCCATAATAAAAAAAGGTAGTATGACGTCGGCTTGTTTCGTCAGGTATAGGGTAAGTACACAGGACAATCAAATAACAATACAGATTTAGTTCAAGTGACAGTCGTGCTCGCACGTCCGCTCCGTTCGACTGACAGCTAGCGAGTGTCACCCCACTCCGCGTCCGTGCGCCCACTACCGTCCATTTATTGTACCAATACGTGAATACGTGAAGGTTAGACCCAGGCTCACACAGTCTGCCTAACGGAGTACAACCTCGCTATGTTGTGTGCTTACCGTATGGTAGATATAGGTATGTTGAACTGCTCTGAGACTGTCTAGAAGGTGAGAACCCGGTTCACGCAAGACCTCGCTATGTTGTGTGCTTACCGTATGGTAGATATAGGTATGTTGAACTGCTCTGAGCCTGTCTAGAAGGTTAGACCCCGGTTCACGCACGACCCCGCTATGTTATGTGCTTACCATATGGTAGATATAGGTATGTTGAACTGCTCTGAGCCTGTCTAGAAGGTTAGACCCCGGTTCACGCACGACCTCGCTATGTTGTGTGCTTACCGTATGGTAGATATAGGTATGTTGAACTGCTCTGAGCCTGTCTAGAAGGTTAGACCCCGGTTCACGCACGACCTCGCTATGTTGTGTGCTTACCGTATGGTAGATATAGGTATGTTGAACTGCTCGGACACAGTCTGGAAGGTTAGACCCCGGCTCACGCAGTCAGCAGCTTGACGGAGTACGGACTCGCTACGGCGGATTCGTTTGTTTATGTTGTATTCGGCCTGAGTGGGCTGCGCCGGTACCTGCGAGAGAGTAGACGTTCACTATAAGGGGCTGTTTAAACAGAAGTGACGTGGCGCGGATATTTCGCGGGCGGGGTGCGGCAATATAAACCTTATAGTACGTAGCATAGAGTCGTTTGGAGAATTACGCCCGCGCCACCAGGCGACGTCGCCTGGTGGCGGGGTCGCGATTTTTCTTTACATCAAAAAACGACGCTATGCTACGTAATATAAGGTTTATATTGGTGTTACTTTGACTACCCGCCACCGCCACGCGTCTCTTCTGTATAAACCCTACCAAAGTCTGTATCCCGGGGAGGATTAAGGCATAAATAAATAAAATTAAAATTCTTTATTTCATACATTACATCCTTATTTTGTTAGTATCAAACTTAAATAACTGAATGAATGAATGAATGAAATATACTTTTATTTACACCAAACACAGATACAGCATAGGAATAAAAAACGATAATGGTACAAATAAGGCGGTCTTATCGCTAAAAAGCGATTTCTTCCAGACAACCTTAGGGTAGAGGAAATTTAAACAAAGAACAACGGGTCGGTGCTATATAAAATAAATAGTAAATATCAGAAATAAAGGAGAAACCGAAAAATAAACGCATTTCATAATAATAGACATACATATACTTACATATATAAATATATGCATACATAATATATACGCATAAAATATACATGCTACAGCTATAATATATAGTAAAGGAAAGATAACACAAACACACATACAACCACCATGACTGAGAAGGAAAGCAGAATGAGAGGAAAGGAGAAGAAAAAAAAAAAAATAATAAATAAAATAGTCACAGTTCTAGGAAATAAGCTTTGACCTTCGACTTGAAAACATCCAGCGAAGGAGCACGTCTAATCGACTCAGTATGCTATGCTACGTAATATAAGGTTTATATTGATGTCACTTTGACTATCCGCCACCGCGACACGACTCTTCTGTATAAACCCTACCAAAGTCTGTATCCCGAGGAGGATTAAAAAAATCTTTATTTCATACATTACATCCATATTTTGTTAGTATCAAATTTAAATAACTATGTTAATCTATCTATCTATAACGTCACGCCTCTTTCCCAGTGGGGTAGGCAGAGACCAGGGCGCGCCACTTACTACGATCTTTACATACCTCTTTTGCCTCATGCACATCCATACATCTCTTCATACATGCCCGTCGGTTTCGAGTACTCCGCACCTCCCCTTTTTGTAGGACGCAACTGATTTGATCAGCATACGTCCTACGAGGGCGCCCTCTGCCGACACTTCCACTCACATTAGCAACATATATCTCTTTCGTACATCTGCTGTCACTCATCCTCTCCACATGACCAAACCAACGAAGCATACCTTTCTCTATTCTTGTCACAACATCTTCTTTCAATTTACATCGATCTCTTATTACACAATTTCTCACTTCATCTCAACTATGTTAATACAAACTGAAATGTCTTCCTTATCAAATAGAGTTGTAAATAGCGTGCGCTAGCAAACGCCACCGTCCGCTCGATAAAATTATAACTTGACAGCATAGCATCGCATATGCTCACGACTATTCCCCGAGGGGGTAGTCAGAGATATTCTATTATAATTTGACACTTTATTTAAAACATTGTTTCAATTGGATAAGTAAGGCTGTAGGGGCGATTGTGACTCCTACACTATTTATGTTGAATGTTGAATGTTATGTTATGTTGATGTTATCGAAAGGAACGGGATGTTAAAGAAAACTGTTAATTGTGTCCGTCTCATTCGAGAGTGTATTTTGCACTTAAGTAGGTTGCGCGTCGAGCGCATGAATTCGCTATGTTAGCAGGATCGATACAATTATAGAAATAAAGTAAATTATAAAATAATGTCGAGTAAGCTCGTACATCCTGCCAACTACAAAAGGATAAACATAAAATAAGCCATTAACAATAAAAGCAACTTATCTTAAATTTCTAGAAAATAACATTGTATTACATAAGTATAAAGTCGCTCTGAGGTTATATCAATTAAAAGTCAGTTAACACTCTTTATCTTTCATATATTGACTAAAACATACTTAATTTAATACAACACAATTTACGTGCAACTCTCTATCCCGATCTCAAGAATGTGTGCTAGTTAAACTTTTTGAGTGGCATACCCCCTTCGCCCCGCTCCTTCCTCAACCCTCGTGTTACAGTCGGCCATCCTTTATTAACGAGTCTCTTCGTTAAAGAAAATCTAAGTGAATAATTTAATATAAAACCAATTTTAAAATATTAGTTAAGAACAGTAATATAACAAAATTTCAGTGAATCCATTAAATGCAGTTAGTGCATTATAGACATAATATGCAGTATGCAGTACCTATAGACACTCTAAACATCGAATTTAATCTCAAAATATCATTAACATATATTTTATTGAACGGTAACATCAACATTCATTCGAGATACCTACATCATACGAACTACATCTATATTTAACATCATACGAACGAACAAAGCTTAGTGTAGGTACTGGTAAAATCAAGAAAAATATAAATAACATTAATATATCCATAAATACAATCGAAATAATTATACTCTTTTTTTTAACAACATAAGCAAAAGCATAGCATATGCTCACGACTATATTCCCCGAGGGGGTAGTCAGAGATAACATCGTTCATCGTTCTTTAACATCAATTCAATTATAAGTAAGTACCATAAGTATAAATTCTTAAACATTCTTTCAACATTTTATTTACATTTAAGATAGTATGCAATCCATCCTAGAATACAATCTTAAGCGTAACAGTAGGCAAAGTTCTCTTTAACAACAATACAACATCGTTAATTACATAACAAGTTACAGGTTTATTGTAATAAAAAAAAACATTTCATTTCTTTATATTTACTTCCCCTTAAATTTTAACTTTTAATAACAGAATTATTTTCAGTTATCAGCACAATAAAATATACCAATTCTAGATTTTAAAATTATTTCTTTTTATCCAACGCCGACGTGGGCAGGCAGACAGATAAAGATAACATTCATTCTGTGCTAATTTTAAAATATTAGAAATAAGTGATAGGTAGTAAAAAATTCAAATGCTCCAGAAACAAGAAAAGAAACCCCAAACTAAATCAAACCCATTCATTTGTTACATTACACAATTTAAATGACATAAAAGCTTGTAAAATTGAACATTCTACATTACAATTTAATTATAACTTTTCGGCCATCTTTTAGGAAACGAGTCCCTCGTTTTTTTTTGAAGGATGTAGCTATTATTTGTTACACAATGAGATAAACTTTAAGATGTTTGACCACTCACGTTTAATTGAAGACGTGAGTAACTTTCATAGATATAGTAACTAGATGAAACCATACCGTGGCCGCACATGAAACAGCAATAGTGTGACTTTTGCATACAAAAAGTCGGTTTGTTTGGCAAGATGTCATCAACATTCCATAGGTTTGACAATGGTTTGACATCTTGCCAAACAAAAAAAAACCGGCCACGGTGACCGAAACAAGAAATAATATTTCTGTCTTTTTTGTTTACATAAGTTTTTATAACTGGCTATCCGGCCCTCTCATTTCTTGGCTCCATCTTTCAGCGTAAGCGAAAAGTTTTTAATCTAAGGTAACTTTTAACATAACAAATTTTGAATTTGACAAAAACAGTAAGATATGAGTTGCCTCTTCCACATCCATCCAATTCAATCCAATTCACCACTCCTGGGCGGTACTTCCTTGCAGTGGCGTAGCTAGAGGGGTAGAGGTGGGAAACACCCACCTCAGAAATCCCGTTGTCCCCTTTAGAAAAATTTAATGTAAGGATAGAAAATAATAATACTCATAATGATACTGTTTCAATTCAACATCATCTTATAACATTTTAGCCAAAACTCAGAGGCAGTACTGCAAAATTTCAAGTTCGCTTCGTTCGCTACAGATGTATAATGGGCTAACGCACTTATACCAAAACTGTTATTATTTATAAAATAATCGTATGCACCTTTAAAACGTAATCTACAACCTCCTTAAAAATCCCAAGCCAAATTCTGATTACATGTGAGCCTTAGGAAAATTATCTTTTGGATCCAACCCTGCCACGAGAAATGTGAGTCTTGCCACTAGGGCAGTAGGTGTGAGCTAGGTGGTGGGTTACCTCTTCAGGAAAAATCTCTAGCTACGCTAATGCCTCCTTGTACCAATCCTGCCCTATGGTGAAAAGGACAAACCATGTTTTATCTAGAACCAATCCTTGGGCGGTACTTCTTTGTACCAATCCTGCCCTTTTGGTAACACATACAATTCACTTGTCTCAATACCCAACTAGCAAAATAAGGTTTTGAATAAGCCACTAATGCGTTTTAGTAAGACTTAATACATTTTGAAATAGTCTTAGAATGGTCTTGTAGTGTTGTATACAAAACCCGTTTTGGGCACAAAATTCATATGATCTTGAATTTGTTTCGTATGTCATGAAAAATGCTAATAGCTCTAATTCTGACCTTCAACACACACTATTTGTGCTACAAATCCTGTACGCTGCTAACTTAGAATCATTATGAGATCAACAGCCAGTTACAAAATTAATTTCGGAGTGTTTGTGGATTTAAATTAAACACTTAATAAGTGACATAAATAAAAAACAAAGCGGCCATCACGCGATCATGTCACAATTGTGACTTTTTATTGTAATTGTGACTAGTTACTACCAGTTGTATGTGCTAAGGTGAATTTTTCATTTCGAAGAATCTTTCTTGTGAAGGATTTTTAACATAGCTTGCACAATAAATAGCGTTCCCAAGACTACTAGTCTTGTATGCATCCTAGTAACGCATTTCCATAGAGAAGTATTATTCTACTTGGTTAAAGCTTTATTGATAGTAAAATGTTTAGCGTAGAGTCATAGTCCCATATCTTGCTAGTATAGGACTAGTACTTGAATAATATCACAATATTTTAATCTCTAATGTGCTTTCGTAAGTTATTTTAGCAGATTAATTACTCTTGGCATTAATTTATCATTTAGCAGTGCATTTACAAGTGGCATATATTATTCATGACTGTCCTGTGACTTGTATAAGACTTATAGCTCTATAAGCTGCTATTTTCATGAGCAATTTGCTTGTTGGGTAACCAATCTTCGGGCGGTACTTCCTTGTACCAATCGTGCCCGATTCATTGTGGCATTAGAACTCTTCTACATCAACCAGGCTGATCAACATCAATCATTTATTCTGTATTAGGTACACTCTAGTTTTAATATTCATTTTTCAACTCTGTTTAATAATCTATGGCTATAACGAAATACTAATTAATGAATGTGCTTTCCATTTATATTGACTATTTGTATTATCTTCGATTACACCGGAATATAATTTATGTTTATACTTTAATTATTAAAATTACCTTTGCACCCATCGGCTACTCCCTCAGATACTTTCAAAATACTCTTCCTTCAGTTTTTTTTTTTGTACACTCAGAAGAAGTATGTTCTATTTCTATAGGATTGTATTTTAGAACAATTATTTTGATGATAGGTTTAGAGCATATAATATGACCTTTCATATTATAATTTTAATTAGCAGATGATATCAAGTGCTGTTTTGTTTCTTTTGACCGTGGAGCGTGTCTTACGTGAAACTCATCAATTGTCAGGAGCTTCATGTAGTTGTTATCTACGAATAAGAATGTATAGAAATGTAAATCAAGCTCAAAAAGTGACCCCAAAAAAAGTACACAGTGTTCGATGCTTTTGTTTAGAGTTATTCTTCCATAGTTATTCTTATTCGTAGAGTTGTTATGTTCAAAACGCGCTAAGAACCCGTTAAAATGTTTAATTCATGTAGTTGATACTAAAACGTCTCACTGTTTTTTTTTTTAAATCTAAATATCTTCTGGATTCTCAAATTTGGCGGATTGTGCCCCAACTCAATTGCTTTTATATCGAAACTTTACACTAGTTAAGTTAATTCATTTTTGTAAAGTAATATAACTCTAACGATTCACCAAAGCGAACCCCTTTATTAAGCATATCAGTCAGTAGTTCAGCATAATTTTCTGTTGCCAGCATTATAGTACATCAATGGTTGCCGGAAATGATCATAGTAATATTTCTTTCCACTCCTATCCTACCATGAGTGCTTTAATAGAAAGTAGCCTTTGATACCTTATTTTAGCATGACCGACGAGCTTAGGTAATGCGTAATGAACGGTCTGCCTGTCACTCCATTTATATATCTGAACATTCGTCTACTTTATTCAACCCCATAACATTTTTTTATTCATTTGATAGCGAATCAAATTCTGGCATAACATTGTTCAAGTTAGGAAATCTATCACGTTCATTATTATATATCTCTCTAAATGCATTCATTTCCGCTAAATTTGATGTTGAATCATATCTGAGATAGCTTTCATAAGAAAATTATCTATTAATATTTATCCGGGGATTGCAAACCTCTGCGTTGTTGATCACGTTTCTGCTGTAGCTGACATGCAGATCACTATAAATCATAGCTTTTCCAATTCCCGATCTTCTTCTCTATCTCTCCAGGGCTGACTATGTTTGTAGCTACGACTTTAACTGTGAACATTCAGTCGCCAGTTCACCTTAGGGTCTCGTACCTTACCCCGTCTTCTATTATATCTTGTCATTGTTTCCGTCCCGTTCCATTGGTATTTATTTGCTGGGACGATCTATCATTGCCCCATTCCATCGCATTATCTGAAACTTGTCATAACAGTGTCTTTATATCAAATTAAAATCATGATTCCAAATTCAAGCCAGTCATTATGTTAGACCACATTGATCAATACCTAGTTTGCTAATCTTAATATTTTTTTCTTTCTATCGATTATTTAAAGGACAGTATTGAAATTTGGACCCAGTATTTTTGTCGTTACGCAACGTCTTTTTTTTTTATTTTTGTATCACGCTTACAGGCACATACATTGTAATGATCCCAAGAAAGCACTATTTATAGGCTGTTTATTATGGAAACCATACAACAACGGCACAAACATATAAAAATCCATGACCGAACCGGGATTCGAACCCAGGACCCTGGTTTGGCAGTCCGGCGTGGTAACCATTACACCAACCGGGTCGTCGAAAACCGGTCGTTGGCTTGGTTGAACCGATAGTGTCACTCGTTTTGGTTTCTGTCACAAAAACAATGAAGCATAGAAGATTGAGTGGACTACCCAATGAGAAAGATTAAGAGATTCATAAACCTGATTAAAAGGCATCATTAGTAGAAAGACCCGTTCTCCAACTCTAATAGATCACAATAATTAAATAGCTTTTTTTTTGACTTTCACCTTAACACTGAAACCCCAATAAATAAGAAATGGCGCATCTGCCATTCTTCTTTCTTAACACATCTTTGGCCCCTAGCCTCCACCCTAGTCGAGACCTAGTAATGCCATTATAATTAGGAATACTATCCATATTGAACCTACGTTAATTCAGTCACAGTAACTACTTTAGTATGGTTTAACAATTTGGGTTTAACGTCGTATAGCACGTAACTTGAACCCGATTTGAAGTTTCGATGAACTTGCAAACAAGGCACCACGTACTATTTTCGTCTGGCTGCTAGGACAAGACGCGTGCCGCGTACAATATTCATTTCGCTAAAACACTTGAGTACCCAACTCCTTATCTCGCTCGCAGGGGCTTGGGTGACGGTGGTAGTAACGTAAACATCCATACGACCCAACAAAGGCCGCTTTAAGTTTAAAATAAAAGTTTTGATGCCAATATTATTAGTCAAATGATTGAGTTACCTACTAGCCAACAAGAAAACATTGTAATTTGGTACTTTCGTTTTAGTAAAAAAAATGAGTAAAGACATTTTTTAAAGTGCGCCAATAGATTTGATCCTGTACATAAATTTACATCTAGTAAAATTAGTATTTGATATTCTTTTCATTACTTTGAAATATTATCCATCATCATTATTATCAATCCGTCTATACTGGGGTTCAAACCTAGAAACCCATCATTATGCCGGAGACAAAAAGATTAATATTTTAGTCATTGATCCACCAAAATAATTAAGTGTGTAAGTACCTAGTTCATCATTGCATTATGCATTCTTTTTCCGTTCCGAGTTTCTGTTTTTTTTTTCCGACCGTCTTACGGTCTCAGTAGCCGGGACCAATGGCTTAACATGCCATCCGAAGCACGGAATCATCTTTCTTTCAGACAATCCGGTGATTCAGCCTGCAATGTCCTAACCAACAGGAAAAACGCACAAAGTGACGTATCACTAGGTGTCCCCCGTGGGAATCGAACCCACGACCTCCGTGTCAAGAGCCCAATGCTCTTAACCATTAGACCAGGGAATCGAACCCATGACCCCGTTTTAAGAGCCCAATGCTCTTAATCATAAGACCAAAAAGGTAATTATGTTAGTTTATGTAGTAGTTATGCCATTAAACACATAAAAGACTTCATTGAGTAATAAGGTTCGAGTGTAAACCATTTACTCACTGACAAAATAATCAAAATCTTTAATTCTATAATCTTCTTTGCTCAAAAGAAATTATAAACATTTAAAAAAAGTGTGAGCTTACATTCACATAATTATAATCTTTATTAACATCAGTTCAACTAACCTTGATCAATATGCAGCTTTTGTGGACGTGATTGATGCGGAATATGAAGTTTGTTTCATTATTTCCGCAATTATCCCTTCTTCTGATATATAAAGTCGCTCTGAGGTTATATCAATTAAAAGTCAGTTAACACTCTTTATCTTTCATATATTGACTAAAACATACTTAATTTAATACAACACAATTTACGTGCAACTCTCTATCCCGATCTCAAGAATGTGTGCTAGTTAAACTTTTTGAGTGGCATACCCCCTTCGCCCCGCTCCTTCCTCAACCCTCGTGTTACATAAGTATTTGTATAAAAATGTAAACAGTAGTTAGCTTATTAAACTATTTATATTACGCGCGGAACGGAATAGGAGATGTCGCGCTGTCCATCTTCTTGACCTTCGCCCTTGCTATGGGTAGGCTGATCGTTCGAGTGACCGTTCGCATTTGTCTTGGTTCTTCAGGTTGAACAGTAATTTCTTCCATCTCAAACTGCGCACTGAGCATTCCTCGCAACACGTAGACAGCCAGGCGCCTCGGATGTGTAGGTTCGTCCATTCATCTTTGCAACTTGATACCTCTGTGCGGCAACCTGACGCCGGCGCTTCTTGATTGTTTATTATTCGCGCCTCATAAAGACTTTGTTTTAATTAGATAGGTAGGTATAGGTACTTTGTTAACTCGTATTTGTTCAATATTAGTCATCTGGCTGTTGTTCTGAGCTCGTCGCATTGTTATCCCTTTCTTGTTCTATGGGTAGGCGGGAAAGCTTTGTTACTGGCCTTTTCATGTTGTTTGTCTTTGTTTTTAGCGTGACAACACGTACCAGGCCGTCGGATCCTGGGTGAGTTTCAGTTACTCGACCAAGAAGCCATTTTGCTGGAGGTATTTGATCTTCTTTGACCAACACGATGTCGCCTACTTCAATGTTGCGTGTTGGAGTTTTCCACTTGCCACGAACTTGCAGCGTTTGAAGGTAATCGTTAGACCACTTTTTCCAAAAGTCTCTGTACATTTTTTCTGTTAGTCGCCATCTTGTTGTTAAGCATGTGTGGTCGACTTCTGGGGCGAGTGGTGGTGCTAACACTGGGCCTCCGACTAAGAAGTGTCCAGGCGTCAAGCACTCTATGTCTTCTGTGTCATTCGTTAGTGCGACAAGTGGTCGAGAGTTGAGGCAAGCTTCTATTTGGACTAACAATGTCGTGAATTCCTCAAAGGTTAGTTTCTGTTCGCCAAGAACACGTTTAAGATGGTGTTTCATGCTCTTGACCGCAGCTTCCCATAATCCTCCGGCCGTTGGCCAAGAGGGTGCGTTGAAGTGCCATTCGACTCCCCATTCTGAAATATTGTTAATGAGGTCATCGTTGACAAAAAGCTGCAGTGCCTGTTGTCGTTCCTTGTTCAATGCTCTTGCGGCGCCGACGAAATTGGTCCCGTTATCACTGTAGATATGTTTCGGGGTGCCACGACGCGCACAAAGTCGTTTCAAAGCAGCTAAGAAGGTGGCAGTGCTGAGGTCCGATACCAGTTCTAGATGGATCGCCTTGGTGCAGAGACATATGAAGATAGCAATGTAAGCCTTCGTTGTTTTTATGCCTCTGCCCTTGTTAGCCTTTACTTCCACACTCCCAGTAAAATCCACGCCAGTATGAGTATAAGGGCGCGAAGGTATGACTCGAGGCCTTGGCAAGTCCGCCATCAGTTGACTGCTGCTTTGCGTTTTGAAGCGATGACAAGTGACACATTTTATTAAATGTCCTTTTATTGTATTCATTCCGCCAAGAATCCAGTATCTGTTTCGTAGGTGTGCCAGAGTGAGTTTGGCACCGCCGTGGAGGGTTGTTTTGTGACTTTGGTCGATTAAAAGTTCTGTTAGCTTGTGCCTGTTGGGCACAATGCAAGGATGTTTTTGGTTTTGATCAAGATTCGAATGCCGAAGTCTTCCTCCCACTCTCATTACTCCATTTTTGTCTAAAACCGGGTTCAAGTTCAGAATGTTGCTTGTTGACCGCACTTTGTTATGTTTACGGAGTTGTGAAATATCTTCTGCAAAGTTAATGTGCTGTACGGTCTTGATAATTATGTTGTGAGCAGTCTCTATGTCAGCTGGCGTTAAGTACGAAGTTCTTTTGGCTTGGTTGACATTACGTGCATTGTTTACAAAGCGCATCACCCAGCTCAGTACTCGAGTTACTTGAATCATAGAGCTATGTTTCTCTAGAATTTCCAAAACAAGCGATGCCTTTGTTTGTGTTACGCACACTTGTTTATTTTTCTTTTCTTCCTCTGTTGTAGTGAATGTGCCGCTGTCAGGTAAATTGTTCGATTTTAACCAGCAGGGTCCGCTCCACCAAAGAGCGTGTTCAATGATGTGGGAAGGATTCAGCCCTCTGCTCGCACAGTCCGCAGGGTTATCTTCAGACTTGACGTGTCTCCAACAAGATGATGGCATGCTTTCTTTTATTTGAGTTACTCTGTTGGCTATAAATGTTTTCCAGCGACTGACGTCACCTTGTAGCCATCCCATCACGACCATAGAATCTGTCCACCCATGCACTGTTACTGTCTGAGAGTTTGTTGTGTCTATGACTTTTTTCATCAGTCGGGATAGTAAGACCGCACCGCATAATTCTAATCGTGGCAACGAAATAGACTTCTTAAGCGGCGTTAGTTTGGTTTTTGCGGCTACTAACTGGATTGTTATTAGCCCCTTGTCGTCTGAAGACTTGGAATAGACGACACATGCAAAGGCTCGTTCAGAAGAGTCGCAGAATCCATGTAGCTCTATAGGTTTTTGTGTGTTACCTATCCAACGGGGTATTTCGATGTTGTGAATGCACGTCAGTTCTTGACGAAACTGTTCCCAATCCTGTTGTATGTTTTCAGGGAGAGGGTCGTCCCAGTTTGTTGTTGCAGTCCATGCCAGCTGGAATATAAGCTTTGCTTTTACAGTAATAGGAGCCAGCCAGCCGAGCGGATCATACAATTTCGATAGATCGGATAGTAGCGTACGCTTAGTGATGACGTCACGCTTGTTGCTAAGAGGCGTTTGTTGGTATGTAAAGTGATCCGTGTGGGGATTCCATGTTATGCCTAATGTTTTATTCGTTTCTGCGTCTTTGAAGTCGAACATTTTTTGGCTGATAAGATTTTCGGGTAAGTTTTGAAGTAGGGCTGTGGTATTGCTAGCCCATTTGCGAAGGTTGAACCCTCCGCCCTTCAGCATGTTGATGAGTTGGTGTTGAGCTTCCTGTGCTATTATGAAGTCGTTGCTGCCGCCAAGTAAATCATCGACGTATAGTTGATTGTTGAGTATGTCTGCTGCTAAAGGATAGCTGGCGCCATCCTCCTTGATCAGTTGTTTTATGGTGCGCATAGCTAAATATGGCGCAGATTTAGTGCCGTACGTCACAGTGGTAAGCTGATACTCTTTTAGCTGTTCTGTGGCCGAGTCTCGCCAAACAATCTTTTGCAAATGTTGATCTTCTTCCTGAATCCGTATCTGTCTATAAAATTTTTCCACGTCAGCTGTGTACACATATTGGAATGTTCTCCATCTTAGAATCATGGCTTGCAGGTCCTGTTGTAAGTTAGGCCCGCATTCCATAAGTTGGTTTAGGCTTTGTCCAGAGCTGGTTTTGGCGGAAGCGTTGAAGACCACTCGCAGTTTAGTTGTAGTTGAGTCAGGCCTTAAGACTCCATGATGTGGTAGGTAGCAGCATGGTTCTGACGGCGTTGTACATTGTTTCATGTGATCAAGGGCTATGTATTCGTCGATGAAGTGTTTGTAGCTTGAGGCGAAAGTTTCGTTTTTTGTTAGACGTTTTTCCAACTGTCTGAACTGTGCGACTGCCTGCGGCTTCGAAGTCCCTAATTGTTGTTCAAAGTTTTGTTTCATAGGAATTTTAACTTCGAAACGCCCATCTTCCAGTCTCTTTGTAGTGTTGGTGTACATGTTCTCACAGTATTCGTCTTCAGCTGTTGTAGAGTTGTTATTCTCTGTTATTTCTTCTATCTCCCAAAAGCGAGAGATATCTTCATTGTTTACTAACACGTGGCAGTTGAATGTTCTCGTGTTGCCGACCAGCACCCACCCCAATTTGGTTTGTTGTGCGATGGGTGCATGGATAGGGCCTCGTAGGATGCCACTCATGATGATGTCAGCATAAACTCCAGCGTCGAGTAAGATGTCTACTGCTCGTGATACGTTGTATTCTGGATCAGCTAAGTTGATGCTTTGCACGTGAGGCCAATCTTGCTTCTCAAAAGAGTAGTTAGGCAGATTGTTGAGCATTTTGACCATCACTAGCGCTTGTGTAGCGAACTTGTAGTCACCGTACAGTGATTCACATTGTAGGTGAACTGTGCCGTTGCTTTGATTGCTTGTACTGCCGATTCCAGACACTTGGTCTGATGTTGATGCTAAACGAAGTATCTGTTTGTTAAAGGCAGTTTGCCTATTGTTTGTTGATAGCTTAGTGTGACAGTATCCTTGCAGCGAGCGGTAGGTGCGATATTCCTTCTCAATCAACTGGTGAGACCCGCTGGTGGGAGGCCAGTTGACCGATTCGCTACCGAAGCTTGAATAACAATCACACGTCACTGAACTTCGCTAACACGTGGATCGCGACGTGGAGCTGATGATTTCCACAGTCCTGGATCCGGCTCGAAGGACCAAAAATGTAGGGGCGATTGTGACTCCTACACTATTTATGTTGAATGTTGAATGTTATGTTATGTTGATGTTATCGAAAGGAACGGGATGTTAAAGAAAACTGTTAATTGTGTCCGTCTCATTCGAGAGTGTATTTTGCACTTAAGTAGGTTGCGCGTCGAGCGCATGAATTCGCTATGTTAGCAGGATCGATACAATTATAGAAATAAAGTAAATTATAAAATAATGTCGAGTAAGCTCGTACAAAGGCATTTCATTGGGCACTGGAAAATGCTCGAGCAATTCTCCGCCAGATGTGACCCTAACGCAATCGGAGTCGTCGAAGTCTGGAGACAGTGGCCTCGATTCGGAGTGTACCATGACTAAACTAAACTAAATGTATTCCTGTCACTTTCTAAAATAAGATTAAGAAAAGAGACAGAAAACCAACAGCTGACTTTAGTGCTGTCAAAGTGACGTTAAATGCCTCCGAATCGAGGCCAGTCTAGTCTAGTTCCCACGACAAGAAGCGCCATCTATATTTAAGCTCCAGTACCTGCATGGGGTCGCGGACGTGTATGACGTTGACGTAAGGCACGCAGCCAGAACCCAGGGTCATTAAACAACTATAAAGAGCACCAATCAAGCACAAGAAGCGCCATCTATATTTAAGCTCCAGTACCTGCACGGGGTTGCCGACGTGTATGACGTTGACGAAAGGCACGCAGCCTGGGCCCAGGGTCATGATCTTCGGCGCGAGCTCCTGCGCAGACTGGGAGACTGCTTGTGATGCCTGCTGTAGCTGTGAGACAATCAGTCATAAATACATTATATCTAAACTATTATAAAACTATAAGAGAAGTGTGTCTGACTGTCTGCACACACGGCGACACATCAAGTTACCCAAAACCAAAATAAGCTGGCCGCGCGACGTTATACATTACTATGCCGACGCGCGGCCCGCTTATATTGGTTTTGGGTAACTTGATGTGTCGCCGTGTGCACATTGAAGATTTTTACAAAAAAAAAGATTACGATATTGTTTTTAGATGTCCCAGATTCCAAATCAAAAATTTTTGGCTTTTTTGTCTGTCTGTTTGTTTGTTTGTTTGAGCATCACACAAAAACTACAGAACCGATTTTGATGAAACTTTTTTTGTTTGATAGCTTATGATCTGACTTAAAATCTGGTATATAATTTATGCGGACGAAGTCGCGGGTAAACGCTCGTTAATAATAAGATTTCTTATTAGTGCCTACCTACTAACTATTCAGGAGTGCGATTTTTTAAACCCATTCTTTGAACTCAGCAGTTGAAAATGTCAATATTACTATGGAGATGTGCATCTTTACTGCTGATTTGACATTAAAAAATCATACTCCAGGAGTGTGATTTTTGAAAGTCAAATCAGCAGTAGAAAGATGCATATCTCAATACATTTTCAACTGCTGAGTTCAACGTATGAGATTCAAAAATCGCACGGCTGCGTTAACATAACAAACCAGTGGTTTTTATACTCACACTAGTAATATTCTGTACTAGCTGTTGCCCGCGACTTCGTCTGCGTTACCCGGATAAAAAGTACTCTATGTGTTAATCCAGGCCATGGTCTATCTGTATGCCAAATTTCATCAAAATCCGTTCAGCAGTTTTTGCGTGAAAGCGGAACAAACATCCATCCATCCATCCATACATACTTACAAACTTTCGCGTTTATAATATGTAACGAGCATATCGATAGACCATCGCCTATTTACTTTTTATCTATGCTGGCAACATTGAGGTACAACTCATCAACTCGATTCGTTATCGATCATTCTTTGAATCGATTCATGCGCCGTTCGTTCGTTCGCTCACTCTTTTCAAAACGGTTATCATTCGAAAACTAGCTATTGACGTGTTAACATGTTTCGTGCATAATGATCCTAAAAATTAATTATGAAGTGATTGAATCGTGTAATGTATAAAACTAGTGAAGTGTTAAACAATAAACTTTAATTGTTGGCATTGAACGAGTTTGATTAATCCAGCTTCCCGTCGAGCTTACATCTTCAGAAGTGGCAGGACAATGCAAAATTTTCTTTGCATAACGCCCACCGAACGAAGTCAATATCAAGGTAATGTATATTTCTGCTCAATTTCTGTTTCTTAAACGTTAATGTGATAAACGCTATGAAATAGCCTAAAGCCTAGCGTATGGTCTAATAAAAACCATCTTGGGATAATTCTGTCATGTATATACTTTGTGAATCGCATTTTGATGTACAAGAATCGACTAGCTATGTAAATGGCACTTGCCATATCAGAGGAATCAGACGGAAACGCGCAGATTTTTATTCTTTGTTTGATAAGACCATAGTGTAACATTTATACATTACATTACACTTTAACACGTGACTGAGTCTGCATAAAACGCGGGACAGAATAGAGGTACCTACATGTTTTTCCATTCCATCTCATGGTCTATCTACATTTACATTTTTCTGAAACTTGTATCATTGTAGTGAGAAGCAAGTTGGCAAACATTAAAACTGATCGGCAGTGTGTTGTTATTTTGATGCAAACGCTTACGACTATATCCCCGAGAGGATAAACAAAAATATTATATTCTATATACTGAAAACAAATGAAATAAAATGTCCTCATTTCACTGGATGTGCACAAATTATGGCCAGTACGACTGGTAGTGAACCCGTCGACACGACTAGTAGATAGTGGACAATATAAATTAAATATTTTGTTTCAAAATTGAGGCATTTGATTTCCTAATGACGTGGCCCAGTTGAATGTATATCACATTATTAGCATATTAAGGGACGATTGACAGACTTGTATGACAGACAGATATACTTACAGTAAACCTAGTCAGTGATGTATGGCCGATTTGGATAAATTTTGAAGCGAACAGCTTTATGCGCTGTATATATTTAGATGACAACAGTCGTCATGTTGTTCAGAAAATCGCAAGATTGACTAACCACATATTATTTCAAGTTTCAGAGACCAAGTGACGAGAATAGAGAAACCAGTCATTGTTGACAACGGACAGCATCACTGCTGCTTTCATTGCTGGTGTGGTGCCGCCACCCGAGGAAGCGACCGTGGCCTTCATGAGAAATTGCCTGGAAACTCGAGATCACAAGTAACGAAACAAGTACACATGAATTAGGTACGAACATATGAAAGTGATGATGATTTATGTCAACATTTTTAGTTTCCGAACCGCGGAAAGAAGGCATCAAAGCGACGCGTTCTGAATCTCATAATCAATATGAACAGAGACATAAGGAACCTTCTTGTACTAGGGATTTGAAACTTGAGGAATCGTGAATCATTTCCATTTGACCCACTATAGACAGATAAAATTAATACTTATTACTTAATAAGGTACAGAAATTGTAACAGGCTTGAATTGGCCTGAATTGACTGAAGGTTGAGTTGAGACTTGAAATCATGCACCAAGGCCCGCCCTCTGTTAAGCATTTCTAAATCGAATGAAAGCATTATGAGGAGAGATTTATTTTCAGTTAAACTACGACAGAAATGCTTGAGAGAACACGCCTTGGTGAATCTCTTCGATAATTGCAATAAACTTTTGAATAAAATACATTATTTATAAATATAGAATAGGAAGAAAGTTTATAGTGTGATTGTAAAACTGTAGATAAGCAAACAGTGAATTGTATCATGCACAGATTAGTTGATAGAAAATCGCGCGCAGACTAGGAGTGAGATATTATAATTATTTCAACAGACTCTGTCCCTTTAATTTATGCGATATGACTCGTGAACTGCAACTCGTGCACTGCAACTCATGAACTGACTCGTGAACCGCGATTCATGGATTGAGACTCAAGAAGGGAGACTCGAGAAGAACCGCGACCCGTGAACCGCGAGTCGTGATCATGAATAGATACATTATTATCTTAGGCAAGTATTATGGTTGTAACCATAGTTGAATGCTTTGATTGTGCTATGTGACTCGTGTACGACTCGTGAACTATGACTGTGACTCGTGAACCGTGACAGGTGACAACTCGCGACAACTCGTGACAACTCGTGACATTTCGTGACAACTCATGACAACTCGTGACAGCTCGTGACAACTCGTAACAACTCGTGAAAAACTCGTGACAACTCGTGATAACTCGTGACAACTCGTAATAACTCGTGAAACTCGTGACAGGCGAATAGATAAAATTACTTTATAAACACTTACACTTACACTTTACTTTATACTTTACTTTATTCTAAGACAGGTATTATATTTGTAACGTACGTATTTTTCGAAATTTCGAACGATAGCGATAATGATGATGATGATGATGATACTAAAAATAAATAAATAAATATCTTGGACTACGGATTATCTGGTCTCATTGAAGCTACCAGAATCAGACCAATAATGTTAATGATTAAATTATAGTACATTTGCAAAAGTAATATAGGATAGTGAAGATTTTACTGCAATAAAATTTTCCTGCATATATTGCACCATAAAGGTATGCAAACATTTTATATCAAGTATGATGATACATTGTAGACCTTTTGAGTGTAAAGAAGCATTATTAACAGATTTTCCATTAGATGTATTACATATTAAAAGCAAAAAATATATACATATAAAAGTGAAATTTGACTTGCGACGGCGTTGCTCTGAAATTTAATTTCATATGGCAACCTGTGCGGTTACGTATTGTGTCGACACAGTTATAAGTAAACCAAAAGTTCAAGTATCCAAAGATTGAGAGTAGTATTTGAAGTTTTGCTGTGGATGATTATTTTACAACAGTCTTTTACGCAGCACAGCACAGCACAGGCTTACAGAAAAAGCCTGTCTTACGAATGAATGGCGTTGCTAATAGAAAGTAAGACTATTAATGTGGCATCTACTGAAAACCAAGCATTTCAGAAAGATATAAGAGTTTAGCTGTGAAAGAGACTCTTAATTCTTGAAATCCCACGGTTGCGATATTATTGAACCACCCATTGCTTAGCTTTTGTTGTCCTAAAACCGGGTTGGGAATGGTTAAATGTCGAGAAATCTCTATGAAACAAAGTTAGGAATGAGTTTCATAGTAAAAGTGATAGTGACAGTGATAAATACTCAGCAAGATACTAGCTACCAGTATGCTTGCGGTCTGAAGAAACGAAAAACGAGAAACGATAATATTTATATGAAAGTCTCTTCAAATCACATAAGATTGAGGTTTTAAAATAAATAATATGACATTTTGCTAGGTATCCAGAAAGTATACGCAGCTTTGTAGTTCACTTTGCCCGCGACTTCTAAGTTGCTACACATTTTATTCTAATTATAATAATTATCATTTTAATCTATTCTTATTTTATGTTATACGTTACGCCAGTGCCCAATAATAACAGACAGGACCATCACAGAGTAAAGGAAAACTCAGAACTCAGGATAACTCTTCTATCAATGTTGACGAATGTTGTAGTTAAACAAAGAAACGGCGGTCGATCTTGAGATTATTATACTAATGCAGATATTCTCATCTTAACTATATTATAAACGGACGACTTCAGTGCTTTTCCGACCAGTGAACATAGTTATAAAACTTAAGTAGGTAATTTTCGATGTTTTTAACGAACATGTAAACTTGCCATCATATTCCTTCACATATAAAAAAGGCAGAAACTAAGTAGCATTTATGATGCATGACCATGAGCCCAAACTATATTTTTACATACATACATACATATACTCACGCCTGTGTCCCATTGGGGTAGGCAGAGATAATAGACATAACTATATTGTTTATGATAATTATTTCGTTTGAGCACAACGCCTTGTATACAGAGGTTTATTTGAGCTTGACCAACTAAAAGATTCTTAGCAAGCAAGTGAATTAACAGTATGGTAAGAATATATATATTATTATTCTAGAATATATATTTATTCTAGAATATAAGATTGTCATTCAGAGATATCATCACAGAAAAGGGAAATTACATGATAATAATTATATAGTAGCGATTGGTCAAACATTTCCTTGCAGTCAATTTTATGTGTTGCCTGCTTGCTCCCCGAGTATTAATAAAGATTAAGCTAATGAGAATTTTCCTTTGGATTTAATAATCCAGACAGTCAATAATTTTAATAAATTATTGACTGTCACAGTGAAATGGATTTGTATTTAATTAAATTTTAATGCAAAGTGTATCGTATTGTCTGTGTGCACAACATCAGCACCATCAGAGTCATTACGGACCCGAGCATTATTTGTACTTAGATGTTAGGTTAAGATTAACTGTATTAAAAATATTCACTATCTATTAGCTGAAATATCGAATATGTATTTATTGAAGAGAAGACAGTAATGGTTAAACTGAAATCCCCTAGCACCTGGATGCCAACTTCGGCATGGACACCTCATCCATGTCTAGTTGATACTAATTATTCGTTGTAGTTCTGAAACTTTAGTGAATACGTGAGCGTGCATAGGATTTGCATAGATTCTAAAGCGAATTTGACAGGTTGATCTGGGTCTGGAAATGGTTCACAATTTTGCCACAGCATGCGCTGAGATCGATTTGACTATTCCCGCTACGCACTTCGCACATAGCCCGTAGTATTACTCATTGGACAATTAATTCGAAATCTGAACCCTAAAACTATTGATCCAATTTTTGCACGTAATTCAATTTGAATTGAATTATACATAACGAATCAGATTATAAATGATTAAAGGAATTGGAAAGTGATTATGTTGGATAGTGATTAAGAGTCGAAGTGGTATGTCGGGCAGGATTGGCATATGAACTTGCCGCCCGAAGGAGAAACATACTATTTGACAAGTGAATGTGTTGCGTTATCACACGAGGGCAATAACGGCGCTGGAGCGCAGCCCAGAGTGGTACTGTAGCACTTATTTGATACAAGTGAAAGTGAGGGTGTTGCAGTATCACAACACGAGGGCAAGAACGGCGCTGGAGCGCTGCTCAGAGTGGGACTGTAGCACTTATTTGATACAAATGAAAGTGAGTGTGTTGCATTACCACACGAGGGCAAGAACGGCGCTGGAGCGCAGCCCAGAGTGGTACTGTAACACTTATTTGATACAAGTGAAAGTGAGGGTGTTGCATTATCACACGAGGGCAAGAACGGCGTTGAAGCGCAGCCTAGAGTGGTACTATAGCACTACAGTCAATGGTATTGTATATTTGAACGATTTCACTTCACCACCTGGCTTAAGGGAATAAAAATAAGGAAAGAGATTTTTTATGGATAAGTGATTAAATATTTGTAATAAATCAGCACAAGACTAGGATTGAATCGTTATCGTTATTTAAATTAAGTGTACTATATAGATTTTGTTTGTTTAATGATCTTGATATTAAAGTGAAGCATAGCATTTGGACATATGAGGATGCTGCCTATCACAGGGCATGAGTGGTGCTAGAGCACCGTCCGCTGGTCCAAACGTTATACGAGCACTGCAGCCAAACTGTTTTTTTGAAAATTCTGATTTATAGATAGGTTTTGCTGTGCCCATAAATGAGTATCATATGAGATACTACAAATGAGGGATTTTCCAAAAGCAAAAAAAAGTAAAAAGTTAGTTCCAAATTTCTCGATAGATGGCGCTGACAAGAGAGGGGTCGATTAGGTATGACCAGCACTGGTAGCATGCCAACCCACGATAGCCGTGATACGGCTTTATCACGTCTTTAATATCGTTCTTTTGCGCGCGAACGAACGAGATAAAAGACGCGATAAAGCCGTAACACGGCTATCTCGGGTTGGCATGCTACCAGTGCTGGTCTACCCAATATCAAACTGTACAAAAACATGTGTATAGTCATTCCTTACAGTCGCACACAGATTGCCACAAGAGTGACTGAGCTAGATTAGACGTAAATCTGTTAAACAAATGTCACCACTTTTTAAGCAAATTCAAGCAAAATTCGTTCTTAACGTAAGGAAATAGCGGAGTCTTCCAGCTGGAGGTCTGGTGACAAAATGGTTCAAGATGGTATCTGCACTGGTAGCATGCACACCCGCGATAGCCGTGATACGGCTTTATCACGTCTTTTATCTCGTTCCTTTGCGCGCGAAAGAACGAGATAAAAGACGTGATAAAGCCGTGTCACGGCTATCGCGGGTGTGCATGCTACCAGTGCTGTTTACTATTGACATTTCACTTATTCTAATGGGCGGTTGTCATAAGTGTGAATGGATGTCAAGTAGCGTTTCTATGTCTTGCTTTATATTATTTATCTACCCCTATATTTTATCTTTGAGTATGACCAATATAAGCTGACCGCGCGCAGGGTGAATAACGTATAACGTCGCGCAACCACCTTATTTTGGTTTTGCTTAGCTTGATGTGTCGCCGTGTGTACAAACAAACCCTTTCTTATTGTTGTTGGTTTATTATAAACTATCTGCGGGGCTAGTATGCCAACCCACTATAGCGTGATATATCGCTATCACGCTTCCGCTCTCTTTCTATTTTCGCACGACACGAACGAACTAGATAAAAGATTTGACAGATGGATGTGTTAAATATCGCCATCGCGGGTTGACGTGCGTACTAGCCCCGCTGTTGATGAAGTAGCGATTACAAGTTTCCCGGTTTATTTGTGTTTTTCTATTAAGCCGGGTCCGCTGCGCCATGTTTTCGTGTTACGATGTTAGCAAACACGAAAACATGGCGCAGCGGACCCGGCTTTAGGTTTTTGTAGTTTGTTATTGTCGTTATATTCAAAATAGATACAAAGCCCATACAGCCACGTCCGATACTTGATTCATTGTTGACAGACAATAGCACCGAGATTGTTAATAATAAACCGACAATAATATCAAAGGGTTTATACTGCGTCCTTTTATTAATAATATTCATAAATATACCATAGGTACCTAATCGACCCCTCTCTGTTCAACGCCATCTATCGAGAAATTATGAACTAGCTTTTTTTTTTCTCTGGAAAATCCCCCATTGTATATAACCACCTTTATGTACTTTCAATATGATGCAGTAAATGAATTATGAATTAACTAATATTAAATTGCAATAGATTAGAAAAACGCTCTTGACCATTTTTGTGTTTGGTAAATAATTAAATATGATTTGAGAAATATGTTATTTGATAATATTTGATAATTTTATTGTTAGCAGTTGCATTAAGTAACGTTACCCATTTTTATTTTATGAGAAACGAAGAGACTCGTTTTGGGGAGGATGGCCGACTGTAACGAGCATATCGATAGACCATCGCCTATTTACTTTTTATCTATGCTGGCAACATTGAGGTACAACTCATCAACTCGATTCGTTATCGATCATTCTTTGAATCGATTCATGCGCCGTTCGTTCGTTCGCTCACTCTTTTCAAAACGGTTATCATTCGAAAACTAGCTATTGACGTGTTAACATGTTTCGTGCATAATGATCCTAAAAATTAATTATGAAGTGATTGAATCGTGTAATGTATAAAACTAGTGAAGTGTTAAACAATAAACTTTAATTGTTGGCATTGAACGAGTTTGATTAATCCAGCTTCCCGTCGAGCTTACAAATATTAGTAGGATAGTAGGATAACAAAACGCGGGCGGCTCGTCCCTCGTGTCGTAGGTGTTAACGTAATAAAACAGTGGTTTCTATACTCACATTAGTAATATTCTGTATAACGAACGCCGGCGGCTCGTCCCTCGTGTCGTACGTGTGGTCGTCCGGCGGCCGACCGACCAGCCCGACGCGGCCGACGTGTCCGTCCGACGCGTCGTCCGTGTCCGACGGACTGTCGTACTGGCACTGCACGTTTGCTATCGCGAAGTCCGCATCTATTGACAAAGGTTGGAGAGTTCCCATTCAATTTCAACGTTATAAGAGTGGTTAGAAGTGCAAAGTAGGCGTGGAACGTGTCGCCACAGGTTATGCTATGATTTGCACAACACCATAAGGCGCGCGGCGTGGTGGGAGCGAGAGGGCATGAGTAATTGTAGCAGCGTGAGCGGGAAGACAAGTGGCGACAGCCGTCTTCGGAGCAAAACCGCTACTTTGCATTTCTAACCCCTCTTCTGTGGCTATTTATTTATTTATGTCCAACTACTGCCGGTCATCGATTTATAATAAATTAAATAAATAAAATAAATATCTTGGACAATGTCACACAAATGAGGGATTTTCCAAAAGCAAAAAAAAGTAAAAAGTTAGTTCCAAATTTCTCGATAGATGGCGCTGACAAGAGAGGGGTCGATTAGGTATGACCAGCACTGGTAGCATGCCAACCCGAGATAGCCGTGTTACGGCTTTATCGCGTCTTTTATCTCGTTCGTTCGCGCGCAAAAGAACGATATAAAAGACGTGATAAAGCCGTATCACGGCTATCGCGGGTTGGCATGCTACCAGTGCTGGTCATACCTAATCGACCCCTCTCTTGTCAGCGATAAAGCCGTAACACGGCTATCTCGGGTTGGCATGCTACCAGTGCTGGTCTACCCAATATCAAACTGTACAAAAAACATGTATAGTCATTCCTTACAGTCGCACACAGATTGCCACAAGAGTGACAGAGCTAGATTAGACGTAAATCTGTTAAACAAATGTCACCACTTTTTAAGCAAATTCAAGCAAAATTCGTTCTTAACGTAAGGAAATAGCGGAGTCTTCCAGCTGGAGGTCTGGTGACAAAATGGTTCAAGATGGTATCTGCACTGGTAGCATGCACACCCGCGATAGCCGTGATACGGCTTTATCACATCTTTTATCTCGTTCCTTTGCGCGCGAAAGAACGAGATAAAAGACGTGATAAAGCCGTATCACGGCTATCGCGGGTGTGCATGCTACCAGTGCTGTTTACTATTGACATTTCACTTATTCTAATGGGCGGTTGTCATAAGTGTGAATGGATGTCAAGTAGCGTTTCTATGTCTTGCTTTATATTATTTATCTACCCCTATATTTTATCTTTGAGTATGACCAATATAAGCTGACCGCGCAGGGTGAATAACGTATAACGTCGCGCGACCACCTTATTTTGGTTTTGCTTAGCTTGATGTGTCGCCGTGTGTACAAACAAACCCTTTCTTATTGTTGTTGGTTTATTATAAACTATCTGCGGGGCTAGTATGCCAACCCACTATAGCGTGATATATCGCTATCACGCTTCCGCTCTCTTTCTATTTTCGCACGACACGAACGAACTAGATAAAAGATTTGACAGATGGATGTGTTAAATATCGCAATCGCGGGTTGGCGTGCGTACTAGCCCCGCTGTTGATGAAGTAGCGATTACAAGTTTCCCGGTTTATTTGTGTTTTTCTGTTAAGCCGGGTCCGCTGCGCCATGTTTTCGTGTTACGATGTTAGCAAACACGAAAACATGGCGCAGCGGACCCGGCTTTAGGTTTTTGTAGTTTGTTATTGTCGTTATATTCAAAATGGATACAAAGCCCATACAGCCACGTCCGATACTTGATTCATTGTTGACAGACAATAACACCGAGATTGTTAATAATAAACCGACAATAATATCAAAGGGTTTAATACTGCGTCTTTTTATTAATAATATTCATAAATATACCATAGGTACCTAATCGACCCCTCTCTGTTCAACGCCATCTATCGAGAAATTATGAACTAGCTTTTTTTTTTCTCTGGAAAATCCCCCATTAACTAGTCACATTTAAAGTACCAGAATCTAGCCTGGACTTGTATTATGATGACTAGACAACGATATAGAATACATATATAAATACAAACAGATAGAATAGAATAGGATATAATAATATGTTTCTTATTATCATCATCAGCTTGCTATCGTCCACTGCTGAACATAGCCACTCCAAAGTTTTCATTTCAAAAATGTGTAATCATGATACTGGAGTGATACCTTCGAACACAAACTCCCTTCAATCAATAAAGATTTAAAAAAAAAAAGTCGAACTCAGCAGTTGAAAATGTCAATATTACTATGGAGACGTGCATCTTTCTACTGCTGATTTGACATTCAAAAACATACTCAAGAAGTGCGATTTTTGAAAGTCAAATCAGCAGTAGAAAGATGCGTATCTCCATACGTTTTCAACTGCTGAGTTCAACGTGTGAGATTCAAAAATCGCACTCCTGAACTGTTTTCCCCCGTTATGAAAAGGTGAAATTTTGTTTTGCGAATATCCCTTCCTTGGGGAAAGTGGTTCAGAATCAAGTGTACAATCACCCTTTAAGTATGCAACTATCTACACTTACGCCAGTGTAAATACATACCTACCTACTCCGGGTGGACTTGACATTGAGGACAGAAATGAGCAGAAGTGCGATTTTTGAAAATCATACGAGCAACTTGGCAGTAGAAAGATGCATAATCTCCATAGTAATTTTGGCATTTTCTAATGCCAAGTCGCTCGTATGATTTTCAAAAATCGCACTTCAGAGGTGTTGCAAAGCAATAAAAATACAGGGACGGACGGGCACAACACGGGTGCGCAGGTTTCACTGCTAAGACCTAATACAAGAACAGCGCACTCCAGTGTTGCCACCTTACCTCCGGATCAAGTAGCTAAACCGAACCCAAAAACTGGCTAGATACTGGAAATTTCACAGTCGCTAAAGTGGCTAAAAGTGGCTGAACAAAGTAAAGTTAAAAAAATACATAAATATGCTAAAAATCTGTTTATTTGGATGAGTAATATTGATTTACAATCATTTATTCTATAAAATTATGCTCTTTTATAATTTTTTGAATAATAACATGGAATTTTGACTCAGTTATTGTTACCCATTCTATTTAACACGTTGATGTTTTACAATGCTCATTGTAGAAAATAGCCTTTCGACTTCTATGTTTAGGTAATCTGAACTCAAAAACAGTAAAAAACGCTCTAAGAAACCGTTAAAATGATTAACTTTAGCTGAATAAATTGGTATTTAATAATAAATAAATAAACAAAAAAGTGGCTAGAATAAGTGGCTAAACTATTTAGCCACCGAATATTTTTTTTGTAGCTGACAAGTTCAAAAAAGTGGCTAAAGTGGCAACACTGGCGCACTCATCATTTTAGATGTATTTTAAACCCGTAGAAAGAGAAGGTACTAGAAGGAAGCACATTTCTTGTCATATTTACTCAATAAGAGATGCACATATCAAATTCGCTCCAGTTAAAAAAGGAGATCGCTACCTTATTGCTGTCCTTATCGGCGTAACCACTTTTTTGTACTACGGCCACCTGACTCACAACTGTCACTTCATATAAATTGTATAGGATTTCATGAGTATCGCTATCTCATACCCGGTTACACCGACATTCCGTCTATCAGCGTAAGCGAAAAATTCTTCGTCTATTTTAAACCCCTCTCAGCAAAAAAAATTGCAATCAGTGCTGCCAATGTAAATTTCTTGATTCCCTGCTTAAGTAGGCTCAATTCCCCGAATTTCCCCGATTTCCAATCATGCATTCCCCGAAAATTCCCCGACACTAATATTCAAGAAATAAAGCTACTTTTTCAAGCAAAATGTAGTTTAATGTTTCATAAAATTAGCTTATAAACTTCTTTGTATTCTAATTTTTATCAAAAAATCTACCTAAATATTTAGACTACAATATGTTTTACTAATTATTTATATTTCTCCCACACGTTCGATCTAAGGATAGTCCAATTCGGATCGAATTTTAACAATTCCTCTTTTTTAGACATCCTTGGTTCGACATTTATTACAAATAGTCGATTTCCCGAAATTCCCAGATTTGAATCATTCCCCGCGCTCTCCCCGCACGCACCCCTCATTCCCCAAAATCGGGGAAAGTCCCCGGAATCGGCAGCACTGATTGCAATCCTAGGCCACGCCCACTGTGACGTCATGACCTAATTGCCTTACGACACCTCCGCTCCGTTTAGGCGGAGGACTTTCAATGTTCGATGTATCGCCACTGTTTCTGTCCGCACTTCATTGCAATAGAGTTGACATTGCAACGAAAACGTTCACGCAATTGCAAAGTTCGAATGTGCGGGTAGAGGCCCTGTCCTCCGTGGATTTGAACCTCCAGCATGGGTAGCATGACAACCCGCGATAGCCGTGATACGGTTTTATCATGTCTTTTATCTCGCTCGATCGCGCGCAAGCGAAAGAGACAAAAGACGCGATAAAGCCGTATCACGGCTATCGCGGGTTGTCATGCTACCCATGCAGTATACAAGCCCCACAAGTTGATATTGCGATGGAACCTTGTCACAATAACAGCTGCGTGACGTCATCCGTCGCAAAAAACTCTAACGTAAGCGCGGGCTGACCTTGCGAACAATACTAACGGTGCACGTCGACTACGTCAAAATTACTTCACCAAGATGGATGCCAATCGCAATATCAACTTGCGGGGCTTGTACGTACACACGGTGACAGATCAACCTACCTATAGTTGAACTCTATGTTCATGGACATAAGGTCGAACTATAGGTAGGTTGATCTGTCACCGTGCGTACATATTTTAGTAATATTCTTTACGCTTTCCTGAATAGAAAAATCCATAGGCCTACCTATTCAGCTTTTGGTCTTAGACTGTAAGGCACAAATTATTTAATAATTACTACCGTAAGGCCCGCCATATACCTACCTACATGCGGAATCGTGTTGATTCTAATTCGGAATTCTGTTTTTGTATGGGCTCGATCCCTTGGCCTTTAAAGGCCGGGATTCTGCAGGGAAGAGGAAGTCAGATCCAGCGGTCAGCTACCGTCACCTTTCCCCTTCGGTACTCCCATATAAAATTCCTTGCTGTCTTTTAATGCCCTATGGTAGGACGAAACATCTAGGAGACATCTTGAATTTTTCATGTTTCGACTAGATTCATACAATTTACCGAAACCAAAGTCACATCTCAGTATTCTTGGATAGTTTATCTAGTGAAATCATCAATTGAATACACGATTGGAATTACTTCACTCGATAGAAAATCGCCACAAAGATGACGTACAAACATAATAAAGTAATATCCTAATCGAAAGATTTAAAAAAATTACTTAGTGCATCGCAATCGGTTGTTTGGCCCGAATATTATATGTATTTTTCATTGTTAGGAATTATTCTGATGACTAACATGAACCAAAATGTGTTTATGTAAGTGTAGCATGGGTGGTGTTTTTTTTCACTACTCTTTTTTCTAAATCGCGCCGTGACGGAACATTCGTTCGTTCGGAATCGGAACGCACTACTGACATCATCCATCCCTTGCACATTCACGGATGTGTGCGTAACATTCACGTACAAAGAGTCAACCTGTGCGTGCAGCCGTGCTTGGAACGAGCGTTCGTTAGATAGTGAACCTTCTGTTGTACCTATATTCCGTACCATTAGTTTAATTCCCCCATACACGGTTTTCCTGTCTCCCAATACTTTGCTTTGGTGCGCCGGAATGGTACTTTGAGTCATACAGTCTACAGGAAACCCACACACACAGACCGCTACTTACATGCAACTTCACACCATCATCCACGACATCTCAACTCCGTGATTACCTCACTCACAAACCGTGCCCGCGATCTCTGCGATGAAGATCATCTGCAAGAGGAGCTGACACACGTGCAAGGTGTATTACAGAAGAATGGATACGGTGTGGATATCGCCAGGTTAAAACAAAAGAGGAAGCGTCAGAAGCCACCAACGGTAGAGCGACAAAATGAGTTTTTGCCGTACATCAAAGGAGTAACGGACAAGATAGGCAGGATTTTGAGTAAATACTCAATCTCTACTGTGTTTACTCCTTTTGGAAAGATTACGCAAGCATTACGCTCACCGAAGGATAGGATTCCTCTTGAGTGCCCTGGCGTATATAAAGTAGACTGTAGCTGCGGTAGCTCATACATTGGGCAGACGAAGAGAACCATTTCGTGTCGTATGAAAGAGCACATTAAGGCGGTGAAAAACAATGACCCTCAAAAGTCCGCCATCGCACAACATCTTATTGAGGCGGGCTCTGACCATTGGATTGAGCTGCACAAACCACAGGTCCTCTCTACTGACCGCCATTACTACCCAAGAATGGTGAGGGAAGCGATTGAAATTAAGAAACATCGTAATTTCAACAGAGAGGATGGTTTCAAATTGTCAAGTACGTGGAATCCGGTGGTTAACAAAGGTATAAGAGCTTCACCGTCATACTCGGGTTCGAACAAACTTCGGAGTGACACAGTCAGTGTATTTTGTCGGGCTGGACCAAGTGACAAAAGTGACGATGACAGTCGAGTGAGTTCCGATAGTAGTGGTCGGAGTAAACGAACGAGAGTGAGGGTAGACAGATTTGTCTGCTCTTAAAAATCTACCTGCAGTTCCTCAGTCATCCCGTGATCATGGCAGTTGTAACACTGCCGAAATATCGGGAACTCACAAATACCAAAACGCGGTAAGAACCCGTTAAAATGTTTAATTCTAGATTAAATAATAACCGCGTAACTCTCAAAAACTGTAGAAAAGATATTGATGAAAAATACGTTTTTTTGCGATCTTACTTTCAATTGAAGCGGGATGGCTAATTGCAAAAGTTTGCTTGTTAGAAAGAGAGGCTTGCTCTACTAATACCAAGCCTTAAGTTAGCAGTTGTAGCAAGATAGGAAAAAAAAACAAGAAATATTTCATCACGACATGTATTATTATCCAGTGATACAGTCACCTCTTACCGAACATGCTCTTAATAATGTTATTATTCTACAACTTAATTAAGTACCCACGGTTAATACTAATTCTTAATTAATTTTGAATTTTATCATAATTTTACTAATATTCTCCCCGTTTTTTTTTATGGCAACACTTGAAATACGGGAGTAATTATTTTTGTAAAGGATAATGGACAATTTTGTATGGAGCTCGTTCCCAGTGTTATAGCACTTTTAACTTAACAATCCTTTTTACTAGAATGTAATTTTCCACATTTGTACATTTCCTTGAAGGAAGGTTTGATTTTATTTTTTATTCTTATAAATATCATTAAATTAACGTAAGCAAAAGTGATATAACACTGAGCGTTTTGACAATTATCTCTCATTCAGAGTTATTGAGCATTGTATTTTATTCTAATTTAACAAATACATGTCCAAAAAACATATCAAGTGAGCATTTTTTCTCTATAAATTCTATCCAGACCTCTGAAGTAAGTTGCCATTGATAATTTTTTTTTGTTAAAACTCAAAACAATTGCATAATTTATAAAATGAAAAAAATTGGCCGAAAACTAAATAATTTCACATTTAAAGTTCAAAACAGACATTGATAGATCGGGATCCGGTGACGAGGTCCGTATACCAATCGAGCTCATCCATAATTCAGTTTTCATGCAATAGTTTACTATTAGAAGATGCGAAAAAACTTGGTCGGCCGACCCCTATCCTGGTGGGTTTTGTGTAGGAGGGTGACTAGTAACCTCTCTGAGACGAGACTAATTACCCATCGAGCTCATGAACCAAATTATGCTTATCCGATTGGACTTTATTAGTGTTACGAAGTACACTCGGTCGTCCGCCGGATATCCTGGCAGGTAGTGCTGGCCAACCAAAAATGGTGGTCAAATTTTGGAGTACTTCTCACCCATCGAGCTCATGGATGAAATGTATGCCAAATCAAAGGTTAGACCTTTACCTTCAATATTTCATCGGTCGTCCTGGCCGAAACCTGGTGGGTTCTGGTGGCCAACCAGATTTATCTGTCAAAGTAAGATCATGCGTTTTCACGTTTATATGAATAAATACTTTATTTGCCTGATATATGCAGTTCTTTTAGCATGAACGTGAACGGTTGTATGGTTTAAAAGTATTTTAAAAAAAAACTTGAAAAAAAAAATTACCGTGTCGATAAATGAGACATCAAATAAAAATTTTTTTTTTCGATATAACTTCGTCATTTCTAAACTGATTTGGCTGATTGTTTTATTTTACAAAAATATATATTCAAGAGTTCATGCCACTAAAATTTGGTGATGATCTGATGAAGCGTTTCGAAGATGTTCAATGTTTTAAGTGGGTCAGATTTTACTACAAAAAATATCCAACCAAATTGATTCTTTAACGAGAATAATAATTGAGTTCTATTAATGATTCTTTCTAAAATGAAATTTGCTCTCTTAAGAGATGTCTATATAATAAAATAAACTAGTAATACCGCGGCGTTGCTTTCAAAAATGAAGTTGAAAAAAAATGTTTCGTCAAGTAAAAGCTACCTATGTTTATGTGGATGATTTAGTACGTACCTATATTAGTTCTAAAATAATTAGCTAAAACTGTTTAAAGGGATGATTGGATCATCAAACTGAACAACTTTCTTTATGGGACTAACATCGAAAACGCGAAAAAAATCTGCTGTCCCATACAAAACTGCAAACTTACTCGACTGGAATCGGAATGTATGAGACGGCAGTTTTTTAGCGATTTCGATTTTGAACCCATAATAAAAGTTGTTCAGTTTGATGATCCAATCATCCCTTTAAACAGTTTTAGCTAATTATTTTAGAACGAATATAGGTACGTACTAAATTAGATCATCCACATAAACATAGGTAGCTTTTACTTGACGAAACATTTTTTTTCAACTTCATTTTTGAAAGCAACGCCGCGGTATTACTAGTTTATTTTATTATATAGACATCTCTTAAGAGAGCAAATTTCATTTTAGAAAGAATCTTTAATAGAACTCAATTATTATTCTCGTTAAAGAATCAATTTGGTTGGATATTTTTTGTAGTAAAATCTGACCCACTTAAAACATTGAACATCTTCGAAACGCTTCATCAGATCTTCACCAAATTTTAGTGGCATGAACTCTTGAATATATATTTTTGTAAAATAAAACAATCAGCCAAATCAGTTTAGAAATGACGAAGTAATATCGAAAAAAAAATTTTTTATTTGATGTCTCATTTATCGACATAGTAATTTTTTTTTTCAAGTTTTTTTTAAAAATACTTTTAAACCATACAACCGTTCACGTTCATGCTAAAAGAACTGCATATATCAGGTAAATAAAGTATTTATTCATATAAACGTGAAAACGCATGATCTTACTTTGACAGATAAATCTGGTTGGCCACCAGAACCCACCAGGTTTCGGCCAGGACGACCGATGAAATATTGAAGGTAAAGGTCTAACCTTTGATTTGGCATACATTTCATCCATGAGCTCGATGGGTGAGAAGTACTCCAAAATTTGACCACCATTTTTGGTTGGCCAGCACTACCTGCCAGGATATCCGGCGGACGACCGAGTGTACTTCGTAACACTAATAAAGTCCAATCGGATAAGCATAATTTGGTTCATGAGCTCGATGGGTAATTAGTCTCGTCTCAGAGAGGTTACTAGTCACCCTCCTACACAAAACCCACCAGGATAGGGGTCGGCCGACCAAGTTTTTTCGCATCTTCTAATAGTAAACTATTGCATGAAAACTGAATTATGGATGAGCTCGATTGGTATACAGACCTCGTCACCGGATCCCGATCTATGAACTTTTGTCTAAAAATGCGTATAAAATTCCATCGAACTCCAAAGTACACGACACACAACTCACAAAATTAAATTACGCTCGTTTGGCCTCAGCCTAACGCAACTAAAACTTTCTGCAGCGCGATTTAAATTCGAACAGCGCCATCTGTTGACAACTTACAATAAACAAAAAGAAGAGAGAAAGAGTTCAAGGAATGAGTTTCAAATTGGTTTCAAAAATCGCACTCCTGTTGGTATGTTGGTTTGGTTTTGGTAAATGGTTTGTCGAAAATATAATCGAAATCCATTTCGAGATAACTGTCTCAATAATATTTTCTATGACAGAGATTTTAAAATGAAAGGGTTAGACATTTTTAATAAAATAATGTCATTCTGCGAGTGACGTCGGACCAAAAAATGGCGATAAATCGACTAATCTTGTACCACTGGTGGATAGGTACCTAATGGGGATGATGACTGATCCTGGAAATCCATATTGGGTCCTTCTTAATATGCTGACACTTTTTTAAGGGGATGATCAGACCATCAAACTGAACAACTTTCTCTATGGCACCAACATCGAAATCGCGAAAAAAAAATCAGCTCGTCCATATAAAACTGGAAACGCACTCGAGCCAAATGTATGGGACAGCTGATTTTTTTTTCGCGATTTCGATGTTGGTCCCATAGAGAAAGTTGTTCAGTTTGATGGTCTGGTTAACCCCTTAAAAAAGTGTCAGCATATTAAGAAGGACCCTGTATTTCGGTCAATTTTAAAGATATTCAAAAATTAATTTCATTTTTTAGTGTTTAAGATATCAAAGAGTTTCTAAAAAAGTAATAATTTTTTTTTTGTTATCGTCCCCATTGTTTATGGCTATATGCAATTCATATAGCTTACAAAAATAGGTAACCAAAGAAAATCTTCGTTTTTAGCCAAAGACTTTCGATATATATAGTATTATATTAAATCTCTTTGTTTTTAGCCTGTTCGGAAAGTGATTGCAAATACCTACAGTATAACTAACGCAGCAACAATTTCTGCAGCGCGATTTAAATTCGAACAGCGCCATCTGTTGGCAACTTACAATAAACAAAACGAATAGAAACGTTCGTACTTATTTTATTCTGTTTTTGTCGCTGTTTGTTTTTTGTGTGCAAATAAAGAATATACAGGGTGAAATTGATATCATTAGCATCCTTTTAAACCAAGAGTCTACCCATCAAACTGAACAACTTTCACTATGGTAGCAAACCGATCGAAGCAACTAAAAAATCTGCTGTTGCATACATTAAAGTCGAGTAGGCACTGCAGTTTAGTATGAAACCGAACCGATCGGTTTGCTCTCATAGTAAGCAGTCTCAGCTCTCAGTTGTTCAGTTCGATGGGTAGACTCTTGGTTTAAAATGATCCTAATTATATCAATTTCACCCTGTATGTAACGCTGCCGTTTTTTATATGAAAGCTCATTTTGGTTGGGTGAGTCTGAGTCCTGAAACACATGTTGGTATGTTGGTTGGTACTTGGTAGATAGTTCTTTATAAAAATTATATCTGTTTCAATTCAAATACCTACACTAGTTCAATATGAGTTGTATTATTTCAATAAAAATTTGCTTAAATTCGATATTAAAAATAAAAACAAAAATACCTGTAACTTAATGCTATTTTGTGTAAAAATATAACGCGATATTGTTTACAATTATTATTTTATACATTTTAACATTCGCTAACACGTTTACAAAAAAAATAAACATTCGTTGCCTTCGAAAATCATTAACAATGATTATTAAATAATTAACAAATAAATTACTTTTCCTTTGGATTGTTAACACTACTTTGGCGTGTTAGGAACTTAAATTAAAGCCTAAATAAAATAGAATTGGCACATAAACTAAACTAAATAAAAACTTAAGTCAAATAAAACAAACATAGGTAGGACGTAGTTCAGACATGGCTTGAGTTACGGAGAAATCAAGATTGTCTGTATACGAAAATAAGTATAGCATAAAAAATAACCGGTGATGCTATTTCACCATCATCATCAGCCTATCATCGTCCACTGCTGAACATAGGCCTCTCCCAAGGCGCGCCACAAAACTCTATCCTCGGCCTTCCTCATCCAGTCGCTCCCTAAGATGTTTTTATATGTAGATGGGTTGCCCGCCCTGCTATCACATAGTCACGCGCCGTCTAGTGTACGGGCTACATGTCACTATATCGCGCCATTTTAAAGTGCAGTGATGTTAGTGTATGACGCGTCTATTTGTAAAACGTCATTGGTCGCTCGCCGCTACCTTTTTTAGGTCGTCTGTGCAGCGGGCAGCAGGGCGTCCCACACTACGCCAACCAGAAGTGCGATTTTTGAAAATCATACGAGTGACTTGGCAGTAGAAAATGTCAAAATTACTATGGAGATTATGCATCTTTCTACTGCCAATTCGCTCGTATGATTTTCAAAAATCGCACTTCAGTTCGCGGTCTCCACTCTAGAACTCTGACACCCCACCGGTTGTCAGTTCTTCGGTTTATTAATAAGACGATAAAATTACTTTTATAATTCTTTGACTATCATTCTGTTATTCCCTATTTTCTAAGTATATAATTATATCATATTCATAAGATATAATATTATTATTATATATTTAAGTTAACACCTAAATTAGACTAGACACAATTAAGTACATGTTATTATTACTACATTTGAAATTAAATACATAAATCTATTTATCAAACACAATGTATAGAATGACACACAAAATCATTGCGATTTATCGCAAATGTTTTAAATTAAGTACCTACATAGTTATTTGCATGTTACATTTTCATCATTTTTTATTAAGGCTGGTTTGCACCAAAAAGTAGTTAGGTAGGTACATAATAAAATCACGACCGTAATCCTTCTCGGGGTGCTCGAAAACATTGCTATGACGCTTATCTATGGCTATGACTACCAACCAGGTCTACCCAATATCAAACTGTACATAAACATGTATAGTCATTCCTTAGTCGCACACAGATTGCCATAAGAGTGACAGAGCTAGATTAGACGTATATCTGTTACGTCTGTTAAACAAATGTCAACACTTTTTAAGCAAATTCAAGCAAAATTCGTTCTTAACGTAAGGATATAGCGAAGTCTTCCAGCTGGAGGTCTGGTGACAGTGGTTCAAGACGGTATCTTTTTACTATTGACATTTCACTTATTCTAATGGGCGGTTGTCATAAGTGTGAATGGATGTCAAGTAGCGTTTCTATCATTCTATGTCTTGCTTTATATTATTTATCTAGCCCTATAATTTATCTTTGGTGAAACATGATAATACTCCTTGGTGATCGGTAATGATCATTCTTCTTTCGTAAATTCCCATCGTTGTTTTCGACAGGTTTTCGACGTTACTTTGTCCTTTTCTAATCTAACGACAAAAATTGTAGCTCCTGTCGCTCCTGTCATACATTACGTCACGTCATTGGATAGAAAGGGACACAAAAACGTTGGAAATATCGACGACGGAGACGTACGAAAGAAGGTCGAACATTACCGACCGCCATGGCCAATTTTCTTGTTTGCTTGCTTGTAAAGAGGACTGGTATCCCCGTGTGGTATCCTTTATCATTCTAAGTCCATTCAATAAACAGGTTTAAATATGATGGTGTCATTGTCATTAGCATGAGCAGTGTGAGAGACAGAGCTATCACTAAATACGTTTTAGTCTAAACATTTTTTGCTGCAAGCCAGCCTAAAAATTAAAATATTCTAAAATCGCAATTTTCGGAAATCATTATTAGATTACTTATATACGTATTTTCCTTATACTTAATTAGAAAAAAAACCAACGTTTTCGGAAATAATTTAAATTATATATGCTTCATAAGTGGATGCCATACAAGTAAGCATAAAAAATCATTGACTCAAGCCCGTTTGAGAAGGTTTTACCAAAAAATTATGTTTGCTAGTTTGAATACAATCACTGCTGCCCTTTACCAGTTTTACCACGATACTCGTTAAAAAACATAGCGATATAAGGTGGACCAGAATCTCATGAAAAATAGGGAAATCAAATTTTAGAGTAAGCAACACTGGGGTAATTAGATTAGGGCCCTTTACACACTGCGATTTTTTGCAGCGCAGAAGTGCTGCAAAAAGCATCGATTGAGTCACGATGCAGCATCGATGCAAACACAATAAAGCATAGATGCAAACCCGGTACAGCCACGCCACGATGCAAAACTTTTGTAATATTTGATCAGTTATTTGTAGACAGCCTTTCCCACAATGCACATGCGCGTGTGCATTAATACAAACATGTGTGAGCATCAGTACAATCATGCGTTTGAATCGATATACACCACTAGTTTTTAATTACTAACATAACTTTAAGGGTATATTCAGACCATGAATCTGAACAACTTTCCCAAAGAAACATGGGTCGAAAAATGAGAAAAATTTTTGGACCTTCCATACAAAAGTGCGGACCGGCCGATCGATTTTCTATGGGAGGTCCAAAAATTTTTTACGTTTTTCGACCCATGTTTCTATGGGAAAGTTGTTTAGATTCATGGTCTGAATACACCCTTAAAGTTACGTTAGTAATTAAAAACTAGTGGTGTATAAACGCCTATTAATTGCCAGTGAAGCGATTCATTCATGCGATGAACAAACGCGCGTTTTTGTCGCTGCATAAAGGCTCAGTCTGTACAGGGCCTACTTTGACTAGAAAGATGACATTTTGACACTACCATGTGAAAATCGATATTTTTTTACTTTTTGTCATTTCATTCGTATAGCCACAGTATAAGAGCATAGCTATAGGTCGACCAGAATCTCATGAAAAGAAAAAAGTAAAAAAATATAGATTTTCACATGCCAATGTCAAACTGTCATCAAGTAGGCCCTTTACAAACTGTAACTTTTTGCGGCGATAAAAATGCGCGTTTGTTAATGGGTACATATTTAGGATCATTTGAACGCCCAAATCATCTGGCTGAACATTTTCATCTTGTTTATAAAAAAGGCATATAATTTTATAGCTGAATTTTATTACGAACGTTTTTCTTCGTGGCTGTATCGCGTTTCAGAAGTGCTGCAAAAAGTCGCAGTGTTTGAAGAGCCCTAATCCAATTACCCCAGTGTTGCTTACTCTAAAATTTGATTTCCTCATTTTTCATGAGATTCTGGTCGACCTATATAAACACTATACGTTTCCCATCAAACGAGAACATTGTACGGATAATACCTTTGCTTATTTATATGGCACAGACTTATCGAATACAATTATTGTAATTAAATATTACCTCGCTAATAATTAAAACGAATCTTTGACAATGTATTTTTTATAATCTTTGGCCCTTAATAGCTATTTTTTCCCTGTAAATATAAAGACCAGGAGTGCGATTTTTGAAACTCATTCGCTGAGTTCAGCAGTTGAAAATGTCAAAATTACTATGGAGACGTGCATCTTTCTACTGTTGATTTGACATCAAAAAATCATACTCAAGGAGTGCGATTTTTGAAAGTCAAATAAGCAGTAGAAAGATGCGTATCTCCATATATTTTCAACTGCCGAGTTCAACGTATGAGATTCAAAATCGCACCCCTGGTTTAAAAAAAAACCAAAAGTGGTATTTTTTGGATTTTATATGGCAACAAAATTAGATTCCATTGAGCTTTGTATTACGTACTAGAGGAAACATCGTCCTTCATTACGATATCATAGGGCTCCCACACATAACTGCGACGTCGCATCGCATCGCAAATATCTGCCAGCGCTCGATGACTTATTACGATAACATATGTATGATTATTGCACGCATCGCATCGCAGATACTTGCGATGCGATGCGACGTCGCAGTTATGTGTGGGCACACATAGTCCAGTGCGACAATAACCTTTTACCTCACTATAAGAATCAGTATGGTACTATGCCTAGCCGGCGCACTTGGCAAAAAAATTGTTTGCGCAGAGCAAAATTTGTAAGCGAAATCGCTAATGCCACATCCCTCACCGCCCCGCTGTTCAAGTTGTTTGCGTGTTAATGTACAGAACGGACACTCCCTGCCACCAATTTTTACCTTACCTTCTCGTGGAAGATATTAAAAGTCGAGATGCATAATAAAAGGCCTCTTACGGTACGCCATCTTTGTTAGCAGAGAGCATAAAGGTATCATATAGAGGAACTGACAGCTGAGAGAGCGAGATGTACCTAGCGGCGCCACTGTATAATAAATAGAAAGAGATACGTGACGCGAGGCAATAGAACCGTTTTTGGGAACTTGTCAGCACAATCGACTGGGTAAATATTCGTGCTCTGTGAATAATCAGTGAATCTAAAGTGGAGTCGTAGATTATTTTGTGAATATACTAACACTATTTCATTAAATTACCTACGATTTCACGTTAGATTCACAATTATACACAGAACTCGAAGTTTTAGGGTGCCAATAAGTGCCGACAAATGCACAAAAAACGGTTTCATTTGACAACTCATGTCAGTTACTCTATTCCGACAGGTATAATAACTTTATGGCAGAGAGCGATAGGTAATTAGTTCACACAATTCTCAATAGCGCCGGTGATGGCAGCACATGTATGTTGCTACAAAAACATAGGTTTGTGGTGTTTTTGTAGCACTACCGTAATACAATCTCAACAGACCAAAGTAGGGAATGCTGTATTCCTTTTTCACTGCGCTTCTCCTAGGCATGTGACACGAGACGTTTATTTGTCGCGTCACTTCTAATACATAGTATATAGGGTTATTTTAAATTAGTTGGCGAAACTGAATCAGGGCACTTGTTCATGACAACAGATAGGATAATCAATGTTTATAATTGGTATTGATGAATAACAAAATTATTATTATCGTGCGTAGGTAAGCGCAGTGCGTACAGTATGCGTGGCGCGGACGAACATTGACCTCAAAATCATATGATCAAGCGGGGGATCATTATCATGTAATTTTACTTAGTAACAGATACTTAAACAAGTCAGTTAAACAAGTCCTCTGTAAAAAAGGTTACTATAAACTCGATGATTATTTGAATAACCAAAATGACTGGTCTTGACAATTTTACACTATGTAATGCAATATTGTATTTTAATTGTACTTTGTACATTTTGTTTTGTTTAAAAGATGTGTGTTGTAGTTTCTGGCCGCATCTTCTCTCAACGGAACACCTTCCGACGCGGTGGTAGAGTCAAAAAATGACGTCAAAAAGCTATCTATATGATATTATTTTGAATAAAAAATTTTGAATTTTGAATTTTTTTGAATTACCAAATGCTTAAGTTTCGCCAACTAATTAAATTTAACCTTATATAAAAGCTCAATGGATCATGAAAAATATGTCAATGTGAAAAATACTAATGATTTAAATTAATTTATTGTTAAATATTATATTTGACAACATTGAGATGAAATCAATTTGAGCTTCGATTATTTATTTACTCATTTTCTGATATTATGGCTCTTATACCACTGACATAAAGCGCCATTACGAAAGTTCATTTCATTCTATTTAGCTATGAATAAATTCTCATAGACCATTTCCACTACAGTGTCAGCTTCATTAGAAAATCATTCGGGTACGCAGAATATTTTTAAGTGCATAAGTGTGTGCGTTAAACACAGATACACTCTCTCTTCCATACTCTCCTAAGTGCTGTTTAAACAGAAGTGACGTGGCGCGGACGTGACGCGGGCGGGGTGCGGCAATATAAACCTTATAGTACGCAGCATAGCGTCGTTTGGAGAATTACGCCCGCGCCTCCAGGCGACGTCGCCTTCCTTTACGACAAAAACGACGCTATGCTGCGTACTATAAGGTTGAATATTATGTTACTTTGACTATCCGCCACCGTCACGCGTCTCTTCTGTATAAACAGCACAGCACCCTATATTTTTCTTTTCGAAATGACTCGGGGAACAATTACTCGGACCAGTGACGACTAAGCGTCCTGGTAGGTCGATCGAACCAGTGAAAGAACTTAAGAGCCTGAGAAAAATACGATTGGGGGCAGCACAACAGGCTTGGAGCAGCCTTGAGCCACCTGCCCAAGGACCCCCCCTACAAGGGGTACGGATCTTCATTGGGTGCTGCTGGGAATACGCGGCGGATTGGGTAAGCGTTGAACCTTATCTGGCAGCACGGAATCGCATTATTTGACGCTCCATCCTTTTCTGTCGCTAAGGAAAGTAATTTGCTAGAGAGAGAAAGACATCGGGACTGTGACAGCACGCGGCCGCATTGGTAGTGCTGCTATCTTTCTCGCTATCTTTCTCTATCTTTCTCTAGCCAATGACATTCCTGAGCGACAGAAAAGGATAGAGCGTGAAAAAATGCGATTCCGTGCTGCCAGTTGAGACTCAACCAGTCCATGAATCTGATAGATAGAACGATTTTTTTTTTCAAATTACTACTAAATAGAGAAAAAAGTAAAATCCAAAATGGCGCCAATGTCAGTGTTAACCTAAGTAAAAATGCATTAAGTTTAATTTACATAGAACGCTACAGAGCGGGCGAAGGGCGTGCCCTTACAAAATATATTTGGCAAGATTAAATACGATTTATCACTCAATTATTACAATCTAACGTACGTTCCCTTTACAATACCTTACAATGCCTCCTCGTATCTCTCTGACCTGGCTTCAGCCATCAAGTCTAGAGGGTCCAAAATCTGCGTAGCTCTGGCCCCGCGTCTTCCTTTAGAAAATTGACTCTTAATATCATATTTTTCCATCCAATTCCTTAAAGTTTTCCTTGGCACACCATATTTATTCGACGCAGCGTAAACACTATAGCCTTTCTTGACAGCTATTAAGGCATCTCTCAAATGCTGTGACGAATACTGCTTGTATGATTTCTCTTGGAATACGTCGGTTTCGATGTTGACGATAGCGTTGGGTCGTCGGCCCACTATCCGTGGTCTCGCGTGGATGTTCAGCGGAATCCCGTGGTCCATGTCGATAAAATGTCGCGTCACTATTTCTGTCGATGTCCGTACACCTGCAACAAGCGAGGGAAAGAAACTGCCCGTTAGTTTTTGAAACTTAAGGGTAATTTTTTTTCGGAATATGGCAACGTTTGGGGGTGAGGGCGTTTCTTTTCCTGGCTTCCTACAGGTGGGGGAGGGTTGCGTTTTTTTGGGTTGTAAAAAGCGAGGAAAAGCCGCTGTTTTATTTAAAATAATGATATTAAAATTAGTGTGACATACAGGTAGGTAGACTTTAGAAGACTTCAACACGCGGCAGATGCCGCGCGGCACTTGTCGCGAGGTAGGCACAATTATAGTACTCTGTGGTGACACTATTTAAGTATATGACATTAAGGGTGCCTGTCTATTGACGCGGAGCTAGGTGGCGGAGCGGAATAACGAGGAAATATTAACCAATCAGGAGCTCGGCCGAGATTTTAATATTTCATTTTGGCAGCCTTAAGGGCGTATTACCGTTGGCGCGCTCTATACAATCGAAGTTTGGTTATATTTTCAATACTTGCCTATAACATGTTCCAGAAACTATCTAGAAACTAATCTCTATGCTTGTATTCAGTCAGATATTCGTTGAATACAGTTTCATTGCTACGATTAGGTAATTTAAGATTTTTATGGAAATCTCTGAGGCACTAACTTTAAAGCATTTAAATCTGACTGAATACAAGAGTTGAGATAAGTTTCTAGATTGTTTCTGACAAACATTGACTTTAATTGGTTAGTATTAAAAATATAACCAAACTTCGTCTGTATGGAGCGCGCAAATGGCAATATAAAGATAGACTTTTTTATTTCTAGAGTATCTATAGTTTCCTAGCAACTGCCGCGTATCGCGGTGTTCTAAATTCTACCCTCAAGGCGAATAGTTTAAATATGCTGGATCCTTCATAATATGCTGACACTTTTTTAATGGGATAATCAGACCATCAAATCGTAAAACTTTTTCTATGGGACCAACATTGAAATCGCGAAAAAAAAATCTCTCCCTTATATGGTTCGAGTAGGTTTGCTTTGCAGTTTTGTATGGAAGAGCTGATTTTTTTCGCGACTTCGATGTTGGTGTCATAGGGAAAGTTGTTCAGTTTGACTGTCTGATCATCCCTGTAAAAAACTGTCAGCATATTAAGAAGGACCCTGTATAGGATCTTACTCAAATGCTAACGGTTTTTTTATAGAGATGATTTGACCATGAAAATGAACAACTTTCTCAAGTACACCAGGATTCAGTCCAAAAACCGTCGGCATATTAAAAAAAGACCCTGTATACGCTAGGCCTATAGTTACGTATAAATATAATACCTAAGTTTGTTTTTAAGACCATAGAATTAAATTCCAAAAGTTAATCTTGCTATAGCTGCACGCCATAGACGTATAAACTAAAGACCGGCAATATCAGTTACACAAATGGCACCGCTTTTTAAGCAAATTCAAGCAAAAGTCGTTCTTAACGTAAGGAAATAGCGGAGTCTTCCAGCTGGACGTCTGGTGACAAAATGGTTCAAGACGGTATCTGTTTACTATTGACATTTCACTTATTCTAATGGGCGGTTGTCATAAGTGTGAATAGATGGCAAGTAGTGTTGTTATGTCTTGCTTCATAATATTTATCTACCCTATGCTGCACGCTTAGAAAGATTGGTAGGTAAGAGTTGGTATTAAGGTGTAATATAGTTTTTGACCACCCCGAAAGCGATTATCGTCGTGAGTTTATGTATGCAAAAACAGTCAAAATATCAGAGACATCCGGGAAGGAAAATATTATTTGTCGAAAGAGAAACACCGTTTTTTTAATACATGTTTTTTTATTTATAACTCCCGTAATGTAGCAAAACCGGTACAATAATTTCATTATAACTATTTAATTTTATAATAGAAAGGGCGGACATTGTTATGAAATACTGTATAAATAAATAAATCCAAACAAAATAAAACTGGCAATACTTTTGAAAAGTAATTTAGATTTCCAAAAGGCAAGAATCCAGAGCCAAATGTTAAAAAAAGTGTAATGTTGCTATTGTATTGAAAATTTACCCATTTAAAAGGTAAAATAGTCTTCATTTTGATTTTAACTGCCATAACAAACTGTTTCATCGCGTAGATCTACTTTCCGGCAGTTCAAAGATCTTTTCAAAGCATTACCATAATATGAAAATTACAAGAAAAATGTATGTTGCTCCTACATGGCAGAGATTAAAACAACCTATATACGTCCCACTGCAGGGCACATGCCTACCCTCAGGGTGCATGGGCGTTAGTCCACCACGCGTGCCCAATGCGGTTTGGTAGACTTCACATACACATCGGATTTTCTTCTTCAGCGTATGCAGGTTTGCTCACGATGTTTTCTTTCACCGGTACATAAATTAGAAAAGCTAATTGGTAAGTGCATGGTTCGGGCGTGCGGATTCGAACCCGGTCCCTCATGATTGAAAGTCTACGCCTATCGGATCTTCAATAATAAAATACATGATGTCGTCAATGTAAAAGACATCGGTTGTAATATTATTTAGATTTGATCTAAGAGCAAGGATCTCCTTTATTCTAAAGCATAAAGTCCGCATCAATTTACGATTGTAGTTAGTCTCTTTTGTCTTATGACGTACCTTAAATAGCAGAAGGAGACGAAACTACAGATCTTTGTTTATGCGGTTGTCCCATAGTGTATAGTAACTAGATGAAACCATACCGTGGCCGCACATGAAACAGCAATAGTGTGACTTTTGCATACAAAAAGACAGTTTGTTTCATTCCATAGGTTTGACAATGGTTTGGCACCTTGCCAAACAAAAAACCGGCCACGGTGACCGAAACAAAAAATAATGTTTCTGTCTTTTTTGTTTACATAAGTTTTTATAACTGGCTATCCCGCTCTCTCATTTCTTGGCTCCATCTTTTAGCGTAAACGAAAAGTTTTTAATCTAAGGGTTGTCCACTTTTCACATGTCACTTTTGCGCTAGAGTGGTCTAATTGGTCTCTTTTGTCCATAATACTTGACACCACACACTTTAAACACAAACGTCAAAAAAGTGGATATTCTTGCAATGCTGTCTCCCTCTATGCCTTTAGAATAAAGGAGATACTTGCTCTTAGGTTTTGATGTCAGTAAAATTCGATCGAATTGCATTTTAAAATCTGCCATGTAAATGCTAACATTATCCTGAAACAATTTAAGTACATAGCAAATAATACTGCGCACAACAATTACTTTACAATTATATAATATAGTATATTATAATATAATATATAGTGTATATCTACAATAGCCGCTTATATGCTACAATATTATGTATATTTTGTTATATACTAATAGGCACTTCATGGATTGCTGACGTGGCTCATATATTTCTTCTAATTATTCACTGAATGTATACTTGCTTCGCTCGTGGTTCAAACTTGAGTGTAGCGAGGGTTTCAAAGGTACGAGACGCAGAATAACTTTGCTGCCGAGCGAAACACACAACTTGTCACCTGACTATAGCGAGGAAAATGTCATTGCGCCAATCTCTTTTTTAGAATAATCGCACTGGCCAGCATGTAAACAGCATGAAAAAAACTAGTTTAGGCTGTTTTTCTTTATTGAACAGAAAGATTCGAATTTTAAAAACTCTTTCCATGCTAGCGGATAAAATGCACTTTTGCACTCAGATTTCGAATTATAATAGTTATTTGTTATGCAAGGCTGCAAAGTTGCTTTATGGCGCGAGTACTTGTATCGAAACCTGAGCAAGCGAAGGATTCTAGGATTGAACCACGAGCGAAGCGAGTTTTTAGAATTTTTAAAACCTCATTTTTAGAATAATCGCACTGGCCAGCACGAAAACAGCATGAAAAAAAATTTGTTTAAGCTGTTTTTCTTTATTGAGTAGAAAGATTCGAATTTTAAAAACTTTTTCCACGCTAGCGGATAAAATGCACTTTTGCACTCATATTTCGAATGATAAACAATATTTCAGAGCTTGTGAGGTGAAAAGGAATTTGTTTCAAAAAATTCGACATTTGCAAAATGAAACTTGTTTTCGGAAATACTTAAATTAATTGAATAATACACCCCTACTTCACCATCGTCATCAACATCAATCCCGCACAAAAACGCGATCAGCTGATCGGCACTTTTGTATGAAACGTCCACAATTTTAGACGAGAGATCCGTACTGTACTGTACTGTAGCGTAGATATTAGGTACTCTTACCTATAAAATTGTATGTAAATAATAACAGTTCTAACGATGGCCTAAGTAAATAAAAATGTGAATGATTTCAAAAGAAATATAAGAACCACGAGTTTAAAGAAGAAATAATGCTAACAAATGTGGTCAGTGTCAATTATTGATATAAGAAAACATAATTTGGCATAGTATGATGTCAGTTCAATTCAATTTACAATTCAGGAGTGCGATTTTTGAATCTCATACGTTGAACTCATCAGTTGAAAATGTAAATATTACTATGGAGATACGCATCTTTCTACTGCTGATTTGACTTTCAAAAATCATACTTCAGGAGTGTGATTTTTGAAAGTCAAATCAGCAGTAGAAAGATGCATATCTCCACAGTAATTTTGACATTTTCAACTGCTGAACTCAGCGAATGAGATTCAAAAATCGCACTCCTGGGTACATTGCTGATAATTTTAGTGACACATTACCTACTACATGTTTAGCGTCAATATTAACCAGCAATGTACCCTGAATTGTAATCGTAAATTACAATTGTACCGTATGTTGAACAGGGCCCTGGAATGCGATTTTTGAATCTCATGCGTTGAACTCGGCAGTTGAAAGATGCGTATCTCCATAGTTATTTGGACATTTCCAACTGCTGACCACGTGTGAGTTTCAAAAATCGCACTCTAGGTGTTTTAATATTCTGGAAACACAGAATATCCACTTTCTGAAACTGCTACAAATGCTCATTGTCCTTTTAAAAGTTTCCTTAAATCAAGTTTTCTCATATCGATATCGTCACTAATAAATGAAGGCATTATAATTATACTGAAATTAGGAACATAGGAGTTATTTACATAAGTCTAGAGTTGGGTATTTTTATACACAATATAAGTATGTTGATTTACAAACTTTGCTGATTTTATAATAAAGGAGAATGGATACCCAATGGCCATATCCACCAACAACAGTGATTTATAATTATTATACTGGGTGATTTGTTTTAGTTTTGAAATTTTCAGGATTTCAAGATTGCTCCAATTCTAAAAGTTTTTCAGTTTGATGTTCTGGACCACCCCTGATTTCGAAACGGTAAAAAAAATCATCCAGTATAATCATTTTCACCCTATACGGGTTCCTTTTTTAACAAAAGGGACGGTCCTTTATTGGCTATATCCACGTACATTATGAAAACAGTCAAATTGAACGCTATAGCAGTAATGTGAACCTTTTCCCCACAAGTCATGTCATATTTGTTTGTATCTATGCAAATCCACACATTCAACACGAAATCTCCGATACTATAAAGACTTCTAACTTGAAATTTGGTTTGGATTTTGTGTTTTACAAATGCCCATTCTCCTTTATCTTATTTTCGACATTTTTGCTATGGACGACATTGGTGCAGTAATTAATAAAATTATTGTACTTGCTCAAATTAACTTGGCTATCCCTTTCGCTCTAGCAACTAACGCACGTGTGCGAAAGAGAGAAGCTGCTTTTACAAGCGACAAGATAATTTGAACGAGTTTTTATCTATAATAAAATTATGTATTTGAAATATACTATAAGTTTTCTATTTTAAGTACAATTTTTTAAGTAACGTAAATAAATAATAATTATTTTAAGCCGTTTTTTATTAATTATTTAATTAAAAAGGCCCATAGACAATTTTTTATGTATAAAAGGCCTTAATGCTATAGTAATAGCGTTCATTTCTCAATAATACTCAAATTTCACATCAAAAGCTTAAATTAATATAACATAATTGCTATTTAAGACTAAAATTTAACATTAAAATCTAAAATTTCATTTTTTAAGTCTTTTCTTTAAAAAGGACGTTGTCCATACAAGCACTCGAATTTTCAAAGGCCAATCATTACATTTTTATTTATAATTTAATTTATAAATTAAACATCTCTAATCGTAAATATTTATAAATAGGATAAAATATAAAATAAATAATAATAATATTTGTCTCTTTTGTTAACGAACTATTTCATAGAGTATAATTGACCGCAGTGTCTTAAAACGAAAGTCTTCGATCAGTGTGTGTTGCCAGTGATGACATATGGAACAGAGACGTGGTCGCTCACTCAAGGCCTCATAAAAAGGCTGAAAGTCACCCAAAGGGCAATGGAGAGGGCTATGCTCGGAGTTTCCCTGCGAGATCGAATCAGAAATGAAGAGATCCGCAGAAGAACCAGAGTAGCTGACATAGCCCAAAGAATTGCTAAACTTAAGTGGCAGTGGGCGGGGCACATTGCTCGCAGAACCGATGGTTGATGGGGCCAGTCTCGAGTGGAGACCGCGTACCGACCTGGGTTTTTTTTTTGGGCGAAAGCTTAGCCAGTTGTTTTAACACACAAAATGGTTTCAGGTTTCCAATTTATTCATTAACAATCGAGACAAATATTTTATAAAATCTTTGGATTTTTATTGCAGGAAACAAATGTAGGAAAATTGTTATAAAAAGAAAGAAACTACAAAAAAACTTTCTTTGGATAAAAATATACACCTAATTTAAAACTTAAATACATTGTAATACGACACTAATTAAATAAGTACATACATTTTTTTTTCATTATCTTTGCTTTATCTTTGGCAGTTGATTTTATTTAAAAAAGTTCGTATACGCCTCAAATATACTATATAGGGTCTTCTTAATAGTATAAGAGATAAGTGTATTTTTTGCAACCATCAGCAGCAAGGCTGATTCAGTGTTTATGGGGTGTAGAGCATCTCTGTGATGGGGATGGACCAGGTCTGCCTGCATAGCTCCAGTCGGTTTAGGAGTTACTGATGATTAAAGGTCTGTAAAAAATTAACGATCAGCTGCACGGCTGATCGTATGTTATTGTTGTAGTATGCACTGTAGCTATGTGAACAGTACGAGAACTGTCAAGTTCTGTCAGTCGGTGTAGGAGATATAGCCAGTCAAAGTTCCGAGCTTTGAACGGCTGTATCTCCTAAACCGACTGATGAACCATGTCAGTTTTTTTTACTGTTCACATAGCTACAGTGCATACTACAACAATAACATACGACCAGCCTTGCAGCTGATCGTAAATTTTTTACAGACCTTTAATCATCAGTACCTCCTAAACCGACTGGAGTTATGCAGGCAGACGTGGTCCATCCCCATCACAGAAAAGCTCTACACCCCATAAACACTGAATCAGCCTTGCTGCTGATGGTTGCAAAAAGTACACTTGTCTCTCGAAATATAATATGCTGACACTTTTTTAATGGGATGATCAGACCATCAAACTGAACAACTTTCTATACGGCATCAACATCGAAATCGTGAAAAAAAATCTGCTGTCCCATACAAAAGTGCAAACCTACTCGAGCCAAATGTATGGGACAGCTGATATTCGTGATTTCGATGTTGGTCCCATAGAGAAAGTTGTTCAGTTTGATGGTCTGATCATCCTCAAAACTGTCAGCATATTCGCTTGGACCCAGTATTTTAAAAATGGCGGGTATTTATTGTTGGCAATATTATTGACAAAACACTTTATACTAGACCATTTTAAAACATATTTTTAGATTTGCGGTCTTTAAAAGAACATCCAGAGCACCTATGATTTGGAAAAAAGTTATACAGGATATAAAAAATACGATATAATAAATTAAGGGAAGCTTCCGACCAAACTGAACCATTTTCACTCAGGGACTAATATTGAAATCGCGGAAAAAACACAGCTGGTCCATACATTTGGCTCGAGTAGCCATTGACATTTCCTATGAAACAATCAATATTTTTTTCACGTTTTCAATATTGGTTCAATAGTAAAAGTTGTTAAGAGCCTACCCAGCCTATTGTGGGACAGCAGCCCCCAATCGTATTTTTTTTATTTCTAAATAATTAAACAACATGTCCAAAAAACAAGAATGGCACATTGTAGTCCTGAATTCCTGATTGGCTTTCAATTTATCGAAGCATTACGGATTATTCTTTTATGCTTGTAGCTGTTATCGTTAAAACCGCCAAAAGTGACCACTTTTGGCGATAATAACTACAAACATTATAAAAACAAATCCGCAGTGACCCGATAAATTGAAAATCACAAATGGCTACAATGTGACATTCTTGTTTTTTTTGGAAATATTGTTGAATTGTTAAGAAATAAAAAAAAATACAACTGGGGACAGCACAATAGAGCCTATTGTGCTGCCCCCAATTGTATTTTTTTTGGTGCAGCCTTAAGTTTGCCTGTCCGAAGCAACCCCTAAAGTATGTAACTTGTTTAAGTTTACATCCTGTACAATCGTCTCTCAACAAATCGAGATAATTAAAATAACTTAATATGTAATTTAAAGTCCAATGTTTTCAAACATTTTGTAAAAGGTGAGCAATTTTCTAAATAAAAATTATAGATTTTGCTATTAGCGTTGCATTGAACTGAATTGAAGCCTGTTCTAACTTAAGAGCATGGATTATAAATACAGGATACTTCTTAATATGCTGACACTGTTTTAAGGGGATGATCAGACCATCAAACTGAACAACTTTCTCTATGGTACCAACATCGAAATCGCAAAAAAAATCTGCTGGCCCAGAAATTAGGCTCAAGAATTTATCGCGATTTCGATGTTGGTGCCATAGAGAAAGTTGTTCAATTTGACTGTCTGATCACACCCTTAAAAAAGTGTTACCATATTAAGAAGAACCTGTATAATTGGGTCAAGAAGGCATTTGTCATTTCCTATGAAATACACCACGCTTCAACACCTTGTACATATTTTAATAGAAAACCGCTCCTTTACCGTTTTTACACATTTTTTTGCCTTTTCTCCACATCCTGATAAGTGTCAGATAGCTTATGCAACAGATAAATGGACCAGAATCCTGCCAATAATATGCCCTAGATCCCAAATGGCACAAAAGCTATATAGCAGCTGTATATTAGCCGTACAGTAGTCATTTACCTCTTACCATCAACTGTGCAGCTATAACAGAGTTTTTTGGCTACAAGGGATCTTTAAGGCTATCTGAAACTTAACAGGAAGTGAAGAAACAGACATTTTAAATCTCAAAGTTAAACGACAGATTACGCTCATCAATAAAAAAAACGACATCAAAAAAATGTACCGACAGGTAACACTCAATAAACACAAAATCCCTCATTCGTGAGACGACAAGTTAATAGCAGTGTTGTCACCCTCATTTTTATCCTCCTGCTGTCCCAAGCTCCCATTCTCTTCATTCTTTTCATCCTCGCTAGATGGCGTGGCTGTAAAACTAAGGAAATGTTTACCAAACTCCATTTCTGCTTCGTAAGGCTCGCATTCCGTACCACTTTTTTCGCCATAAGCCTGCGCGTCGTCGAATGTTTTGTATTCCTTTAATTTCTTGCTGTTTTCGACGAATTGCTTTAGTTGTTGCGGCATTGGGAAGGACGATTTGATGTGGCAACGCTTCATCCAGTTTCGGAGGGATTTTCGCGGCACTTTGTGGGTTTGTGCTGCTCTGTAATGGTTGAAAGGAAAAAAAGACATTTTGAAAAATGGCATATTATTAGACGACCCGGTTGGTGTAATGGTTACCACGCCGGACTGCCAAACCAGGGTCCTGGGTTCGAATCCCGGTTCGGTCATGGATGTTATTTGTTTGTGCCGTTGTTGTATGGTACCCATAGCAAAAAGCCTAAGGCTTACTTTAGGATCATTACAATGTATGTGCCTGTGAGCGTTATTTATTTTATTTTATTTTTGTATTTTTATTATTGTAGCAGCCATTCTGACTACCTCGGAAAGGGATATGGTGGTGATTTTATAAGGAGTCTTTCTTTATATGCTGACGGTATTTTATGGGGATGATCAGACCATAAAACTAAACAACTTTCAAAATGGGGCTAACAATGGATAGGACAGTACATATTTTTCGCGAATTCAATGTTAGCCCCAAAGCGAAAGTTGTTCAGTTTGATGGTCTGAATCTGTTAGTCTTCTTAAAAAGCTGTCAGCATATATTAACAAAGACCCACACATATTAAGCTTGACTAGAAAAATTGTACTATGGGGTTTTACAATCAACCATGACAAATTATCTGTAACTTAATATCAAAATGATAGTGATAAAAAATAAAACTCTCCATGTTCCGCAACATGGAGAGTTTTATTTTTCTGATCAGGATGTGTAAAAATTAATTATCAATATCATTTTGATGTTAAATTACAGATAATTCAAACTAAAGACAAGGCAGTCTTGACATCTTGGCCTGTCGATGGAATGGACGAAAATAACATGTTTTATTATAACAAGTATATAAAGATTAAAATTTGATATTACTGATCAGTTTCCTGCCTGCATAACATGACAGAGGTGAGAGCGACACAGGTCACTTCTAAACGTCAAATTTGAGTGAGATACTATGGAGATAACCGCCAATTTGACGTTTAGAAGTGACCTGTGTCGCTCTCACCTCTATCATGTTACGGAGGCTGGAGTGCGATTTTTGAAACTCATACTTTTGAACTCAGCAGTTGAAAATGTCAATATTACTATTAGATATGCATCTTTCTACTGCTGATTTGACTTTCAAAAATTTCATTTTATTTTCAACTGCTGAGATAAACGTGCGAGTGTCAAAAATCGCACTCCAGTTCGTAAATTTACAATGTGCAATTTTTAGAATATATCTGACTATCTTCTCAGGGAATACAGTCGTGACTCGTGAGCGTTATGTATGTGTAATATTTAAAAAAAATCAACTTACCTATAAATACTGCCACCCTTCTTAACATCCATCAGGGCTGCCCACATCGCCTCATTAGAATACCGTCTGTTAGGGTTAAACTTCCCCATCATCACCCTCTCCAAATCCTTGCGCGACAACCCTGAAGAACTAACTTCCTTCCCTTCTAAAAATTGATCTAAATCAGACTTTAGCACAGTCTCACCAATATCAACATTTTTGTCTTTAAAAATCGGAGGACGGCCGCGTCTGCGAATTTGACTTTTCTCCCCGATTTTTGGGTAAATTTCTTTGTTGGCAACACTTTCCTTTATCTTTGGTATGAGTTCTACTTCGGATTTTTGGCTTTTTACTTCGGTTTTTGCTTTTTTTATTTGACTTGCTCTGAGTAGAGACACTTCGAGTTCTCCGTTCTGTTCAAGCCAAGACTTGTAGTAATCATTTTCACTTTTTTCGTTGCTTTTCTGTTGGTATATTTCTTCTGCCGTCATGTTGGTACTGAGGCCGTATTTTGAGAATTCTTTTTGAATTTCTGTCGCGTTCATTTTGGATAGTCTTTGTATGTAGTCGGTATTTGCTTTGGCTAAGTTTTGGAGTTTTGTTTGAAAGAATAACTCGCTTTCTGGTTTTACTCTTATGTATGGGGGGCGGCGACCTGAAAATGGTAACTTTTTAAATATTTTGAAGAAAAAATTGGCGTCAAAAAGCTATTGTAGGTAATGCTATTTTGAAAAATATGTTGAAAAAAAAAAGTTTTTCTTTTTTATTATTATGAACCATGAATGCCTTAAGTATAAAATTTAACATTAAAAAATGACAAATGACATGTCTGTAAGATAGTCCTGTCAAAAAATTTAAATGTATGGCTAAAAGAACATTCATGGTTCATTTTTTTTATTAAATAAAAAAATTAACTACAAAAATGTTAAATATCGAAAAACGGCATACCTTACAGACATTCAAGACTTTTTAAAACAATGTCCATTCGCAAGAATGATCTTCGCTCTACATCACTATACACTTTTTATGGACCGATATGTGAACCCAGAGCCGTAAAAACTCTTTACGAAAAAAAAACAAAGTCAAATTTCCCGCTTAAAAAAAGTTTTTTTTTTTAAAACGCGTATAAAAATAAAAGTTTTAAAAAGCAAGTGACAAGAGGGAAGTCACGTTGCAAACAAACATTGAAATTGATGATCAAAAAATAATAAAAAATAAAGTCCCTATTTTTTTTAAATAATATTTAATGTCAAACTTACCGGAAGGTTGTCCGAGGCTGCTGCCGGGTTTACTGGGTTCTTCGTCCTGAAAAATACGTGCAAAATATATATAAATGTGGGAAATTTGCGTGGCATTGTGGTAACCCTAATGAAATAATGGATAGAAAAATCTGATAATTTTGATATAAGCTTTGAATCACATAATTTCCAAATGGTTTTCTAATTTTGGTACCTTCCTTAAAATTATATGTAGTCAATTGTGTCCAACCCCTCTTTCATTGTATGGGAAAATGGGTCGTTGGTCGAAAAAAACTAAATTTGTTTCTTCATAATTACAACATTTCTGTTTTTGGGTTACTGTACGAATTGATAGGTGTAATAACAATAATGAGCGAGTCATTGAGGTGGGGCATACAGACAGATGGATAGACAGACTGAATGTGGACAGAATGGACGAAAGCACAGGTCCGGCCATAAAGATATTATACCTTACGGCTGCCTTACGGAATAGAGTAAGTGACATGAGTTGTCAAATGAAACCGTTTTTGGACGTTTTTTGGAGTCCTCGGCAGGGTAAAAATTCGATTTCTGTGTATTAATTCTCAATCTAACGCGAAATGGTGAATAATTTAATGAAACAGTGTTAGTATATTTTACAAAATTATCTACGATTTCACTTTAGGTTCACGATTATTGACAGAAACTGAATTTTTACCAGGACTCCAAATCCCCAAAAACGGTTCTATTGCCTCGCGTCACGTATCTCTTTCTATTATACAGGCATGCCGCTAGGTACATCTCGCTCTCTCAGCTGTCACCGTCTCTCTTACGTAGTATAATACCTTTATGGGTCCGGCACTTAATAGAAAATTTTTGAATTTCTAAATGGCGTCTGCACATGCGCATTGCGCACTGTGCAAACTGTCCATGACATTGCGTGTAGGGTTGAAAGCCGCGCTTTGCGTAACGTCATCTACATTTTGATACTTTTTATTTTTCTATCTATTATTAAAAATAGTATTTGAGCTAAAGGATTAGATACTGAAAATGTGAATTTAGCGTTATTTTTCAATGTTTTTATGCACTGAAAAGACACAATTTTATATAGTCAAATCCAAAGGGTGCGCGCGCCAGTCTGAATACCCTTTAGGCTACCACATAAAGTGCGAGGGGAGGTGGGGTATCTGAAGTCAGAGGGGGGCGGGGAGTGGCCATTCTGTATGTAGAACTTATATACTATTACCTATTCTGTGACGAAGTATAAGGGTGGGTTCCTTGTTTGACGACGGAACCCTAAAAAGGCAAATAAAAAAAAGGAATGTTTTAAACTTAAGGGGCTATGTAAAAAAATTAGGATTCTTCAGCTCCATATATCATGAAGTACTAACAGTAGGAGTATGATTGGCGGATATGTGTAAATTGAACATATAATTGAAGTTTTGATTCGAGCCAAAACACGATTAAGACAAATTTTCTCGATAAAAAAACAAGCCAAAGTAGCCTCCGTTTTTGTCTATAAACGCTTGTAACTGCTAAACTGTGAATAATAGAAACATGAGACTTGATTTAAAAAAAAGAGATTGCTATTATCTAAGTTTTGATTAGAGCAGAATTGAACTTACATAAATAGTACAATCACAATTAAATAAAGTTTGTTTTTTCGCTTGATTCGTTCCAGGCGCGCGCGTCGCCCCATCTCTTTCTCTCGCATCTGGCAGTAATATAAGCTATCACACGCCCGTTTCGCTTAAATTATTTTTCGACATAGGCCCTTAAAAACTGTTCCGGTACCTAAGATTGAGAATTTGCTGAGATCATTGCAATAGGATTTAGAACCAGGAGCGAGCGAACCGAGCTCGAGATTTTGCTATAATCTATATTATAACTCGATTTCCAGCTCATGCTGAAATAAAGTTGATTTGTGCGTAACAAAAAGATGGAGCGAGCTCGAAAACTCACTGTAAATATACAGGGTGAAATTGATATCATTAGCATCCTTTTAAACTAAGAGTCTACCCATCAAATTGAACAACTTTTACTATGGGAGCAAACCGATCGGAGCAACTAAAAAATCAGCTGTTGCATACATTTGAGTCGAGTAGACATTGCAGTTTAGTATGGGACAGCAGATTTTTTAGTTGCTTTGATCAGTTTGCTCCCATAGTAAAAGTTGTTCAGTTTGATGGGTAGACTCTTAGTTTAAAAGGATGCCAATGATATTAATTTCACCATGTATATTTTGACTGTATTTGTGACTTTCACTGACTAACACGGAGCCTCCAACTCCAAACTGTAGTACAAGGAGGTCGGACTCCAACTTCAAACTGCCTATTGCCTACTAAACAAGTTCTTACCCTGTTTAGGATCTGAATTTAAATATTCTCGAGATTTGGAAGCCCCCACTAGCCCTCCAGGACCGAAGGCCGGTTGCAGACCGTCCGGCGCCCCCTCCGCCCCGCTGTATTCCTGTCTCACTCGCAATAATTCAGTAAACGCGTGATCTTCCCGATAGCGCTAGCTAATTTGTATGATATGACCGGAGAAGCTTCTATGGTTTCTGCCACCTGAAAGGGACTATAGACGTAGGGTAATGACTGACCTCATTGTACTCCATATGTTCGTTGTCGAGCTCTCCATAGTAGAGTCCGTCTTCTTCAACAGTCTCCTCCTTCACCTCGGTGCGTTCTTCTGATTTACGCTTCTTGGGTCCGTTCGGAGTAGTGCTGTTCTGTTTCGGCTGCTGTGTTGGACCTGCGAAGTCATTATTACGAGTTAAGAAAGGAAGAAAGGGATCGCCCTATGCTACGGTTCGAAATATGCCAATAGTGCAAACGCTATGCACACGCTTTACCGGTCGGTCCAAATTAGTAAGTACGAATACACTGCTAAACAATTTGTACAATTTGAACCAGCTGTCAATTTGACGTGCATATGCTGCACTACCTATTTTTCGTGTGCGGCGTAAGCGCAAGTTAATGACGTCAGATAGCAAACGTATCCGAACATTCGCGCATTATGAACCGATTGTGTGCATGATATCTCTACCGATAGCGCATATTTGCGCATTTTGGACCGTAGCACTAGACGTACGTATGCGGACCAAACTGGCAGCATTCCCAGCTTGAATATAGCGCGGCAATTAGGGGTTTTCGTTAAAAAAAATTGTTCAAAGATACTGGAAGGATGGAGAATCGTGACAATGAGGGATTTTCCGAAAGCCATTAAAAAAGAAAAAGTAGTTTCAAATAGCTCGATAGATGGCGTTGACGAAAGATGAATAAATAATAATAATAATAAAAATATTTATTTTTCTCTCCACAAAACACATGTTAAAGATACAAAGAGTAGGTGAAATGCTAAAAATAATCACAATAGTAACATGTAACTAGTCTTGTGGGGAGACTGGTGCCGAAGATAGAAATTAATCGGAATTTCAGGCCACCAGGTCTCTTCTCCACTGACATTTTTGAGGATTTTACGATATTAGAGAAAGACAGAAAAATAAAAAATAAAAACAAAAAAGGAAGTAGGAATAACAAAACTTACGCGGGTAGGTGATTGTGTATTGCGTGTGTGTTTGAATTTGTGTATGTGTGTGTGTGTGTGAGTGTGTATGTGTGTGTGTGTGTGTGTGTTTTATGTATCGAGACTGTATTTTGTAATTAGCACCCATTAATTCAGAAAACTTACTACTGGGGGACCGTTAGTAATGCCTCGGTTTCGTCGTAATTTAGGTTTAGAAGCCAATTTTTTAAGGTTGTTTTACATTGATATTTAGTCATTGGATATACACCACTAGTTTTTAATTACTAACCTAACTTTAAGGGTGTATTCAGACCATGAATCTGAACAACTTTCCCTAAGAAACATGGGTCGAAAAATGAGAAATTTTTTTGAACCTTCCATACAAAAGTGCGGATCGGCCGATCGATTTTCTATGGGAGGTCCAAAAAATTTTCTCGTTTTTCGACCCATGTTTCTTTGGGAAAATTGTTTAGATTCATGGTCTGAATACACCCTTAAAGTTATGTTAGTAATTAAAAACTAGTGGTGTAGATTTAGGATTTTGTTGACTGTATTGTAAAGATAGGGGCCAAGGAAGCAAAAGTGACGACTAAACAGGGTCGTCCTGTATATCACAGGATCACAAACAACATCGTGTCTACGCTTCTCGACCGAATGCTCAGGATAATAATATAGTTTTGAATGTTGTTTTGCTATGGTCTGAAGGATAAAAAGTTGAATGGTTAAAACTTTGTACTCTCTATAAACAGAGCGTCGGTGGCGCGTTGCGGAGAGGTATGGACTCCCAATTATGGGGGTCCGGGTTCGAATCCGCACGGACAACATGCCATGTACCAATGAGTCTTTCTAACTTATGTACGTAAAACCGACTGCTCTCAAACGGTGAAGGAAAACATCGTGAGGAAACCTGCATACACTGAAGAAGAAATTCTGATGTGTATGTGAAGTCTACCAACCCGCATTGGGCACGCGTGGTGGACTAATGCCCATACACCCTCCTTGAGGGTAGGCCTGTGCCCTGCAGTGGGACGTTTATAGGCTGATGATGATGATGACTCTCTATAAAGGTCACATGTAGGATACTGATGAATGAGCAACCTATCATCCATCCATCACAGCCCTTGATAAGTCCGACTTCGGACATAGGCCTCCTCCATATGACATTAGGATGACGACTGACCAGTTTATACGTAGTTCAACATGCCTCGCTAGATGTCGTTGTAGTTACCGTTAGTGGCGGGAGTGTTGTTGGTGGCGTGCGCGACGAGCGCCTCACTGGCGACCGTGAAGTCCTTACTCTCCGGCTTGGCGCCGAGCTCCGACGTGAACCCAGCGTTGTCGCTCGAGCACAGACCTGTAGACGCATTCTTACATTTAATACATAATCTACGTGTAACAATATAACTGAGAAAACTGAAAACACGGAGCGTTTTGAATAGCATTTGTAGCAATGTCCCTGACCCCATGGTTAAGTCGTTGGTCCCGTCTACTGTCTCTGGTGGTTCTTATTTTTTTTATTTTAACACTTTATTGTACACACGGAAATATAAATGAAAACAGCATCATAGACAATTACAAAAGGCGAGCTTATCTCTAAACAGATTTCTTCCAGCAAACCCGTGAAAGAGAGAGAGCATATAAAGTGAGGCAGGCATAGTGTGCACATTTAACTAATAAAACAGTATTTAACATTAATAAATAAATATAATTATATAAAGATACAAGTATATACTTACATACATTCATACAGATATATGTATAAAATAAGATAAACAAATAAATATACTAGTTTATAGAATGAAGAGAGAGATAGTGATCTTTGACTTGTTTTTTAAATGAAGCAATAGTTTGACAGTCTCTTATATTAAATGGGAGAGAGTTCCAGAGCCGGACTGCATGGACAGTGAAGGAATAGGAATAGAAGTCAGTAGTGTTCTTCTTCTTATCGTGTGGGCAGAGCCCTGGTGTCAGAGTTTTTTCAGACCGCCTTACGGCCTCTGACGTGGTTTTTATGTAACGACTACTACCACCAGAGATAGTAGACGGGACCAACGGCTTAGCGTGCCATCCGAAGCACGGAATCATTTTTCTCTTCAGACAATCAGGTGATTCAGCCTGCAATGTCTCAGCCAACTGGGGAAAAACGCACAAAGTGACATATCACTAGGTGTCCCCCGTGGGAATCGAACCCTCGACCTCCGTGTCGAGAGCCAATGCTCTTAACCTTTAGACCACGGAGGCAGTAGAGGAGCTGGTGGTAGTAGTCGTTACATAAAAACCACGTCAGAGGCCGTAAGGCGGTCTGAAAAAACTCTGACACCAGGACTCTGCCCACACGATAAGAAGCATGGAGTCACGTTGCAGGTTCTGACGCGAGCACTTGTCTCGCGTGGTGTTTTTGTCTGCCACGTGGCTCCGCAATCCTCTGTCTCTTCTTGTTCTCGATCAAAAACAATCCCTGAGATTGGGATAGATTCTCCCATAAACTACTTGACACTGGCGGAAATGCAGTGCTAACGCACAAGCAAGAGTCCATTAATTATAAAAAAAATATATAGCATAGCATAGCATATGCTCACGACTATTTTCCCCGAGGGGGTAGTCAGAGATATTCCGAAACCTCAGGACACCCACGTTTCACTAGTACCGAAACTCTGTCCAGTGTGACGGGGAGTGAGCCCGTCGCCACAAAAAATAAGAAGCATGCAAGATAACAATGTTCCTGCCTACCCCGAAAGGGATTATAGTCGTGGGTTTATGTATGTATTCAAGAGTTGTAGCTGTGGTGTAGACTTGTACTCACCCCTGATCTGCAGCGCCTCTGCAGACTTGAGCAAGCTGGGCAACTCTTCCTGTGTCACGTTCACTTCTCCCTTGTACATGAAGTCCACCAGAGCTTGCATCTCACTGAACCTGCCCAACGATCAACATATTTATTATTTATTTGGAATATGATGTAAAAACCTAAGATATGACACTTTGTCAACAGGACTTTTTGCGAACAGCGCCTAGTAGAAACACATTTCACAGAACTGACCTCATGTCTCTCATGAGTACAATGGGATGCTTGCAAGGGTTCTGTAGGAGCAGCCTCTCTAAGTAAGCCGAGCACGCGGATAGCACCAGCTTGTGACACCTCAGCTGTCGGGACTCGCATGCGAGCGTCACGTCGGCGAATTGCACAGAACTAACCTCATGTCCCTCATGAGTACAATGGGATGCTTGCAAGGGTTCTGTAGCAGCAGCCTCTCTAAGTAAGCCGAGCACGCGGATAGCACCAGCTTGTGACACCTCAGCTGTCGGGACTCGCACGCGAGCGTCACGTCGGCGAATTGCTCGGTGAGGAGCAGGCGGGGAAACACCGCCTGGTGGGGAAAATCATAATTATATTATAGGGTCTTTCTTAATATTTCGATGATTTTTTTAAGATGATCAGACCATCAAATAGAACGACTTTCTCTATTAAACATTAAAATTGCGAGAAAAATCTGTTTTCTCATATACAGGGTGAAATTGATATCATTAGCATCCTTTTAAACTAAGAGTCTACCCATCAAACTGAACAACTTTTACTATGGGAGCAAACCGATCAGAGCAACTAAAAAATCAACTGTTTCATACTAAATTGCAATGCCTACTCGACTCAAATGTATGCAACAGCTGATTTTTTAGTTGCTCCGATCGGTTTGCTCTTATAGTAAAAGATGTTCAGTTGAATGGGTATACTCTTAGTTTAAAAGGATGCCAATGATATCAATTTCACCCTGTAGACTAGTTGTTTAGTTTGATGGTACTTACTACCCAGAGGGTGGCTCTGGGTAAAAGGTCTGACTTTATACACAGGTCTGGGTGTAACAAAACACCCTTGTAATATTTAATGGGATGTTTAGACCATCAAACTGAACAACTTTCACTAAAGGATTAAAATCACAATAGCGAAAAAACATCTGCTGTTCCATACATTTTGGTTTAGTAGGTTTGCAATTTTATATCTAATTTTATATCTTCTTTAGAGCCACAAAATGCTCCAATTAATTTAAAATCTTCTTCGGGCAGAGCCCTGGTGTCAGAGTTTTTTCAGACCGCCTTTTGGCCTCTGATGTGGTTTTTATGTAACGACTACTACCACCAGAGATAGTAGCCGGGACCAACGGCTTAACGTGCCATCCGAAGCACGGAATCACTTTTCTTTTCAGACAATCAGGTGATTCAGTCTGCAATGTCCTGACCAACTGGGGAAAAATGCACAAAGTGACATATCACTAGGTGTCCCCGTGGGAATCGAACCCACGACCTCCGTATCGAGAGCCAATGTTCTTTACCATTAGACCACGGAGGCAGTCAATTTAAAATACCTACATAGTAAAAAGAATCAGGAGTGCAATTTTTAAATCTCATTCGCTGAGTTCAGCAGTTAAAAATGTCAAAATTACTATGGAGATACGCATCTTTCTACTGCTGATTTGACTTTCAAAAATCACACTCCTGGAGTATGATTTTTTAATGTCAAATCAGCAGTAGAAAGATGCATGTCTCCGTTGTAATATTGACATTTTCAACAACGGAGTCAAAAGAATGAGTTTCAAAAATCGCACTCCAGATTTAAACCTCCTCCTTTTTGTGAAGTCAGTCAAAATTGTTACAGAAATGTTAGTAGAAAGGTAAGTAGATTAGATTATAATTATTATTTACCTGTAAGTTTGTATGGTAGGAGTTCCATCTCACGCAGAACTGTTGTGGAGGCAGCGCCATCTTTTATTCAAAACTTGTCAAATTGTAAAGTTAAATAATTAAAAACATTATTAAAGTACTTATTTAATTATCTTTGGCCAGCATTCAAAATTTTACTTTCCATTTTTTTAAATTGCACACTCCGTATAAAAATTGCACAGTCCTTGTTTTGTTTTTTTCAAAAAATCCACAAAATTGTTCTTTATCACAGATCTATTCCTATATAATAAAATATAGTATTAAGTACAAACAATACTTTTGTTTTATATTATTTATTATTTATTTATTTTAAGTAGAAACTTTAGACTAGATTGTATAATATATTTTTTTGTTTAGAATACTGGAACCAACTTTCCTTAAATACCTGAAAAAGATGAAAAATTATTATTAAAAATGGGTTAAAAAAAACAATATACATATTCACATCAGTATCTGGATGGATCGAGCTTTGCTCGGCGTCTTCCAATTAAATCTAGATAGTCTTTGTTCCAGACAAAATCCATTTTAATACCAAAAAATGTTTTCTTAATTTCTTTTTCAACGCCATCTACAGTAGTGTTAAGGTAGACGGTTGCAATGCTCTTGGAGTCCAGTGGCGCCCTCGTCACAATAATAAAGACATAGACGTATAAACTAAAGACCGGCAATATCAGTTACACAAATGGCACCACTTTTTAAGCAAATTCAAGCAAAAGTCATTCTTAACGTAAGGAAATAGCGGAGTCTTCCAGCTGGAGGTCTGGTGACAAAATGGTTCAAGACGGTATCTGTTTACTATTGACATTTCACTTATTCTAATGGGCGGTTGTCATAAGTGTGAATAGATGGCAAGTAGTGTTGTTATGTCTTGCTTCATAATATTTATCTACCCTATAATATATCTATGAATAAAGATTTCTCAATAAAGAAAGCCTTAATTAAAAAAGTGCTCAACAGATAAACTTTTGTCTTACTTCAAGCTATTTTCATAGAATACTTTTATAGGTTTTTTAAAGGTCTAAACATAAAAATTTTTGGCTTTCTCTATTGAGAAATCTTTATTATTGTAGCGAGGGCGCCACTGGACTCCGATAGCCCTCCTAACACACTGTGTATTGACATTGCAGTAGGCTAAGCCAGGTAGCATGGTTATTTCAGCCTGCTGTTGTTTGATGGAAAATATGCATATAGGGTAATTTTTTATTTTATTTATATGCTGACACTTTTTTAAGGAGATGCCCAGACCATCAAACTGAACAACTTTCTCTATGGACATATCCGATTAGGTATATAATAAATATCAAAATATCAGATATACTACCAGTTTAAAATAACAATGTGCATAACCTCGCTCGCTAATGTGACGTCACTCAATCACACGAACTTCACTCGAGTCATTCAAATGATTGTTTCCTTTACATAGAGTCTACATTCCTTTGTCAACCGAGTGAAGTTATCCAACGGCCCTTCAAGGTCATGCACATTGTTATTTTAAACTGATAGTATTGATTATTCTTATAAATAAATAAATATCTTGGACAATGTCACACAAATTATCTAGTCACATTTAAAGTACCAGAATCTAGCCTGGACTTGTATTATGATGACTAGACAACGATATAGAATCTACGATCTACGATCTTATGCCTATACTAATAAAATTTTATGGAAAATATGTAAGGTCCTTCTTAATATACATCATCATCATCATCTCAGCCGATGGACGTCCACTGCTGGACATAGGCCTCCCCTAAGGATCGCCACAACGACCGGTCCTGCGCTGCCCTCATCCAACGTGTTCCCGCCGCCTTCACCAGGTCGTCGGTCCACCGTGTGGGGGCTCACTGTCTACCCACGCTGCGCTTTCCGGTACGCGGTCGCCACTCGACAACTTTTCGTCCCCATCGGCCATCGGTTCTGCGAGCAATGTGCCCCTCCCACTGCCACTTAAGTTTAGCAATTCAAGCTTAATATACAGGGTCCTTCTTAATATGCTGACACTTTTTTAAGGGGATGATCAGACCGTCAAACTGAACAACTTTTTCTATGGCACAAACATCGAAATCGTGAAAAAAAAATCAGCTCGTCCATACAAAACTGCAAACCTTCTTCTTCTTCTTCTCTTCCTGTTACCCCTACGTGGGATATAGGGCTCGGATGATAGCTCTCCATCGGTTGCGATCTTGGGCAGTGCTGTAGATATCCTCCCAGGTCATGTTGAGACTTTTAGCCTCTACTTCCACAGAGCGGCGCCAGGTTGTTTTAGGGCGTCCCCTCTTTCGTTTGCCTGGTGGGTGCCATTCTAAGGCTGTCTTGGATGGGTGATCGTCAGGCCTCCTTAATACATGGCCTAGCCACTGCCACTTTCGAGTAAGGATCACTTTCCCTATACGCTGCTGACCCGTCCGTCTCAATAGCTCTTCGTTTGAGATGGTGTTTGGCCAGAAGATCTTTAGTATTTGCTTTATTTTAGTAACTGCAAACCTATTCGAGCCAAATGCATGGGGCATTTGGCTCGAATAGGTTTGCAGTTTTGTATGGAAGAGCTGATTTTTTTTTCGCAATTTCGATGTTGATCCCATAGAGAAAGTTGTTCAATTTGATGGTCTGATCATCCCCTTAAAAAAGTGTCAGCATATTAAGGACCCTGTTATTTTTTTTGGGGATGACCAGACCATCAAACTGAACAACTTTCACTATGGGACCAACATCAAAGAGTGAAAAAAAAATCCATCCATCAATCCAATGTTCCATACTAAACTACAAATCTGCTTGAGCTAAATGTATGGGTCCCATAGTAAAAGTTGTTCAGTTTAATGGGTAGATTATGTGGTTTAAAGGTTAATGATAGCTTACTTTTCCTTACATCCTACATATTCACGAATTTGCCGCCCCTAGTAAAGTGCCGCCCCCGGTATTTGCCCCCCTCCCCCCCCCTACCTCCCGCTCGCTACGCTACCCTAATCTCTGCCTACCCCACTGTGAAATAAAGTGAAAGACCCATGGGGTTATAGATAGATAGGTTAATTATAAGAAGTGCAACCCAAAAACTTACTGCTATTGTAAGGTTAAAACAAAAATGTCCTGAAAATTCCGACGGCCGTTTAATTAAACATGACTAGAAACCAAAAACCAATGGAAAAGATTTACCGTAGTAGCGTAGACAGGTAGGTAAACAACGTGAAAAATAAATGTCGTTTACAACCGAAGTCTACGACGCGTTTTAGACCATTCCGTTTTAGAGAACGGAATAGAGACTTCAGACTACACAAATATTACGATAATTTCACAGAAATAATATAATATAATAAATAATTCACAAAAACAAAAAAAATACAAGTTTTAAAACTCTTCCGCAAACTTTTTTTTTTTTTTGGGTTCAATTCAAGGTAAAGCGATTACAGTATCGCATACAACCGATGTCAGGAATAAATACTCTCATTTATAGGAAATAAAACGTTGGTGTTCGACGTTTCAACGCTTCTTTGGAGTTTTTGGAGGCAATCGAGAAACGCAGGAAACGCAGAGAAGTCCACAGGAAAGAGGTGAACCGACCGCTTGCCGCGCTACAAAAGAACGGAACACTTTTCCTGTTCACGACCCACACCAACATATTTCACTGAACTGTATATTGTTCACTTGCACGACACTTTGTTACGCAAAACAACACCGATTTTACGAACCAAAACTCACTATAAACAATAAAAATTCGATGAAATATGAGGACTCCAAACGTATCTGTTCAAATCCCGCCAAAAACTCTCTCTTCCGCAAACTTTTTAAAAAACGACAATTTTTTTTTCGAATTTAAATGTTACCAGACTCAAAGCCAGACCTTTCGAAAAATTTCAAAAATGTTTAATCGATTTCCCAACGATCGGATTCGATATGCCAAAAAAAAAAATTTACGTGCGGAAAACAAAATCACCTATCTGAAATCTGTAATATAATGTTAAAACTATTGAACCAATACACATTTATCCCTATGTAATTTAAACCAATAAATACACAAATATTTTAAAATTTTGTGCGAGTACAAACAAATATCTACACAACTAACGAAAGAATCAGAAGACAACAACTGCATTTCTCACAGACAGGAGCGAGCGAGACAACAAAACGACGCCAAAAGTTACAAACAAAAAGGAGTTTGGACATAAAAATCAATATGAAACGACGTAAAAAGAGGGCAGGTCGGACCCTAGCGCACTCTTGGCATATAAATATTGTTGAGGTTCTTAATATTATAGTACCTAACATTTTATCTAAGTGTTTCTTTTTATTATTATCGTCCAATTTCATGAAAGATGATAAAAGGAGGTTTTTTTGACTCCAAAATCCATGTCGTAGGTATAAAAGACCTCGCACATTTCGTCAGTTTGTTTATTAATGTCGTGTTTGTCATCCGATGAATCCGTGTGATCATTTGGATACTTCTATGCGCCTATAGTTTTTAACCGCATCTTCTCTGCATCTGTACTAGGAATAGGTACTAGGTACCTTACCTTAGCACTCTCTCACAGACGAGCGACACTTTGCGGTCGCCGGGTGTCGCGGAGGGTCGCGCGACCGTAAAATGTATGAGCGCGGCGCTCTGCGACTCACTGCGACAGCAAAGTGTCGCTCGTCTGTGAGAGCCCTTAGAGCGCTTACAGATGAGCGACACTTTGCGGTCACCGTGTGTCGCGGAGGGTCGCGTGACCGTAAAATCTATGAGCGCCGACCATCTGATGATTGAGCGACACTTCGAGTCTTACAATACAACGACATGCGTGGTGGTAGTCTAAAAAATACGTTGATCAGAAATTGTAAAATAATATTTTTATTTTGTTCTCTGATAGTAGACGTATTCTAAATACAGCAAATTCAGTCCATATTTCACTATCAGGCCTAACTCTGTCCACCCTCTGTTACAGGTATTGACTGGTGAACCCGTTACTACTTTAAATGAACAGTAGACGCAATAAATGCCCCATATCCATATTGATGCATGTAGTTGTAGGTTTTCTCACGTCACGGTGGTTTTCTTCACCGAAATGTATCGTACATAGGCTATGTCTGATTTAGACTAGGGTCAAACCACTTTATGGAAGTCGAGATTAGGTGTTAGCCAATGGATCACGCACGACGGCTTTTTCAAAACTAGATAATCTTCTATAGTGAAAACTTTTTTTTATTTATTTACGTTTTTAGCAGATATTTTATACCACAAGCTTTCTAGATCGCAACATTTACTTATGTCAATTTTATGGGACTGTCTCGGTATAATTGACAATCGTTTTTTGTAAGCCAAACTTTCGATAATAGTGGCCTTTGTAACCTCTATTTGACCCTATTAATACTTACTTCTAGAATAATCCGATGGCAAAGTTATTTATAACCAATAACGATAAATTGATTATTTCAACCATAGACACACCTTCTGGCCTTGTCCCATTTATTTGGGGTCAGCACAAAATTACATTTTCTTCGGGAACTATAATTATTCTCTATTAATCGATTCATCCTACCCGTCAAATAAGATGTTTTTTCTTATACATATTTTGCAAATTGCAGATCTTGCTCATTTAATGGGAATTTAGTTAGGAGCACCCAGTGATAAAGTATTTACAATCTACAATCCTAAGTAAGTACCTAATCATCATTTAAGTCGTTAAAATCTCCATTTTCAATGAGTCGAAGTGAGACGAGAAATCGATAAGTCATCGCTAATTAGATACAGACGTTGTTCACACTTGATAATTTCTATCCGGCCCATCTATTTGTAAATTGTATACATTTCAGACCGTAATCCCCTCGATGATCAGAAGCAAAACAAAGAACAATATTGCGTGATTCCGGACTTAGAATGAACCACTATGGTTTTGTTTTCTGTGCTTTATGGGCAAGTCTAGCCACTACCATTTTCATGGGTTCTTTTTCATCTAGCTAGATGTTTTAAGCAGCGTCTGTTTGGATTGGACACCGATGTTCGTGGCTGTATAAGCCAATTCGGGAGCGACAAGACTTGCCACATTTGCCACTTTCGCTTTATGTCATGAGATTCGAACCAGATTTCATCGTGAGTTGTAAGACCATCATCTGCCAAAGCTTTCTTCACCCATTCTTATAGTTTTCAAGGCATTCTCAAGTAGAGAGGTCGATTTTAAAGGACACCATGTTCCGCTTAGCACTGCCTGAACTTTACGTAGTAGCTTTAACAGTTTCTATCCACCTTGAGAATACAGTCACGATCTTCTTGTAGGGATAAGAACTAGCTTTAAGCTAGTAGCAATGCTAGTAGAAGCCCTTTGCCTAATTTCAGGTTTGCATGAATAACACTAGATTATTACATTTACGGTGCAATAAAAAAGACTCAGCTCAGGAGCAGTGTTGATCAAAGGATGGACTTTCCCCCCACAAGAAACTGCACGGCTATGCACGCACATACACAATGGATTTTTTTTCTTGTGTGTGACGTCTTAGGCAGACTCAGAGATGTTTTCTAAGTAAGAAACTGTAGCCTTAAAAAATCAAAACGGATCTCATTTTTCTCGCTAGCTCGCTACGTGGCGGTGGGCAGCAGGAAGGACATGTAGATAGGTCATACGTTGAACTCAGTAGTTGAAAATGTCAATATTAATATAGAGATATGCACCTTTCTACTGCTGATTTGACATTCAAAAATCATACTCCAGGAGTGCGATTTTTGAAAGTCAAATCAGCAGTAGAAATATGCGTATCTCCATACATTTTCAACTGCTGAGTTCATCGTAACGTATGAGATTCAAAAATCGCACACCTGAAAAGAACCCAATTTACTCCAGTCATCGTAACCGATATGGATAGTTTTTAAGACCGATAGTACATTACTGCGACCCAAATAATGGTACAAGGCCGAAATGAAGAGGTCTTTTATGATTCATAGAAAAACGAATTGAAAATGTTATCATTTATTTATCTTAGATATCTTTACAGAATTTGATAACGTGAAGATTGTACCTCAAAGATAGTATCAAATTGGATCGTTAGAGTTTGTGAACCTACATATTATTTCAATTATCAGGTGTGTATCGTGCCTTTGTGCCGCACTGTCTATTAAAAGCGGCGACGGCTTCACTAACTGACGTACTGGACAATGTTAGGTACAATACGTGTTAGACTACGGCATGATAAAGATATCTCACGAGTCACGATGACTATACCTTAAGGTCCATCACACACATACGGAATTGCAATCCAGAATTCCGAATCAGGATTACGATTTCGTATGGATTTTCCCCCTCCACAATTCCGTTCGAAATTGCAGAGCTGTCAAATCCTATACAAAATCACAATCCTGATTCGGAATTCCGGATCGCAATTCCTTCTGTGTGTGGCAGACCTAACGGGGAAGTCTGAGATATCACTTCGCTATACTTGGTGTCTATGTACCTATCTATAATTTAAAAGAATCCCGCCGCGATTGGCTTTCTATCATCATCATCATATCAGCCGATAGACGTCCACTGCTGGATATAGGCCTCCCCCAAAATAGGGGGGATTTGCCATAATCACCACACTTGGTAGGCGGGTTGGCGATCGCAGTAAGATTGAATATGTGTACTCAGAGGATGCTGCTGCCCAATTGCCCATTCTCCAGTAGATACCTTAGTCGCCTTTTACAACACCCAAGGAAATAGGATGGTGCTATTCTTAGCAAACGACACCAGATGTACCTTGTCTTTCTATATTATGCTAATTTCAGTACGGTTTTCACTAATAGATAGACTGATTAACTAGGAAGGTTTATTTTCCTATGCAAAGCTGGAGCGGGTCACCAGTTCTAAATACTAAATGTAAACCAAATTCAGAAAGTCAATGGCATTCATATTTCATACTCTGTACAGTGCGATAGGTAGTGAGCCGGTCGAAACGTTTAATGAAAATTGTATTAATTGGACAAAAATCACAATATGAATACAAATACAAATCATTTATGGCAACCATGATAAACCTACATAACATACACTCCTCAATAATTGAAGCACGTGCAATTGCTCCAAAATCTAAACGCAGTTTCGTACTAGTCTGTACTGTAGACTAAATAATTCCCCAAAACTTTGCCCCAAGCCCTAAAACAGCAAAAGGGAGTGTTATCTGAGAGATAAAAAAAAAGTTTCCAAGCGTCAGAGGGGGGTAGGGCAACGACCCTAGGGGCGCGACCGAAATAGTCCGCGCGGGGGTCTCAGACAGCACCTGGCTATATGTAGGTATGGGTTTATATTTGGATGACATTATGAGGCCAACAATATCTGAGGAAGCTGGCTTTTGAAGACGTTACTTTAATTTTTGTAAGCGTTTGTGCTTAGATTTTGAGGTCACTAATTTTTGAATTGATGTGACTTTTAAATCAGAAGAAACCGAGTTTTTCATTTCATATGCTTCGATTTTGACCCGCTACTGAAGAAATTGGAGATATAACTTTCGTCAAAAATAAAAATAAATGTTCATTTATTGACAAATTACCTTCCTCATTCCTATTAATTAGCCGTAAAATTAAGCATATTAAATATGACTATGAAGCGGAAATACTTTTACGAACTCGGTAAAAATCTAACGGGTCTAATTAAATAAGAAATTATTGGAAAACTAAATTCATGTCTACTTATTACTTGAGAGGAACTATTAACTTTGAGAGCATTAGCCTCAATTTTGTGTCAAAATAACGTAAATGCGTATTATAACTTCAATAAAGACTTTTTTGTTTCATTGCCTTTTTGGCCAAACTGCAGTCGCTTAAAAATATGCAATAACTCATAAAAGTTTGGCGAAAACGCAGAAATGGGGGCAAAGAGTGATCGCTGATTTAGCATGACAACAACTAAAGTCAATTTGTTCTATATTTCGTATTAAAATAACACTGCGGAAATGAAACGAAAAGGTGAACTAATATTTTAGAAAACAGTTATTAAAATACATCCCGTATCCCTTGTGGTCCAGTGCCTTGCCGAGTCTCTCAGTAGATTTTATTATCTTATTATTGAAAACATGTTTTTATCTTCTGTGGATCAGAAGTGCGATTTTTTTACATCATACGAGCGAATCGGCAGTAGGAAGATACATAATCTCCATAGTAATTTTGACATTTTCTACAGCCGAGTCGTGTTCAAAAATCGTAGTCCAGGTTGTGCGTTGTCTATCAGGAAGTTAAGGATATTTTGTATCACCACAGATTTTAGGTGAAAGGAAACGGCGTGAGGAGCTCCAGGCAGATTCCTTAATTTTGAGGGTTTTGTGGATTCGTCGATTCGCCCAAGAAACAATTTTATTAAAAACTTTTACGTTTAATAAAGAGGTAAGGTAATAATTTTTATATAAATTATAGGGTCACTCCAACGATACTCTATTCAAATATGGCAACCCTACACTACAGGGTACGGGCATAGGTAATCAATGTGGATGCTTTGAATATGCTATGCTATATTTAGAATATTTCTGACTTCCTGGCGGACAATATTATAGCTCGATCATATTATATTCTTATTACCCAACTGCGCCAGAAGGAGGGTTATGTTTTTCGAGCGTATGTATGTATGTCTATTTCTTTGACACACTGTACAGCCTAAAAGGCTTTATGGATTTTTACGTATGAGGTGTTATTAGATTTGTAAAAATTGTGAGTGTTAAATAGAGTACCTATATTGTTTCAAGATGTCGTCTGCGAATTAAAAAAGAGAAGGGGAATAAACATTTGTTTTAATTACAATATGGGTATCAGATAATTGATAATCTATATTCTGTAATCTATTTGAATACATTTAATATCAGCTATTGTCATGTAATTTACTTTTTTTACTGAAGTTTACAGTTAACGATAACAATAGGAGTAAATATGATGTCAGAACAAAACAAATCATTCTGTAACGTTGTGTAATTTGTTACCTCTTAGAGTAACTAAAATTTATCGTATGTTAGAATCGTATTTGTTGCTGTAATTAAAACAGACGTTACAACAACTATCATAATCAGAATAATGATCATCATAGATAATCACTATTAGATAATGATTTGAGATCTGCAGTGCGATTTTTGGAACTCATTCGCTGAGTTCAGCAGTTGAAAATGTCAAAATTACTATGGGTACGGGGACGTGCATCTTTGACATTAAAAAATCATATTTCAGGCGTGCGATTTCTTAAAGTCAAATCAGCAATAGAAAGATGCGTGTCTCCATACATTTTCAACTGCTTGCTTGCGTGCTTATCGTGTCGACTTCAACACAACAAAGTCGCTAAATAGTACCTTGCCAGAATTGGGCAACCGCTACTTCAACTGCTGAGTTCAACGTATAAGATTCAAAAATACCCTGTACCCGGACTTTCGATGTTCGATATATCGCCACTGTTTCGGTCCGCACTTCATTATAATACAGTTGACATTGGAACGAAAACGTTCACGCAATTGCGAAGTTCGAATGTGTGGGTGGTCGTGCATCGCTACAGCTATACCTACATTTCTTCCACAGATCGCAAGAAACTCCATTCATAACAAATATACGTTTATGATCTTAGTTCTCTTTCGGTGTGGTCAGAAACTTTGCTGCAGCTACCTTTTTGGGCATTTCATTGTGGCAACACAATTTTATGCTGCAAGTGCGATTTAGATGGAAATAAACCACTGGTTACTGCCGTCAACCTCCCGTACCACCGAGGGGGTAAGGTAAAAATGGTCTCGTGGTACGTAGGTATTAGTATTCTTTCTTATACTGTGCCGCAGGTATACGAGAGGAGAGACGTTTTGCCTTAGTAGGTATCACGATGGAGGAGTGACGCTTCCGCTCATCTAACTTTTCTTGCATGAGACGCGCGTTCCAAGACTTCCCAGACAGATGACACGCCTAGAGAACTTAATTTTCTAGTGTTCTGAGTAGTCTCTGCTGTTGATATGGTTATAGGAGTACAGCGACGGTTGGAATGACTGGTGAGGCTATGCTCCATAAAAATTCAAATAATGATCCACTTGATAATGATAGTAACAATGAATGGTCAAATCAACCAAGTCATAAGATCGTAGACTTAGCATTCAGATTTTCTAGACAGCAAAAATCATGCGAGCCGAGCCTCGTAACTATTATCGCTTTGTTTCTTTGCGGGTGACATTTTTATTTGTGTCTTTTGCTTTTGCGAATACGGAGATTATCCAGGCATGTATTTTTTACAGTCTCATCAACATGTGTACCTCTAGAAGAAACTTTGTATGTTCTCTTAAAGGGTGAAAGCTTGCCATGCTCTACCACATAAGCTTAGTATGTGTGGGATGGAGTCATATCAGTGGTCATCTTGCCGTCAAGACAAATTACTGCACAAGATGCTGGAATCTTTTTCGTCGAGAAATTGCTTAAGTTTTTAAGGAAGTCGAAAGCGATATTTAAATGATTGTGTCAGAAGACTCAGGAATGACTTCTCCACCCGAATATTCGAACTTCGCAATTGCGTGTACGTTTTCGTTCCAATGTCAACTATATTACAATGAAGTTTTGACCAAAATGGTCGCGATATATCGAAAGTCCAAAGACCGGGTACAGGGCCAGACACGCTTAGCAAAACACATGGCAGTCATGGCGCCATGGAGACATGGCGTCCTTTCACAGGAATTAGAAAAGGATAAATGATTTTAGAGGAGAGTAGAAGAACTCATTAGGTACTGGAGGGTCGCAAAATTCACGACGAGGTCAAATTCTGTCTACACTACACAGGCAGGCAGTACGAAGATAGATTCCTCCACCGTCTTTGTTCAAGTAAAGTATATAATATTTAGACTTTATTTTTGACCAACTAGGATCACAATAAAGAGTCGTAGTCAAAATATGCACAACAGCGTTTGAATATTTGATCTGGAGTGCGATTTTTGAATCTCATATACGTTGAACTCAGCAGTTGAAAATGTATGGAGATACGCATCTTTCTACTGCTGTGCTGATTTGACTTTCAATGATTTGTTAATGTCAAATCAGCAGTAGAATAATGCACGTCTCCATGGTAATATTTACATTTTCAACTGCTGAGTTTCCGAAATCGCACTCTTGATCCGTTGCAATGGATTACTGAAAGTTGTAAACGGGAGAACTTGAGGGTTCGTTCAAGGATGGTGTTTGCTGTCTTTGTCGTCTGGCTCTAAATAAAGGCTGTTTCAGATTTGGCTCAGGATATTGTATGGGTATAATTTAATTTTGGCATCCACTATAACTCATATTATCTTCACCGTAGTTAGTAGGTATATTTTGTTAAAGACGCATCTTCCCAGGAGGAAAAACAGTAGCGGGAGTTTTGCGAGCTATTTTATAAATAGGTACATAATTATATCAAAATATGCACATGTTCGAAACGACATAGGTACTATAAGAGGGTCAGAGATATTCAAAATAGCACTAAAAGTATTTTTTTAAATAAAAACGAATTGAAAACAATCATGTGCATCGGAGATTTTCAAATTACTGTGACGTGCAGTATGCGTATGCATGATGTGCATCATTATTTAAAAATAATGCTACAGCAAGACGAAGTTGGGGAAGGGAAATAATCTCTGCATATCATATTCGCAAAACACAAGGGTTCAAGAGTTTTGGATATGACTCATTTACGTACGTAAAACACCAGCATAGAATAACACCTGATTTATTCCCGTGGATATCGTAAAAGGTATCTATAAAATGTTTGCAGTTGCGGAAAACTTATCAGCACTTGATTCGTCACTCCACATACTTACTTAATATTATGCTTAAAGTTAATCTTAAGAATAGCAAAGTTGTTTTTATTTTGACCGTACCAAATGAGAAATATTTTCAATTTTGCGGTTACGTGTGTAAGTATTAAAGTTCGTATTAGAATCTTATTGGACTGTTCACTTCCAAATTCTAATAAGTACTATAAATATTTATTCCTGATCAGTGATTCATGATTCAAAGATAAGTTAGTACCTAAAGTCAGACCTAATGTAAGTATTTACTACCGGAAAATTAATACAATCTAAATCACACTTTAAACGCGGAGATATAGAGATTACTATCATATAGGTTTAGCTTCGTTTTGTATAATAGTAACGCAATTTTCTTAGTAAACATCTTATCTTTCAAGGGTCTTTATGGTTTTATTTCAAAGTATAATATTTCTGAAACACTTGAAATAGGTACAAAAACTTATTTAATATGGCAAAGTGAGAAGGCAGATTTTTGTGTTAATTCAATAGAGGCTTAAAAAAGGTGGGCCTCAAAAACAAATCTTTAAAGTCAAAATAATCTTATCAGAAATACGTTCCGCGGTGCCATAAACATTGGGTTTGGCCATTTGACCGATAAAACTTAACATTTCATTAAACAAAACAGCCAATTATTATGAAAAACACGACTCACCGGAAAGAAAATATTTGAAAAAGTTAGAAAAATCACAAGACACTAAAATCTCCTTGGCCGTTTATTACAGTCTTGAGCGCTTCACGGGAACAAAATGATGGTTAAAACATGAGCACAAAGCCAACATTTGGCCGTTCCCAAAATAGTATATCGCAGGCCCCAACTAATGTTATAAACATTCAACGTGACTGACTCACACATGCACGGGCCCAAAAAAAAATCAATATTTAAACAATTACACGAATCTATGTTTAGAAGACGCAAAAAAACTTAACGCGCATACGAAATGGTCGCATATCATGCGCTGAAAAATGTGACTTTTCGCGACAACAACCTCAAATAGGGGAAATCTAAAATACTAAAATAGACACAATTATACTCACTGTGCAGACGGACCGCACGGTACACCATCACGTATGCAATTAGCAGTGTCTGATGTTTTTTTAACGATGAAAAATCAATAATTTTTAAGAGCACAAAATTGTTCATATTTTTCCATTGGGGCCCGCTTTCCACCCGCGGTCTCAGTCGCTCGGACACTTAAAAATGAAAAACCTACTGCAAGGAAACTGGGGAAACGAAAGAGATGCATATACGTCGCCGATTGTAAATAATGACAAGAACGAATCAAAACAAACGAGTGAGACGGCTAATGTCTGAGGGGCATTAACAAAAACAAATCAATTACGTAATTTTATACGAAATTTCTTTACAATTTATAACTTACCCCTTTTGCATTATAAACGCAGTGTTCAATATGACGCAGTAATGTTTTTAAAAGTATTTAAAACATCGCGAATGCATTTTGACGGCAAGGACATCCGTCACGCGGTCGCCATTTGCAATATACCGAGCGTGCGGCGTGCATTCGGCAGATTCGGCTCATTTCCGATTTGGTTGTTTATCATTTTTCTTGCCATTTTTTGATTAACATTTTTTAAGATTGAAATCTTTATAAACAAAACGCATTTATAGTGTTTTTCGTATAGAGTGTAGAACATTTTTTTCAATTCGTGTTTTCAACGCGTTTGAATCGAGTCTTCGAATCGATTAATTTTGTTTTGTGGCAACTTTTATCCAGATGTCAATGTCAAACAAACAAGACATTATTTTTTTTAAATAGTATTTTTACGGCACTGGATACTAGTCTTTCTATGCTACAACAAACAAGACAATACCTAATAATATAGTCCTAGTCGTTATGGAGATATTTTAAGGAAACGCTGCACTTTGGGATGGAAGCAAGCCGCTTTGCACAGTGATAGTAGGGACCAAAATAAGTGATTTGACCCGCAGCAGCGCAACTTTCATCCCTTAGGATAATAGAGGGCGCCACTTCATTAAAAAAAACTTTGAAAAATTCTACAAGCCAAACGGCTTCACCGATTTCTATTATTAATCTGTCAATCGAAAGAATATTTATTAGTTTATGATAAAAAAAATAAAAAATAAAAATATCTATAATGGCTGCAAAAAGCCATGCATTTTTGTAAATTTTTTAAAGTTATTTTTCCGTTTTTTCTTAATAACATTAAAAAAATGTATGAATTGGGTATATTTTTAATTATTCACATTGTTAATAAATCAATAACATGTTTAATAAAAAAAACTGCATGTCAATATCTTTAATAGTTAGGAAAATATTTAAGATTACATAAGCAGGTAAGGCGCGCCCCAGTCTTAGTAATTATGCAAAAATTACTCAATTTGGTACTAGAAGCAAGCCGCTTTGCACAGTGATAGAAGGGACTAAAATAAGCAATTTTACCCGCAGCAGCGAAACATTAATCGTTTAGGATAACAGATGGCGCCACATATTTCAACAAACTTCAAAAAATTATAGAAACTAAACGGCTACACCGATTTTAATTATTTAGGTGTCAAACGGTTCGACTTTTTATGTTTAAATTTAAAAAAATTAAATACTCAATTATTTGTAGAAATTGAAAGTGCAAAAATAATAAAATATATAAAAAAAATGAAAAATGTCATGTTTTCACTAAACTACGTTGAACAATGTATGAAGTGTGTTTTTTTCTTTGTCTAAAATTAGACAGATCTATTTCGAATCTAAAAGTGAAAACTGCATCGAAATCGGTTTAGTAGTTATGTAGATATTTCTAATTTCTGCCGATAAACGTCCACTAAACGTTGACGTAGGCCCCCTCAAGGATCGCCAAAACAACTGGTTCTGCACTACTCTCATCCAAAAGGTACCCACTATCATCACCGGATCGTAGGTTCACCTAGTGGAGGCCTACCCACGGTACGTTTTCCGGTACGCGACCTCGCGGTCGCCGGTCGAGAACTTTTCTGCCCCATCAGCATCGGCCAGCTGTTCTGCGAGCAATATGCCCAGCCCATTGCCACTTTAGTTAGCAATTCTTCGGGTTGTGTCGAATACATTTCTGATTTGATTTAGAAAGGGAAACTCCGAGCTTAGCCCTCTAGCCCATTGCACTTTGGTTGACTTGCAGCCTTCAAACTATGCCTTCATTTAGTATTATAATAATAATATTAGTATAGCCAGGTATTGTAGTTGGTGATTGGTATTGTAGTTGTGGTGTATGAGTTTAGATTCCGGTACTTTAAATGTACTAGATAATTTGTGTGACAATGTCCAAGATATTTATTTATAGCATTTCAAAATTTTATAGGTAGGTACTTTACTTACGTTTGATTCCCACAGACGCTTTTGCAGAATATTTTACACTGCAAGGTGCAAGGTTGGTCGACGTGTCGGCAACTACAGCGTATTGAGTCCGTCGCAGCCTCATTTATAAGTACATTGGTCGGAGAATGTTTTCAATTTAATAGTTCCCATCCCATGCCTATCTTTTTATGATGATGTAACAAGACCTCCTAAGGTAAGATGGACTCCACAATGGTCAAAAGTTGCAATTTGTCAGAATTATCCCTCTTCGACTAACTAAATACGCTTGTAAATCAGGCTGCGCACAATGCACTGACCATTGTATATTTTAACTACTGTGAAGTCCATCCACCTTAAGAGCTCTTGTTACATTCCTAAAAAGATGGGCATGGGATGGGAACTATTAAACAGAAAATATTCTTCAACCAATTCGCTTAGAAATCAGGCTGTGACGGACACAATGCGTTGTGGTTGCCGACACGTTGACCTAGCTTGCACCCTGTCCTCTGCAGTGTAATAAAAATTCTGCAAGGGCGGCTGTGGAAATCATACGTAAGTTAATAGATATGATTTGAAATGATATACAAATATAATATAATAAATTATGCTATTACATGGTCGCTCACTAAATTAAAGCCAAGTAAAAATGTTGTAAGTCACCCAAAGGCAATGGAGATGGCTATATAGATTGGCCCTGCGAGATCGATTAAGAAATGAAGAGGTCCATCCGCAAGAGAACCAGGGTAGCCGACAGCCCGACACAACCCGGAGAATTACTAACTAAAGTAGGAATGGGCTTAGCACATTGCTCAACGTACGGATGGGCGATGGGGCTGAAGAGTTCTCGAGTGGCCACCGCGCAGTCGCGTACCGGAAAGCGTATCGTGGATAGTCGTAATCGTAAGCGTATATCGTAAGCGTATCGTAATAAATCGTAAGCGTATCGTAAGGTGGACCGACGATCCGGTGAAGGTAGCGGGCACTCGTTGGATGAAGATAGTACAGGGCCGGTCCTGTTGTGGCGATCCTTGATTTGTGGACTTTTATCAGCAGAAATTAGAAATATTTACAAAACTACTAAACCGATTTCGATACAGTTTTCATCTTTAGATTCGAAATAAATCCGTCTAAAATAAAAATACACACTTCATACATTGTTCAACGTAGTTTAGTGAAAACATGACATTTTAAAATTTTTTGTATATATTTTATTATTTTTGCACTTTCAATTTCTACAAATAATTGAGTATTTAATTTTTTTAAATTGAAACATAAAAAGACGAACCGTTTGACACCTAAATAATTAAAATCGGTGTAGCCGTTTAGTTTCTATAATTTTTTGAAGTTTGTTAAAATATGTGGCGCCATCTGTGATCCTAAACGATTAATGTTTCGCTGCTGCGGGTAAAATTGCTTATTTTAGTCCTTTCTATCACTGTGCAAAGCGGCTTGCTTCCAGTACCAAATTGAGTAATTTTTGCATAATTACTAAGACTGGGGCGCGCCTTACCTGCTTATGTAATCTTAAATATTTTCCTAACTATTAAAGATATTGACATGCAGTTTTTTTATTAAACTTGTTATTGATTTATTAACAATGTGAATAATTAAAAATATACCCAATTCATACATTTTTTTAATGTTATTAAGAAAAAACGGAAAAATAACTTTAAAAAATTTACAAAAATGCATGGCTTTTTGCAGCCATTATAGATATTTTTATTTTTTATTTTTTTTATCATAAACTAATAAATATTCTTTCGATTGACACATTAATAATAGAAATCGGTGAAGCCGTTTGGCTTGTAGAATTTTTCAAAGTTTTTTTTAATGAAGTGGCGCCCTCTATTATCCTAAGGGATGAAAGTTGCACTGCTGCGGGTCAAATCGCTTATTTTGGTCCCTACTATCACTGTGCAAAGCGGCTTGCTTCCATCCCAAAGTGCAGCTTTGATTTCATAACGACTAGGACTAATAAACGTAATAAACATATTTTCAAAAATGGTGGCGCGTATTTTCTTTTAATCTAGCTTTTAATCGTTTCATGAGTAGGTATTATTTCGTTGCCTTTCATTTTCTTCATGAATTGTTTTCTATTATTCATGAATAAATTAGTTGCTTTTGCATGTTATAAAGGTTGTTGGTTAGCAAGCTTTTAGGGTTGGGTATTTTCTTGTTTTATTTTATTTTTATCTTGTTTGGACTTTGAACATTCTTATTCGTAGCTTTGAACTATTAGAAGTTGAACGCTGCGAATCGTGCGAGAGGGTGCGGTATGTTGTTGTTGTTTCGTCTCACAGCACGCTGCGCCCGCGCCGGCAGCCGCGTCTATGCAGACTCTCTACCGCACTATTTTGTGTTTTGTACGTAGTGTAGTTATGGGCATACAGGGTCCGTAACCATAATCTGTCGCCGTGTGTACAATATATTGTTGTAAATAAAGGTAAGTAGGTACCTACTTTTATTTGCTACCTACCTAGTTTTTTATTTGTGGTTCTCTCGTGTCAGCAAGAGCTATATTGCAGGTAGGTATATCGCTTCCCTTCCGACTGAGCTACAGCCGCCGTTAAGTGCTACGGTCCAAAATGCGCAAATATGCGCTATCGGTAGAGATAGCATGCACACAATCGGTTCATAATGCGCGAATGTGCGGATACGTTTGCTGTCTGACGTCATCAGTGACGTCATTAACTTGCGCTTACGCCGCACACGAAAAATAGGTAGTGCAGCATATGCATGTCAAATTGACAGCTGGTTCAAATTGTACAAATTGTTTAGCAGTGTATTCGTACTCACTAATTTGGACCGACCGGTAAAGCGTGTGCATAGCGTTTGCACTATTGGCATAATTTGAACCGTAGCAAAGATGTTAGCCCCATAGAAAAAGTTGTTCATTTTGATCAAGAACATTGTATACAGGGTGTTACAAAAATACAAATAAACATGTTAGGGGTTGGTTAAGACCATGAAACTGAACAACTTTCACCATGGGACCAATATTGAAATCATATCAGCCGATAGACGTCCACTGCTGGACATTGGCCTCCCCCAAAATGAGGAGATTTGCCATAATCGCCATGATGCGATGCGTTTGCGATGTTCCATACTAAACTACAGATCTACTCGAGCTAAATGTATGGGACAAAAGATTTTTTTTTCGTTATTTCGATGTTGGTCCCATAGTGAAAGTTGTTCAGTTTCATGGTCTTAACCAACCCCTTACATGTTGTATTTTAGTAATACTTAAGGGGATGCTGCAGACCATCAAACTGAACAACTTTCACTATGGAGCCAACATCGAAATCGAGAAAAAAATCCGCTCTTTCATACAAAACTGCAATACCCCTCGACTCAAATGTATGGGACGGCAGATTTTTTTTTATTTTTTCTCAACATTGGCCTCGATTCGGAGTGTACCACGACTAAACTAAACTAAATGTATTCCTGTCACTTTCTAAAATAAGATTAAGAAAAGAGACAGAAAACCAACAGCTGACTTTAGTGCTGTCAAAGTGACGTTAAACGCCCAAAAACGACTTATAAGATGGCGTACATTATGATGGCATCTTATTTTGCGCATTTAACGTCACTTTGACAGCACTAAAGTCAGCTGTTGGTTTTCTGTCTCTTTTCTTAATCTTATTTTAGAAAGTGACAGGAATACATTTAGTTTAGTTTAGTCGTGGTACACTCCGAATCGAGGCCATTGGCTCCATAGTGAAAGTTGTTCAGTTTGATGGTCTGAAGCACCCCCTTAAGTATTACTAGGGTGTTTTGTTACCCTTATACTACCCGTTTGCTTGGAGTTGGCCGTGGATGACCGTTACAAAATTTCGTCACAGGCACATTAACTGGTCCCGTCGACAAAAAATAATATAACAATCAAATAAAAATTTAAAATTAAAAGCGATATTAGTGACCGGGACGGACGTGCCGTACGTGGTTGCGTTGCTAAAGGTTATAAAATTGCGTTTAATAGGGTCTCTTAGGGGTGCGGTACGGTGAAGCGGGAAGGGAGGGAGCGTCCAACTCGAAAAAAACGATCAGTAATTATGATATGATTATGACGACGTGGATAAAACAAACAATGGTAGGTAAGTTTTTTATAAATTTTATTTAATTAATACATGTATAACCCATAAATGATACGATATATTTTCAATCTGGACATCCCATTCTTGAAATTTGCTGTTTCAGTTTTTCTAAATTTAATTGAAGGTACCGGGAATCTGTGGAAAGAATAAAATACTTATTAATTGTATAGCTATTTATTAAACTTGTATATTTTTAGTATATTACGAGCTTTTACCTGCGACTTCGTCCGCATAAATTACATACCAGATTTTAAGTCAGATCATAAGCTATCAAACAAAAAAGTTTCGTCAAAATCGGTTCAGTAGTTTTTGCGTGATGCTCGAACAAACAAATAAACTAACAAACAAACAGACAGACATAAAATCCAAAAAGTGGTGATTTGGAATCAGTGACATCTAAAAACTATATCGTAATCTTTTTTTTGTAAATGTCTTCAATGTACAGACACACTTCTGTTACAGTTTTATAATAGTTTAGATAAAGTTTTGACGGGTCAAACTTGATGGGATTTCGTGTTAAGTTAGTGTGTGGATTTGCATAGATTCAGGCATATTTTCACAGTTTGTCCGGATAAAGTACAAATGTGTGCCACCCCGGGCACTGCGATCGATTTGACAGTTTCTATCACCCACTTCGCACCATTAGCCAATAGTAACTTTATGGATTGGGCTGATAAAACACACTGGCTGGAGTGGTCTAGCCTTGCAAGTCTACAACATTCTATGAAATTTATCAGCAATGTGACAACTCGAGTTTCAAGGTTCATATTGAACAACAGCAGGAGCAAGGCTCGTGCCGTCGTCGGAGCCCTCACTGGGCACTACGCCACAGGCACGATGATGCACAAGATGAAACTCACCCTGGATCCCAGCTGCCGAGCGTGCGGAGAGGATGAAGAGACCATGGAGCATATCCTGTGTGATTGTGATGTCGTGGCGGCAAAGTGCATGAGCCTCCTCGGGGATGGATACCCAAAACCGGG